>JAVLUX010000023.1:13952500-14490000 GCA_032164185.1 Moxostoma hubbsi
TGGTTACACACATCACGCTTTTTTAACTCTGGCTTAAGAGTACAAATATTTTTGGGGGGGTCAGGGTATTCGATGCAGACATCAATTTCTGCTTAGAACATGGCCAAAGAAGCCCATTTGATAAGATGTTTAAATAAAAAATTATTATCAGAAAAACAGATATTTATTTAAATATACATGTCTAGTCTTATTACTCGCAGCTTTTTTTAACATTGGAAAATAATGCAAGAAAGGAAAACTGAACATTGGCATAAGTCTGTTTAATGGCAAGAACCTTTGTGAGGTTATAAACGTACAATGTTTGGACTATATTGTCCTCTCTGATACTGATGTCTGTTTGCAGCGCTCTCATTCTCTCTCAAATCCTTTTATTTCCAGGAGAAGTGCTTTAGCAAGCAGAGAGCAGCAATAAACTGTATAAAAATGAGATTTGGCAGCAATATACTTCAGACTGCATCAAATCGTAACAGCACAGAGAAAGAACAGCTGGCCTGTCAGACACCCCGGTATAAACAACAATCAACTAAAAATACACCAGCAGGTGACTGCAGGCAATACATACTTCAGAACCAAGTTATAGTCACTCGGTCCTGACCCCATTCCATTTTTTATTCTTGGTGAAAGTTCTTTATGAATCTACTATTGTTCATTTGTTAGTTCACATTAGTTCATAATGACTGTTCACCCAAAAATAACAATTCTTTCATCATTCACTCAAGCCATCCCAGATGGTGACCAAATTGTTGAAGCTCAAAAATGAATATAAAGGCAACATAAAGTAATCCATACGACTCCAGTGGTTAAATCAATGTCTTCCGAAGCTATATGATAGGTCTTTTTGAGACTAATCAATATGTATGTCCTTTTTAAACTATAAATTCTTCTCCCTGCCCAGTAGGGGGCGATATGAAAAAAGTGAAAGTGAAGAATTTAGAGTAAAAAAGGACGTAAATATTGTTCTGTTTCTCATCCACACCAATCATATCACTTCTGAAGACATAGATTCAACTACTGGAGTTATTTGGATTACTTTTATACTGCCTGTATATGCTTTAGGAGTTACAAAATGTTGGAAGCAGCAGTGAGGCACTTACAATGGAAGTGAATGTAGCATATTTTTAAATGTTAAAATACTAACTTTTTCAAAGGTATACCCACAAGACAAAGGATATGCGTGTAAATCTGATTTTAGTGTGATAAAATCACTTACTAACCTTTTCTGTGGAAAGTTATAGCGAATTTGTCATGGTAATGAGTTTTAACAGAAGAATTAATGTAAGTGTTTTTATGAAATTACAAGCTTCACATTTCTCAGTTTAAACCTCCCAAAAATTGGCCCCATTTACTTTCATTGTCCCCATTCACTTTTTTTGTAAGTGCCTCAACTGTAACCTCGATTTGCTTTTTGTTTTAAATCAAAAGGGGGACATGCCAAATACTAAATAATTCAGAAATTTGTGTAGCCAACATTCTCTATAAACTTTTAGCTCAATATGTGAGGAAACTATTTAATTTGAAAAGCTAAATATAAGCATTTTTACCAGCAGTCTACCTGTGATCTAACTCTCCATCAAAACATCATCATAATATGCTGAGACAACACACATAGCACACAGATTTAACTGTACTGAACTGAAGTCTGTGCATGCCATGCCCAAGGGCCAAAATTATGCCAGTCCTCAGTGCTGCCAACTCATATGAACACACAAGAGAGATGGCAGTGATAAGACCAGCCATTATGAGATCTCTCTCTATCTGAATAAGCCAAAATGAATAGGACCGTGATATCCTGAAAAAGCAGGTATATAGAAGGATGTTTCTCTTTGGTTTAAATTAGATTGAAATCTTGGTGGGAAAATGGAAATACAAACACATCAGCTATGTATCCCAAACACCACAAATTGAAGGCAAAATTATGTGCACAAGTGTGTGTGTATATTTAATAGCACACATCTAAAATGATACACAAACATGCCACATAAGCTGCTACTGAACATAACAGGAGTTCAAATATAACACATACAAGACAATTAGACACTCAAATGACAGGAATGGCAACTACATTTTAATCAACTTTCTGAAAACTGCTTTATTCTCACAGCAGTCTTATTTTTAATGCATTTTGAATCTAGAATAACAATAATACAGAAGATTTAGCTGTAGTATAAAAAAAACACGACAATCAGAGCAAAACCCTCTGTACAGGTTGACAATTACGTAGAAACAAAAAGTTCTGCCTACTTCGTAAATTAACATGTCTTGCTTGACAAAATGTAGTCAGGTGTTAAAAGACCCCATGGCAATTTTTTTTACCTTGTTGAAAAATTTCCTATACATTTTTTTTTACATTTGGAAAAGGCCATTTGAAGAGTTTGACCCTTTTTTTTTAAATAGCCAGTCACATCTGAATGTACATCACAGCTATGAACTATGATTTGTTACTTGCTATTGAGAGTCAGAAGTAGGTTTTATTATGGGCAGGAGGGACATTCTCATTCTAGAGCACATTGCATTGGACAAAAATTTGTAAATACCCATGAGTGAAAGATGACATCATCAATAATTTTTGTTTGTTTTCCTGGAAGAGAAATGCTGGTCATTTGAAATTTGTTCAGCTGAAAAGTTTTCTCAACTGGTCGGTCACGACCACTGATATATCCATATATAACTGGATTGCTGACACAATGGTAACCTAGGAGGTGAAGTCACCAGAAGTGTTCACATGGCCATTTTGGTGTCTCCAAACTGTCATTGAGCATCAATAAGTGACAAAAATGCCTCTGTCTCGGACCTGCGGATACGACGGTCGCATTTCACCCTCTAGTGACAATTATGTTTAATGTCACTAGATGGCGACATCCATAACAATATGTCTTATTACAATTGACGCCGCGTTATTACACAAGCAAGTCCAATCGAGGTGCAAGTTCATCCATCACATCATAGTTAACCGACAGCGGCTTTAAATGCTTTTTTTACCGAGTGAGGACAGCTTTTGTGCTGCACGGCTCGTGCCCGCGAGAAGCTCCAGTGGAAAACAGCAGTTGGATCTTCATCTCCGTGAATTAACGAAATCCCACATAAAACACACGTGTGTACATTGTGTCTCTCACTGTATATGGTGTTACTAACAATTAGTTGTCCAGTACGGTTCTGTTGACACAGTACAGGTTTGCTGAGAATGCGGTTGTGAGACATGAAAATTAGCAGATGTTAGATCAGTTACAGAATGTGGTTGTCACATCTGTAAATAACCGTCCAGTGTGTGAACATTATCGTATTAAGCACTCAAAACAGGACCAACGACTGTAGTATGCTGCTGTGTGAACGTGGCCACGTAGATATATATCTAACTCGCTCTGGCTTTCAAGAAACATACTTTAAATAAATAAATAATTACATGTGTAGGACATTTGCATTGTAGGGATTTACATGCAGATTTCAGATATACAATCAGTGATTGAATAACTAATGTTTAATCATGAAATGTTATGATATTCTATTAAATCAATAAGCACACTGAAATGTTTGGGCAGAGCAATATAGTGGTGCAGTGGCTTCAATCCAGTTCTATATTATACTATAATTTATTTAAATTTTTTAGAAAGTCCTAGTCCAAGATTGAACTTGTAACATTAATGAGGAGCCTTCCATGGTTTTGGAGAATTCCCAATTCCCAATGTGCTCCAAGTCCTCGTGTTGGCATAGTGACTCCACGCACAACTTACAACACACCCCACCGAGAGCAAAAACCACATTATAGCAAACACGAGGAGGTTACTCCATGTGACTCTACCTTCCCTAGCAACTGGGCCAATTTGGTTGCTTTGGAGACCTGGCTGGAGTCTCTCAGCATGCCCTGGATTCGAACTCAGGACTCCAGGGGTGGTAGTCATCATCAATACTCACTGAGCAACCCAGGCCCCCAAGTGTATGTTTCTTGAAAGTGTATGTTTGCAAGAGTCTTCTCTGTCAAAGGGAAGGAAACTTTGCTCATACCTAGCCCAAGCCGGCGTCAGATTTGTTTTTGAGACTGTTGACGTAGGCTGGAAATGGACATTGGTGGGTGTGTGAACAGCAGGGTCGTGAAGGTCGGCGGAGAGAACGGCTGGACCGGTAGGTGATAAGAACAAATGAAAAGAACCCAGAAGATCAGTATCACTTAGTTAATACTGATAACAGTGTTAGACTCTCTGCACCAGATTCATAGACTAAGAAAACCACACTTCAACATTAAAATTGGTTGTGTTGAAACAACACCACAGCATGCACACAAAAACCTCTTACACAAGGTACAAGATGGTTTTATCATGTTTTTTTTTCAGCCTGTTTGCAAAATATATGTTGCATGTTCAGACAACACAGTGCTGAAATTGTAGAAATGTACACATTTGTTTATGATATGAGAAATGTAATAGAGGAGGAAATAGCTAAAATAAAAACAACAACAGTTCCTATGAATCGAAGGAGGAAGAGATGAAAATGAGGAGGAAAATGAGAGCGAGAGAGCAAGAGAAGGAGAGAAAGACAATGACCTTTTACAGATGATATCAGTACTAATCCGGTGTTAGAATCCCTGCTGAGGTCTCAAAATCTGCGTGCCTGGGAGAAGCTGATAAACATACGGAAAACATGCACAGCAACCACTGTGCATCTCCACACACAACTCTGTAACTTAAATAATCATAATTGCAATTGGAACGTACATCTGGGCAACAACGCAAAAACACACTTATGCATGCATACATACATACACACTCTGCAATACAGGTTCTCCTACACACTTCATGTCACTGGTCATGTGATTTGTTAATGCCATAAATGTGAACCCTTAAGTCGATGTAGAGTCATCAAGAACATGCTGTGTCAGTGGTGATGCATGCCTGTTCCGGTGATCAGATCACACACACACAGCTGGCTTAAGGCCATTTCACATCACAGGCAGCCTCATTGTGCTTCTTAAACAAGTTCACAGCAGCATGCAAAAATACACAGAGAACTAATCTAGCTTCAGTTCAACTGTTCATTTCAGATGTATTATTTAGTGCTGGGTATTGATACAAATTTCCAGATTCAATTTGATTCTGATTCGATGTCGATTCTTATGGGTTTATTTCAGTTATAATATCCCTTTTCTTAAATATAAAAGAAATGATCTCCTAGCTAATGCTAATGTTAATTATACAGGGACCTTTTAACTAGGTTCATTAGGAAAATATTCATTTTAATAATTATTTTTTATAACTTTTTCCATCGTTTTGATCATATTTTGACTTTTTAAAAATGAACAAAGGTATTCGATCAATAAATAAGATATTATATTTAATATATTATTTAGGTTACATAATAATTGTTAAATTGCATAATTGTTACTATTTACAAGTACAGGTATTTATATTGATTTGTTGAACACATGCCAAAACTGGTACTGTCTCTTTAAAAAGAAGCATTTCTGTAAACAGCGCCTTTAAACGAGCACATGTTAGCTAGAGAGGACTCATATGGCTTTAACTCATCTGTGCAATGCGTGATTAGATTTGAATGTTTTTTGATAGTTTTACTCAACACGCTGATAAAGGAGCTGAACATTTCACGACTAAACAAAGGCCACGTACAAACTGCAGGTAAATTAGGATGTCAGTTTACCTTTTAGTGCTTAATCCTGTTCTGTACACACACACATGCTGATAAAATATGGGAGTGACAAACTCATTCTACAACCAAATTAACTCATGAACATTTCAGGTCGAGACAACCGCATTTTCAAAAATTCCACGCAGTGTGTATGGAACCGAACTGAACAACTAGTTGACGAGATCAATGGTGTGTGTGCGATGTGTTGGTCTTCTCTTGGTGTAAATCTAACTTACAGAAGTATGCATCTTAATTCATTCATATATTATAGTCTTTCTCATCTGTATTTTCTCACATCAGAGCGATCAAGGGTAACACATATTGTACAGTCCAGAGCACACGCTGTTTTCAACAGTCATTTATACGCACATAAACAAAACACAGTGATTCTGTCAACGGCAGCTAACTAAAAATTGTCGTATGATAATATATTTATTGTGGATATTCTCTTTGCTTAAAAACAGTGATCATAAAACAGACTAAACTTGTGGCATTCATGTTTCACAGACGCTAGACGCTGCAGTGCTGCTATTTATGTGAAAAAGAAAAAGGGGCTAAAAGTATTGTTTTTGGAAACTATCATTTTGTTGCTTAATTCTGTTGTTAAAGGTGCAGTATGTAAGATTCAGAAACCCTTGTTATTAATGACACCTGTGGCCGTTAAGTGAACTGCAGCCAGCTACCTGTTGCTCGTGCTTGTACATACACTCCATATGGAAGCAAGCGAACATCGACCAAAACAATGACGTAACGTACAAAGAGACTGAACGTGATTCACCGGCATCATGCTGACAGATTAGGTAGCATAATTAAAATTATACGGTTGTGATTGTTTTACTACAAACTTTGGGACTGTATATTATATTTGACTCTCCAGTGCTGGAACAGGGCTAAAGTGTGGGTTTAGGTCTGACTATACAAGACTGTTGTTTGAAGTAATCTCTTTTCTTTGCATGATACATTGACTGTATTTATAGGATAGCCTATGTTGGCGTTAGCTAGCTAACCAGCTTTATCAATAGCTGTTAGCTAAATTTGGTGGATGATGACAGTAGCTGTTTATAAAACGGACTGTACATTATAAATATGTTGACACAATTCAGTACTGATGTGATTCCATCACAACTGTCATTTTGATTTATTGCTGCGCTGTTGTTTTATAATAATAGAATGTAAATATTTTCTGTATAACCAAGTTAAGTTATACTCTTTTGCATTATCTTGAACATTGTCAAGCATTCATTTAATAAGTTATTATAGTTTAGCTTAAATTACACAGATCAATCATTATGGCACTATATTTCACACGCTTTGCAGTTAAGTAAGCTTACTTATCCAATAAGAACGCCAATTCAGGGTCAGGGTTGATCCCCAAAACCATACGAAGGTCTCTCCAGGAATTAAATACCCTGCCGATGTTCACTCTAGTTTTCGCTCAACCACGATCACGCTCCTGCTTAGCCAGACAGGATTCAGATGTATTTTTTTTTTTTTTTTTGCTTACTCGGAGTTGGTGTAGGAGTCAGTGTTGTGCTGGGAGCCGGACGTTTGCTGGATTCCATCTCTAAAATAACGTTACATAGTGTTGCATTTGTTGTCGCTGTTGAATAGCAGAAGAGACGCACTGAGGCAAGGCTCTCCGGAGAGCGCATAAACCTCACATCCTTTGGATTTTCCTGGCAAAAGCGACCTGCTCCCTTCGCATGAAAATCAGTTTACAGGCTTTAATAGGCAACCTAGGAAGTCCAGGAAGGGCTCATTTTTTCAAGTTGCGTTAATCAAAGATCAAAGACATTGTGAGATAAAATATATATGGACATATATAAAAACATTCTTGAATTTGATTTATTTTAATAGAGGAAAGAGATGCAAAAACTGGAAGAGAGCAATTTATGTTGACATTTTCTGTTCAGTTGAAATAGGTTTTTAAAGTCATTGTTCTCTTATGTCGACAGGAGGACCCTAATTGTTAGCCTAATTTGTTTAAAGTATTGCAATTAGAAAAGGTTTACGTTTTCAAAGGTTGTCCTTGCTCCAAAAGGAACACAAATTGACATTTCTAACAGAGAGAAAATTATAGATTTATTATTGACCCAAGACATTTCACAAATCTGTGGACAATCGACAAACCAACAAAATATGATACAAGTTCTACAACAAACTAAAACCTCACCAACAAAGGCCTAAATAATTTAGTACTCAATAAAATGACTCTTCAGAGTTATAATCAAACAAATGAACAACCCTAACTTTCAGAAAATCAACTGTTATCCATCTGCATCTTTTCTAAAATGCATTGAAAAACTAAAATACTGCCTGAACATGCTTGTCATTTTCACAAGCATTTCCAAACAACACTCCCAGAAGTGAAGACATAGTCTCACAGGTAATGTCAACCTGTACAGCTGAAGGGCTGTGTTGCATATCAAAGCAATGTGCACTTTTCACATTAACACTAAAGGCACGCCAACACATACCTTAGAACGGCGAAATTCCGCAGGTGAATGCGTGGGCGGATGCTGAGTGCAGGTGAGTCAGGCCACAGGCAATGTTGGACCTGAGTAAAGGGCCCTCACTGGAGGGGGCACCATGTAAAGGCAGAAGCGGAACATTTTACTCTGTGACCATGTGCTGCACAGACAGCTATCTCTGTTGCATCTCCATGTTTACATTTACGACTGCCGCTCTAACAAACAAACACACCCCAGTTTCTGTAGTCAGAGGGCAAACCTCGGCCATACAAGCATTCTGTATTACATTAGCATGCTATACTTGTATCTTCAGCAGGCAACATTAATCATGATTAATAATAGGACCACACATCTTATCAAATCTCAAATAAACCTGTCATAACATAAAATTATATTATTAAAATTAAATAACACCCCCAAACAGTCCCTAAAACCTGCACAGACCTACCTAATTATGCAAATACAACAGCCAATAGCAAGTTCCTAAGCAGAAACCACATCAGAAGTTACCATCACTGCGTCCCAATTCGAATACTATCCGTCCTAAATAGTATTCGAAAATAGAATTAGTACGTCCCAAATCGTAGTATGTTGAAATGAGTGTTCCAAAGATACCCGGATGGTCTACTATTTCCGGTCAGAATCCGAAGTGCAGATCGATGCACACTCTAACGGCTAATATTGCCCACAACCCATTGCGTGCGGGAGGGAGGAGCTTTGAGATGATGCAAACATGGCGGCCGGATGCGGCAGCGGAGATGCGCCCTCAGTTTTTAAGTGTAAGAACTTAAACGTTTAGCGCTAATTAAAGTTATATTTTATTGTCTCATAATATTAATGGATTTGTGTTGTGCAAAAAAAGTACCATGTTTATCTTGTAGGGTCCGATGAAGACACTGAGCGCCTCATTAACTGGCGCATTGCCAACGACGATGTTTGTTTAACTGTCGCGGTGTGCGTAACTAGGCAACCACGTTCTCTTCCATTGCATGACGTCTTCGTAGTATGTCCCAGAACGTGCATACTCTTTTGCTACACACTCAAAAGTATGTACATTTTCTTCAAAAAAAAAAAAAAAAAAAAAAAAGAGTACATACTTTTAGGTCGTAGTATAAGTAGGCGAATTGGGATGCAGCACATATTTTTTCTATGAGGTTCAGTTTCACTTTTCTGACAGAATTAATAACCTGTGTTGTTTGTAACTGATTTGCAAGATTTTTTTTTTTTAGAAATAATTCAACTGCCACATACATTTAAATAAAAAATAATGCAAAATTCAGTTACATGGCTTGTAAGAATTTGTTAAAATAAACAAATAATAAATATTATTAAATACAATTAGTTTAATAATATTATTAAATAATATTATATAATGTTTATTATTTACTCTATGCAAATGTCAGTTAGCAAGATATTATTTGCTAAAACTACCTGAGAGCAGTAAAGCCTCAGGATAGACTGAACACCCCTCTCATTTCAGAAATCGTATGGTGACTTTGCCAATGCGAGAACTTGTAAATTATAAATGTATAATTTCTTTTGTTTGTATGCATTTATTTTGTACTAATTTATTGTTTGATTCAAATAATGTTTGTGTTAAAAAAAGAAAGGGGAAATTACATGTAAATAATATAGCACTGTTAAACATCCATCTAAACACCCACCCACCCCCCCAACAACATTACTGAAATGATAACAATAAATTAAAAAAAGACCCTTTTTATGCTGTGCTTCATACTATGGGAGAGTGAAGTTAAAAAGAAACTGACCTCTAAAATGATATCTTTGTCCATTGTGAATTTTCAGTGCATCTGTGTTAGAAGCACCGCCCACACAGAGGTCACTGCCAAACCAAACAACTTCCTATTGGTCAACGTGGCAATTTTGTCTGTCAAAGTTCACCAAACTTGAACACGACAAGAAATCCGCATAGAGAAAAACTTTGCCATCAGAAATTCATTGCACAAAATTTAAGATACAGTGGATTCCCATCGAGATGAGGAATTTCACCAAAGGTATGCGCAAAGGTATGTGTGACTGCGCCTTAACATTAATCACAAAGTAATTGCTTACATTGAAGAATATACTTCACTGACTCAAAATGTACTGGTTCACTGGTATCTATGTTTGGATTGTGTCACTTTAAGGGATGTTGTCAGTCATTCATCTATACTTCATTGACCCACAGCTTTGACCATTCCAGTGATTTTCACTATGTGAAAACATGCAATATAAGTGTTTGTATATGTGTGAAAAAACACTGAACTGTAGCGCCCACAGGCAGAGAAAGGATGTATCATTTACCACTTTTATGGAGCTGCGGGTTTTCTCCCGCCATTCCTCAGCACTGAGCTCTAAGGTGCAGTGAACATATGTCTCCCTTTCATACGAGCCCAGGATAAACAACCTACAGAGAGAGAGAGAACACCAGTAATGAGATATTGCATACTCAATCTAATATACACTGGCGGCCAAAAGTTTGGAATAATGTTCAGATTTTGCCATTTTGGAAGGACATTGGTACTTTAATTCACCAAAGTGGCATTCAACTGATCACAAAGTATAGTCAGGACATTACTGATGTAAAAAAAACAGCACCATCACTATTTGAAGAAAGTAATTTTTTTTTATCAACTCTAGACAGGCCACATTTCCAGCAGCCATCACTCAAACACCTTATCCTGGAGTAAAAAAAAAACACTAAATAGCTACTAGAAAATCACTTGCCATTATATCAAACACAGTTGAATGATGAAGCTTAACATTATCTTTGTGTTTGTTTTTGAGTTGTCACAGTATGCAATAGACTGGCATGTCTTAGTCAATATTAGGTATAAAATTTTTTTTTAAAAAGACACAGCTTCCACTCGAAACTCGTCAGCCAATAATTGTTTTGAGAAATTAAGGCTATACAATGCTTGAAATTGCCAAAAAAAAAAAAAAAAAAAAAAAAAAACGTGAATAAAAAAAAAAACTACAGTCTTCAAAGACAAAGATCAACTGGCTCTAAAGAGATGTGGAAGGTCAGATGTACAATTAAACAAGAGGAGAAGTACATCAGAGTCTCTAGTTTGAGAAATGGATGCCTCACATGTCCTCAGCTGACAGCTTCATTGAATTCTACTCGCTCAACACCAGTTTCATGTACAACAGTAAAGAGGAGACTCAGGTGTGCAGGCCTTATGGGAAGAATCGCAAAGAAAAAGACACTTTTGAAAACAGAAAAACAAAAAGAAAAAGTTAGAGTGGGCAAAGAAACAGACATTAGACAACAGGTAACTGGGAAAGAGTGTTACGGATGTTAACCCCATTGAGCTTTTGTGGGATCAGCTAGTCTGTAATGGGTGTGAGAAGTGCCCACCAAGACAGCCACATCTATGGCAAGTGCTACAGGAAGCGTGGTGTGAAATGTCACCTGAGTATCTGGACAAACAGCTTCTTTGAAGTAGTTTATTTTTTTTCAAATTGTAATAGTAATTTTTCACATTATTAATGTCCTGACTATACATTGTGATCATTTGAATGCCACTTTGGTGAATAAAAGTACCAATTTCTTTCCATAAGAGCAAAATCTGTACATTATTCCAAATTTTAATCACAGGTGTGTATTATTTATATATATATATATATATATATATATAAATCAAATTTGAATACATATCATGACTGAAACTGTGTTATATAAACGAAAACCAGACATGGTGTTGTGATACAATAAAAGAGTTTTACCTCTTAAAAAAAGCTTAAGCTACTGCTGCCCTCTGCTGGCTAAACGTGAAATAATCTGTATATATAATAAACAAAGTAAATTCTATTTATTTTACTACATAGTACATTGCAAATAAATATTAGGGCTGTAAAAAAATAATAATAAAGAAAAGCTATGATGAAAGTCTAATTGTTGCAATACGTTATAGAAAAATCAGGAAGAAGAAAAAACATAATCTGAGATTGCCTTTGATTCCACAATTTGACTGAATAAATCAAGTCTTCGGTGTATATTTGTAAAAACATGACAATTTCTACTGCCAAAAAAGGAAAATACTAAATATACAGTTCTTCCATCACATCCCTACCAGTAATTCTAAATACTGATTCATCTTAAGTCCACTGTTGCCCTCTGGTGGTTGAAAGGCTTCTGTACATATACAATATAAACAGCAAAGTGCAAACACACACTGGACCTAGATGACAGTTCCTTCAACATGTTTACAGGAATCTCTGATCAACTTGACATATGTTAAGATCCAGTCTACATGGACTATATACGGTGTAGTTTGGTATGTGATTGTCAGAGTCTCTACTCTATTAATAACAAGCCCTTTACAAACACTATTCTACTCTGTTACTAATCAGACAAAAACACAATAGAGACACAATGGTGAGACAAAAGCAGCTTTTGTTGCTCTGTGTATCTGTGTATTCTCAAAACAGCAGCTTGCAGCCAGGCCGTTTAAAATTTCATTTGCTCAAAGGGTGTGTATCAGAACGTCTATTTGAGAGTTTTATGTATTAAATGCATAAGAAAAAAGGAAATTGTACCACACAGAATAGAGGTCTCTCTCTATTGCCTGATTCTTTACATGAATGTCACTGAACTATACTGGACTTTATATGTACCACCTAAGACTTGAGTACATTTGAATAAACTATGTGTGTAACACACAAAAGAATGCATAAAACAATGCACTAATGTCTGTGGCAGGTGTGTATATGTACACACCTGTTGAAAACAGGCTAACAGTTCATGCTGGTTCATTGTAATTTTATATGCCTGATCCATATTGACACTGAAAACAGCACAGGAGACACAACAGTGCACTGATGCACAGAGTGCCAAAAGGGCTAAAGTACTTCATTTTAAGGCCTGACCCATCATGTTTTCTTTGCCAAAACAGAGAAGATTCAAAGGAAAAGGTTGATTCTGTCACACAACAGGAGCCAGATGCTGCATTACCTGCTACATTCAACAAGTGTGACACGTAGACGTCCCTCCACCAATAGGGTGTCTCTGATGGAGAGGTCCAAGTCACATGATGATGCGAGTGGTGGCTGCACTTGGAAGGGAAAGAAAGGCTTGTACCTGGCAATGAAAAACAGACAGAATCATGAGCCAACACCCTTGACATGAATAACGTCCACAAACATTAGTTCATTCATTGCAAAACAATAATGCCTGACTGCAGACACACATGATTTTAAATAGTGAGGTCAATAGGAAATAGTGGCAAAGCAAGTGGTCATTTCGGGCATGTAACCCATTCACCCAGTGCCATACCAGAAAAACATGCATTTCAGCTCTGTGTGTGTGTGTGTATTTCAGAACAGTGTGTAAAGAGCAGAAAAAAAGGTTCTGTTAAATGTTGCTGCAAGAATCTTTAGGACATTTGAAATTATGCAAATCATTAGAGAGGAAGGAAATCAGGAAAAATTAAAGACAAAATGTTTAAATATTTTAAATGTCATATGACTCAATCAAGCTGAAATTAATCCTCTTTAACCCCTCTTACCCAACAATGATACTCTTCTTGTTCCAAATACAAATGTATTAATATGTGTAACTCAAAGTGATGTTAGTTACACTAATTACTTTTATTGCATCTCAATACCATACAATGAAAGTAAAAGGTCACTGAGGCTTATATCTCCTTTTGGTGTTCCACGGAACAAAAAAAGTTGTGCAGATTTGGAACAACTTGAAGTAGGTAAATGATGATGGAATTTTAAAGGGATAGTTCACCCAAAAATGAAAATTCTCTCATCATTTACTCACCCTCAAGCCATCCCAGATGTGCATGACTTACTTTCTTCATCAGAACACAATATTCCAGCTCTGGAGCTCCACACAATGGAAGTGAATGGTGATCAGACGGTTGTAGCTCCAAAAATCACATAAAGGAAACATTAAAGTAATCAAATGACTCCAGTATTTAAATCCATGTCTTCAGAAGCAATTTAATAGGTGTGGGTGAGAAACAAAACAATATTTATTATCTTTTTACTCTAAATCTCCACTTTAACGTTCACTTTTAGATGTAAAAGTGAAAGTGGAGATTTAAAGTTTTTTTTTTTTTTTTTTTAAATAAGTCATTTTTTAGCTGTTTCTCACCCACACCTATTTTATCACTTCTGAATAAATAGATTGAACCACTGGAGTCTATGGATTACTTCTATCCTTCCTTTAGGTGATTTTTGGTCATCATGGACCTACAGAGCAGAGATTTATTTTTAATTTGTTTTTTTTTATCTTTGTGTTCTGCTGATTAAAGAAAGTCATACACATCTGGGATGGTATGAAGGTGAATACATTTTGAAAGAATTTTCATATTTGGGTGCACTTTAAATCAGATCAGTGTAGGATAATTTAGTAAAAAAAAAAATAAAAAAAAAACGGTAAAAGTTTGATAGGAGGTTAACTCCATTGAAGCTTCTTCTGGATGTAAATTAGCCGTAAAATTTAACCGTAAATGGTGATTTGTATTAGAAAATCATTGTTACATTTGTACTGGCCTTAATCTGGGTTTTGACAGGGTGGCTCATCTTGCTTTATTTGCATATGACAGGCCATTTACTGAAACCATAATTTTGCAGATGTAAACATCCAACATTATATAAACAACTGTTTCAAAATGAACAACCTCTGAAAAATACCACATCATCAGTTTTGCAGCATCGATCATACAGTAGCCATCAATGAAACTGACTTGAACAACTTACTAAAAACAGGGCGATCCTTAATGCAGGATGTGGCATTAATAGAGTTTAGCAGCATTTCTCTGAGGAGTGCCACTCTGTGCTATTTCAAGAGCCTTTACTGCTAATAATACCCAGTGAGATTGGTGTTCCTAAAACAGGAAATGTATCTCTCTCTATTGATAAAGCTGTCTGCTTTGCCCTTGCAGAATACAAAACATTACAAAATCAACCCAGCCTGAGAAATTTCTTCATGGTGCATTTTTGTGAAAGTCCAGATGGCCCATTTTCTATATTATCATGATGCAAAATAACACCGAAACAAGCCTAGAAAGGGACGATTTCCCAAAACAATGGATACAACTTCAACAATCTTTAAATCATTAGGCTTTATGCAGTACATTGCAATTTTCACACATGTAAACAGCTAATAGATGATGTAACAAACAACTAACCGCATATCAACATTTACATTCTGATACATAAGAATATTTTTTTAAAGAAATCCCTGAACTATTACACAAAATGCAAGAAAACAAAATGCTGTTTGTTTCCAAATAGCCTGCCATTATTCTCCAAGAAATTTGCATGATCCCCTTTTCTCTCAAGGAGGTCAAAAAGTTAAATAAACCACTCCTATAAACCACACAGAACAGGTACTAGTCAAAAGGCAATTCTCTAATGGAACACTAATGAGGCATTCTAAATCCACAGATTAACCCATGATTTAGTGGAGTCACATGGATATAATGCTTTGGGGAGAAAAAAAAAATACAAACTAAGCATAGCTGCAAAGCCTCTACACACAACCTGCAAGCATGCATGCACCCAAATACCACCCCTTGAATAGTGTATATTTACCGGTTAGTAGTACACATTACATGGTACATAATTTGAGGAATGAGCTTCTGATGAGCCCCCCCATCTCCTTTTCCTCAATTCACTCGCAGTGCTCTTTTCTCCACCCCTTACTTCCTTCACCTCTATCCATCTCCCAACTGCTTAATTGCAGGACACGAGTGCAGTTTGTCCAGGGCACACACAGGGCATGGAGAACAGCCCTATCACTTACCACCAACACCGGCACAGAGACACAGCCAGCCAGCATCATTAAAAATACAATACTCGCCACACGAAGTATATCACCCGTTTACCCATACTCACAAACATTCATTCATTACACTCACTCTGGACCTCACGGTGTAAGTCAACTGTAATCTATTGCATGCCACACACAAGCTGAATATACTAATATCAATTAACAAGTGATGAAGAACAGACAATTGCTGTGTTTTGTCAATCATTGTACATATCTGGACAAAAGTGTTACCAAGAAAACTTGAGCTGTTTTTAACATGTCATCTTTACAGATCAGTCGTTTCCTGCATACTTTTCACTATATCATACATAAGACTTACTCCTATGGGATGTGGCCTACCTCACTTATATTAAATGAAAAACACTTAACCTGTATGTGGTCAAATGCTTGGCTGTTTAAAGAATTTCCAGCTTCCAACAGCAGTAGCAGAACACATGAGGTAAGCAGCTTCAAATGACTATTACTGACTGGAAAGGCCTTGTCTTGTCTATCTAGCGCCATATATCTTACTCTGCACTACTGAGGTGATCTGTGCAAGCAGAAAAAAAATCTGTTTATTCCATTTCAAGGCATTAACACCAGAAGATTTTTTTTTAAGCCAGCGTCACACTAGCAGACTCCAAACTTGATTTTGGCCAAGGGTGTCACAAACAGACTGTTTTGCTGAGATCTCACTGCCTTCAGTCAGAGGTATGACACATGTAGATACAATATGGTGGGGTGGTGACAGACATACTCTCTCTTAATCTCTGTCATGTGGAGCTCGCCAAAATAACAACATGAGTACTGCGTGAGCATAAACTATTGCAATAGAGTGATTTTCAGACCTTTAACTTGCTTGATTTATTTAGAAACAGATACGTTGCATTTTCTTCATAGTTCAGTTTACTTTCAAAAAGTTATGTTTTGAAAATGGACCAAAACTGTAACATTTCCGTTATGGTTGTTCTTATCCGTCATTAGTTGCTTTTGCATTATTTCTGCATTAAAAAGTACCTGCTCTCATTGTCAGATATAGCCAAAATATCTGCTACATCTACGTTTTCATGATGAATTACATCGAAAACTAATAGCACAAATTTCAGTGACAAGCTGACCAACAGATTTTATTCTCCAACAATCGGACATACTCTTACACGAACCGAACCAAGGGAGAAACTGCACAAGATTTTGAAACAAATGCTCCAAATGAGCCAGGGAAACTTTACCCTGTGAAAGTGTGTGATTGTGTATTAATCCACTCAAAGCTTGCTTTCAGTGAGTAAGCAAATATATTCAATAAAAACAGTCCCAACGGTCAAGTGATTAACGACCACTGCTCTGAGACGCTAATGTGTGCTTCGTCTCCCTCCGCCTGGCCGGTGATCACGTTAATGAAGCTCACACCTGAAAATCGTAGGGAAAAAAAAAAACGGCTAGCATGGCGCCGACGCAAGCTAACAAATGTCAGATTTCTGCTCATTCCCTATATCTGCTAAATCTGTCAGTGCTAACAGCGGGAAATTCCTTGGTTTGCAATGACAAACCACAAACGAGATGCAATCTAATATAGATTATGTAATAATATGACTATCTTCACTCTTTTGTCTTTTTTATTCTCTTTTTTTTTTTTTTTTGCAAAGTGCTTAAATGCACCTAATTATGCCTAATAATAAACTAGAAGTGACCAAACTGAATGCTTTCTTAAATGATGGCTGTAAATATAAAAGCAGTGTTAAGAGCCGTATGGTCAGGTGAGATGTGTGTAATGAGAGTCTATGTAACCCACACAAACACACCTGCTCTGTCTTTCAACGAGGACATGCTTCTGACCAGATTAAACTCCACTCATATCACCAGCACCTCTCTAAACACCTCATATTCACCACAGCTAGGTCACTGGGGACAAATGAAATCAGCTTTGCTTTTATCTGTAGTGGGAAGAAATGTATGACTTTGCTGACCGAGTGAGTGTCTGGAGCTTATTGTACGTGCTCTGCAGACTGAAATCTGGAACAAGTCAGGATAAGTCAGGACAAAACAAAAGCTGCTTATTGTATTGAATATGACGAAGTGTTATGTCATAATATAAAGTGGACAGTTCCGGTCTTGGATGCTCTTTGGTCAAAGCATTCCAGCCATTCTAAAAAACATAAAATATCAGCTAAGAAAAAACACAAAAAAAATATTACTTTCACTATAGTCAGTTTTATTGAATCCTTCTATGTTCATGTTACTCAAAAAATGTATGTAACCAAAGCAATTTAAAACTTGATTCAATTAAAAAATCTCTTGTCAGCTTTACTTAAGCTGGACAGAGGATTTTGAATTCTCAACATTAGGGGTGAAATGATTAGTCGACATTATTGACAATAAAAAATGAATGCTCATCCAAACTCATATTACCCTTTTTCTTCCATGGAACAAAAAGGGAGAATAAGGGAATGACAACCTCAGTCACCATTCACTTACATTGAATGGAAAAAGATGCAATGAATGTCTCCCTTTGTGTTCCACAGAAGAAAGTCACACAGATTTGGAACCTCACTTGTATAGTGCTATTTTGTTGCTGTAGAGCTTAAAGCTCACAGGCCTAATTAAAATAAGACAATAAACGTTCATTGTAAAAATTAAGAAAAGAAAAAGACTTGAAACTGTATTTTAGAATCAACATCACTGTGCAGCTGGGTCCAACTACAGTGTCGCCTTCCAAAATGGTCAGAAATCTAGGGGTAACCATTGATGACAAGCTAAATTTCACAGACCACATCTCAAAGACTGCAAGATCATGTAGATTTACACTCTACAATATCAGGAAGATAAGACCTTTCCTCTCTGAACATGCCACGCAACTGCTTGTTCAGTCACTTGTCATAACTAGACTGGACTACTGTAACGCTCTCATTGCAGGCATCCCAGCATGTGCATTAGACCTCTGCAAATGATACAGAATGCAGCAGCACGTCTGGTCTTTAATGAACCAAAGAGAGCACATGTTACACCACTCTTTGTCTCTCTCCACTGGCTGCCGGTTGATGCACATATTAAATTCAAGGCCCTGATGCTGGCATACAAAACAGTCACTGGGTCTGCTCCAGCATACCTAAAACATTTATGCAGAGCTACGTTCCCACCAGAAGCCTGCGGTCGGCTAAGGAACGTCGCCTTGTCGTACCAAAAGAGGCACCAAAAACTTTTCCGGACTTTCAGTTTTATCATACCACGTTGGTGGAATGACCTTCCCAACTCTATCCGTGAAGCTGACTCACTCTCCATCTTCAAAAAACGGCTAAAAACACATCTTTTCCAAGAGTATTTAACCAGTCACTAAAAAAAAAAAAAAAAAAAAAAAAAGTAACAATTCTTGTTGCACTTAAATCGGTTTTGTATACTATTCTGATGATAGTGAAACTTTGTAGTATGGCACTTTTCGTACCACTGTCTCCTTAAGATGATTCGCTTATGTTTTTCCTCTTTTTGTAAGTCGCTTTGGATAAAAGCGTCTGCCAAATTAGTAAATGTAAATGTATAATGTTTGTAGTTTATCTGTAGTTCATGTTATAGACTGAAAAAAAAAAAAAAAAAGTGTTTAACTGTAAATCTGATAATGTTATGTGGTCTCTGAGGTTCTGCTAATGAATAGATTGAGAATAAGAGGGAGCAACCAAGCAAAAATATATCCCAGTTGAATTTTGGCCTTTCAGTGATTGCTGAATGTACACCGTGTACATGTAGTCTTTTATTTTGAGAAATGACCTCTAATCATCATTCATGTGGAAACGTGTATAAAACGATATGAGGTATCGGCCTTTGTGCATAATGACATCAGAATCCCATCTGACTTGGGACAGGTTACTATAATGTTAAATGCACAGCTGAGGCTTTCTCGAAGTCTAATGAGAAAGATATTTAAAAAGATAGTGTGACATGAAAAGGGGTTGTAAAAATCATGTGCAAGAATAGGGACATAACAGATGTTTTCTGAAGTGTGCTTACATAAGGAGTTAAAGGGGAAAGACAGAAAAGGGGAAAGAGTGTAAGTTTCAGTCATGACATGTTGATCACTGCTGATGATGATCGGAGACACAAGGCCGCAGAGCATACAGTCAGGGATGATGAATGTACAGCAGAGTCTCTGCAGGATCACCCATGTGACATCTAGGGAGGAAAGACTATTAACTCAGCTAGTACCACTGCAAACTGTATAATCAGGGTCCAAAATGAACACATGCAAAGTACAAAATTGGATTTGATGAGTTCATAAAATAGAGTTACTTGCCAGTTGGATGGTAGACTAACTTTAACTGCAACATAGCGCATGGTACATAATACAAGTCAAGTGGCCAGAATGATAATCTGATATTCGTTTATATAAGTAGCCGGAGCAATTTAAAACAAACTGTCTACTAATGAAAATCTGTGGCAACTAGCATCTCTTCTAACAACTTTCCTAAACACAATTTTACCTTCAAAAGTTTATCTTAGATGCCTGTAGGGTTTTTTTCTCTCCAGAACTCCATGTAGCAACCCATATGTTGAATAAAATCCTCACATTAATCCCCTAAAACAAAATTGTGAGGAATAAAATCACTGTATCTGTCTTTTCCAGGGGGTCATTTGTATTAAAACTAACAGGTTTCACCTCTTTTCTTATTGCTAAAAAAATATTTAATTAAAAATTAATTTGACTTTTTACTAAGCCTATACACTTCATGTTTACTATTTTAGCCTTGTCCCATACCCAGATTTTCAATGTTAAACTCTGAAAATCCATTATAAAAATACAAATTATTGCATGATTAAAACTATGGTCATCTGAACAAGTGGAAAACAAAACATTTTAATATTTATTGTATGAAAATGATTTCTATAATTTTTTCTAAAATTATAACTGTCCCACATTTCACTACACCAAACAATTTTCCTTTTAAAGGAACTTTTTTCCTTCAAAAGTTAAGGTACTTGTAAACTAATGATACAAATGTGTCAGTGAAGAGCGTGCTTCAGATGAAGTATGAAAAAAATGATGTTTGTAGAAAACATAGTTAAATATCATTAGTAAGCAGAGCATTTTTTATTGGGTGTCATTGCCAAACAAGTTGTAATTTTAGCAAATTATAGGAAAAATGAAAATATTACCAAATTGTGTGTATTTAGGACACACAAAATGTTAGCTATGAAATTAGCCTTAGCAAGAAAAAGCAGTCTGCATTTGTTTTGTTTTTTGTTTTTTTATCACCATCACTTCCACCACAGAATGACGAATGACTAATTTCCCTGACTTTTAAACGTAAATTTGGGAGTTGACTATTTAAAAAGTAAGAAACCATCAGAAAACCGTCAATAAACATTGTGTTTATGCGAACCTTTTAAAATACTTAATCTATTTCAACAGCCAAACCAAACACTAAATTCTGCTGAAAAGGGGCATTTATCTGCGACATGCTTGCCTTGCACTATGATCATTGTACATTAATAACAGAACATGACACACATTCCTGAATCAATGGTAGCGAATACAGGCATATTTATTGAAAACGATTAAATGAATAGTGCAATACCAATAGAGCAAACCTAATAGCCTGTTCTAAATGGAATTCACCAAGTAAAATTGACTTAACATAAAACATTCAGGACATTGTTGAACATAATTAACATTTGGTAAGCCAAACGCTGGAGATGCAGACTATGAGTAGTGAGTGCATTCCAACATTGTTGCACAGTATTGCGTGGTCATCACCTGTTCCCTGTCACCTCTCCACTATTTTGTCCATTAAACACAAGCAAACACAATTTCTGGCTGGCAAGAAATATTTGGTGAATAATCTCAATTCACTTGGCAGGTGTGGCAAAACGTAAGTTTGTACTCTATATATAATAAATATGGTATCTCAGTCTGAAACTGGGTTAAGAGATAATCATGAGACATAATTTCCTGTTTGCTCTGAATATGACTGGCTTCACAAGAAGCTGTAAGTTGACGATTTCAGACACACTCTTGACAGTTTCTTGTTCTCTCTTGCACCTGGCATTTACAAAGCCAAACTCCATCAGTGTCACACGGATGGATGGATATTTTGAACACAGCATCTTTTTCCACTGAGTGTGTTTCTCTAATGCCTCAGAGGAACTGGACCATTAAATCAACACAGAAAAATTGTCTACAGAGCCGCATACACACAGGTTACATGCTTTTCGAGGACGCAGTAATGATAAAACCTTGCAATACTGTAACTCTCTATCTTACCGATACTCCACAAATGGTATTGAACTGGCCTAAACCCATTATAGACACTTTTCTATGGAGTTATATACTGTATTTGCCACAATTATATGCACACAAAATAATATTTCGAGCATGCAAGATGATATTTTGAGTGCACAAAAATATGCTATGTGCATGCAAGATATGTTGAGCGCAAAAAAAGTTATTTTGCCTGCACAAGGCGATATTTTGAGCGCACAAAAATGATATCTTAAGGTCGAAAAGTTATTTTGCAGGTGCTTAATCTCACTTTTGTAAAGCAATGTTTCTTCTTGCAAAGGTGAATTAATTTTGAGACAGTTGAGGTAGCAATAGCACAAATGAACTTCTCAGTGTTAATGTAGCAGAAGAGCCAACAGGCAGCAAAATGCTTTATATATACTGTAGTTATCATCACAAAAGATATTTACCCTGTGGATTTTATACATAACAGAAATACTGTAAGGCTTAACTTACGTGAAAAAAAAGTGAAATATTTTATTTACAGTGAAAAAAACATTATATACACACATACACACACACACACACACACATATATACATATATATATATATACATATATATATATATATATATATATATATATAAAATATCAGAGTTTTTCGGTGTAAGCCTAAATGTGAAGATCTCTAGTGCTTGTGTCTGGCTGGTTGTCGTTATGGTTACCGATGGTGTCCCCATGGAGCTTCACCATGCCTAAAACTCTTTAAGAGTAACATAATAGTGTAGTTTTGGGGAACTAAATTTGACTTCTATCTATTCCATTATATGATATTCTGAGAGAGCAGTTAATTCAAATAAATGTGACCAGATTACAGTTTTCAATGGATCAGCAAACAAAAATAACTAAGAATTTTTCATAATTTCATGAAATATTATTTTCTTTAATAAACAAGATATTTTGTACACCACCTTTATTGTCCTCTCCAGTATTCTCATGGCCTTTGTCAGTTGTGACAACAGTCTTGTGAATTATAATGTTATTATTAACACTGCATAAATTAACATATGCTAGCTATTCTATTCTTGATAATGAATTAGAAAAGATGTTTGTTTGCATTTCAAAGCTGAGGGGTATCTTGAAATTATCATTTTTTATATTTTTTATTTAATTTTTTTAATTTATGGATTCCTCCACCACCCTTATGGCAAATTTGATTCATGAGAAGAAACAGTAGAAAACAAACTCATAGTTTGGGATGAATTACATGTACAATATATAGAACCTCGAGACTGCAAAAAGTAAATAAATCAAAATATTTTTTAGAGAATTCCTTTCAGGCAACTATATTTTGAAAAACATACACTACAGTAAGTTAAGCCTTACAATATTTCTGGAATGTCTATAATCCACAGGGAAAATATCTATAGTATACAATTTATAAATTGTATAATGAACTTGAATCATTGTGCCCTTTGGTTCTTGTGCTACATTTACACTGAGATGTTCATGGCTGCTGTAAACGGACCAATCACAGAATGCTTGAAAGCAGCTCCTAATAGCCAATCCTTACGTAGGATACGGGACTTGTCGGAATACGGGTGTAAAAGCAAGTGAGCAATCTAAACACACGAACACTTCTGAACACACGTACGAGGAGAGAGCGTGAGGGAAATCTTGCACAAGCAAAAAAAACAATGGAGTAACATAAAAGTCAGAATTTTGTGCAAATCCTGACATCAGCACACATTCAAACTTTATTCGAGCAACAATTTATACATTGCTTTACAATATTTCATCCTGTGCATGCAGAAAATTTTGTGTGCTCAAAATATCATCTTGCACACTTAAAATTTATATAATTGTGCGCACACAGAATTGTATCACATATATCCCTGTAACTTCATACTTTTCCACCATCTGGCAGATGGTTTGGAGCATGGTGAAGAATGGATTTAGTGGCATTTCCACTTGAGCACTGTTTGGCAAGACACGATTGCAAACCATTCTACCCCCGGATTTCTCGGCATGATAGCGAACCATGCTTAACCGAGCTCAGCCGTGCTGGTGGAATGGCTTTAGAACATGACGACTTACGACTGTCAATTTGCCAACACCAATAGGCCTATGTCACGAAAAAATTGAAGACCGGAAGTACGTCTTTTAGTAGAGATACGGCTCTTCCGGTTAGCTTTTTACAATGGCGGAGTCCGATAGATACCGCTGGACCAAATCTCTCCGCAACCTGCCTGAAGTCACATATGACGATGTGGTTCAGATGGTAAATGAAAACTCTCAAGTGGAAACCTATCTGCGTCCACATCCACGTGGGTATAGTTGTGTTCTGAGGCAGGTTCGTGATTACCGGCGGCAGACTGTTCGTCCTCCTCCACCTCAGACTCAGCACCAGCCTGAACGCCCTCTGCTACTGCTAGGCGTGTGTTAACACGGTCATCCCTCCTTATTAACCTAACCCAAGACTTGGAGTGTTTCGTCCTTCGGGAAAGCGTGAAAGCTGAGGTATGGCTGTCTACGTCCTGATGCAGAGCAACCTGGTACACTACAACAACAGCTGCGGGTGTAGCCTGCCATTGTTGTTATAGCTCTAGCCGTTCGCCAGTAAGGTAAACGTTTCTATGGTAACAGCGAGTTGGACCAATCAGCAGACGTTGCTGCTACGCTTAGGATTGTGGGTAGTGTAGTTTTTTTTCTAAGATCGCGGATAAAACATGTTTTTCTTAAAACAAGGTTGATTTCATACGAACTTATAGCTTCTACAGGAGCAGAAACCTTCGTTTCACAACCTCATAGCTCGTGGTCAGTCTACCTCGGATGGTTTAGGCATTATGGCTGATAATCTAAATCTTTATCGAGAAATACTGTTGACCGGAAGTTCTGAATCCCTACTCCGCGTTCCGGAAGCAGGAAGTGTGACATAGGCCTATGCATTTTATTTATTTTTGTTACTATTTAGCTTGCAAAGTTCACTATGGGGAGGTTAATAAACAATTCTTGAAACCAATTCGATACCACAAAAAAAAAAAAAAAAAAAAAAAAAAAAAAAAAAAAAAGGTAATATGCTATTGAATACACTATTTAACCTTCTGGGGTCGACGACATGCCGGCGCGTCCTGCAGGATATTTTCGTCATTATTGCGGAAACAACTTAAAATTCTCCATCATTTTGGGGCATACAGATAAATGTAAGACATCATTAGAGACTATTAAGGGTCTACTTTTATTTGTGTACACTCACAATAACAACAAAATCTTGTGCTTTTGTAAAGTATAGATAATAAAAAGGGTGACCTGTCAGCAGTCTCTGGGTTTGCGAGCATATATCTGAAACGCATCACAAAAATGAACTGAAACTCTGCGAATACTTATCACACAAACATGAAACATATGTCTAACGAAAGCTTAAAATGTCTACTTTTAAATAAAATAATTACATTTTAAAACAAATATTCTCCTGCAAAATGAAGCAAAGTGATGTACAGTTTTTACTGGTTCATCTAATTATAGCTAATGTGATCCCACCCACCAGCAGAGCGTGCTATTTATACGTTAATGTGCTGAGACGATCAATGCAAATGGTAAACGCCCCGACAGTGAGGTTTGATGTAATCACAATTCATTTATTTTACTGTGTTTGTAATGATACACAGGCGAGAAAGCTCCAGGATAGTATGGAAGATTTAACATTTTCCTCAGAAGAAGAGCGGGACTCCGTTGAACTTTTGTATTTTGAAGAGAGACTTGATCCAGCCGAGGATACAATTTCAGACGAGTAAGTCATTTAGTTTTCATTAGTTGACATGTTATTTTATATAAACATCTACATATTTAACTAATGGTACTGTTTCCAGACTTGTACTTTAAATATGTCCATATTAGCAAATCACCATCTTATAATGATTTCTGAAGGATCATGTGACACTGAAGACTGCAGTAATGATGCTGAAAATGCAGCTTTGATCACAAATTGCATTTTACAACATATTCAAATAGAAAACTGCTCTTTTAAATTGTAAAAATAGTTCAAAATATCACTTTTTACTGTATTTAGGATCAAATAAATGCAGCCTTGGTGAGCAGAAGAGACTTCTTTTAACGGTAGTGTAGGTCTAAAATTAAGTAAAGTCTTAAAGTAAAGAAAATGTATAGTAAGATTACTTCCTTTAAAACTTGATTTTGATCATTAAGTCTCCTCATATTCATTCTCTTTCTGTCACATTCCTCATTGATAAGCCCAGGGGAGGGGTCTTTTGTCTCCTCGGGTGTGAATTACAATCCATATTCATGATAGTTCACGCCTCCTCGCATATGACCTTTCTAACACTAAAATTGTCTTACAAAAGTTAAATTACTATATTGTTTTGTATGAATGAGTGATCAGGTTGGTTTTCGCTTCATTTTGTAGCAAAAACTCTAGGCTACAAGATCCAGTTCTCAAAAGGCTTGTGGACAAATCTTTAGAATGTGTTAGATGGCCTTATTTCAATGACTTAAATTTTGTTTTTTTAAAAA
The DNA here is from genome assembly GCA_032164185.1 of Moxostoma hubbsi. Lineage (NCBI taxonomy): Eukaryota > Metazoa > Chordata > Actinopteri > Cypriniformes > Catostomidae > Moxostoma > Moxostoma hubbsi. The sequence goes on from JAVLUX010000023.1 coordinate 13,979,113, forward strand.
TACAAACCTGTACATACATGTTGCTCACATATTATTGTAGCCCAGTTTGTGCTGAATACAGTGTTATCAGACTTTAGCCATTAATATGTTTTTAAGCAACTGAAAAAAGCATAAATGTCAAGGCATGTCAAAACTCCAGACTACAGACCCCAGAGGGTTATAATCATCCCGTTATCACGAGTGTTATCGCAATATGTACATTTGCGATATTGTGATAAATTCACCCTAGTAAAGATCCACAAAGCATAATTCAAAACACAATATTTTCAAATAAAGTGCTGCAAAACAGAGCACATTATAAATGAAAACATTCCATTCAGAATGCAAAGCACTGGGCTGGACTGCTTAACTGTACTACACTCTCCCACCTTTATGTTCACTTCGCTCCATCTTTAATTTACAAAAAACAAACTTCCAGTTCTTAATAGAGCTGCATATCACAGTGAACGTGACACAGATTCAGTATTATGATTCACTACGTCGCCAGCCTTCACGTTATAATCTAGCTGCCGCAAACGTTCACGAGTGACGAGCATCCTTACACCAGAGTGTGCATCAGATGGGAGATTTAATCTCTTCCCCGGTCACTTCACGCAACTCAGGCTCCCTGACCACACAGAGAAATGCCAGTATCTGAGTTTATTTTCATAACCCGCTTCCTTATTATTTGAACTTTAATAAAGGATGCTTTAAAGATATAACGACGGGGTGTTTCATGTGAAAGAGAATGCAGCACAATAATAGATTTGTCTCAATTATCTTGTTTCATAATCGTTGGAAGTCAAATTTGATTAATCACCCAGCCTATACATGCTTGTAAGTTATTTACCCGCCAAACTGGCTTTTTCAAGTGAAGGATAGCCGCCTCAGGCGAGTCAAGTCCTGTCTTTGACCGGACCATGTCGACATGTTCATTTTCATCAAAAAATGTATGCTTTTAAGTAGCCTAGAAAATGACTTGGTTAATAAGTGTATTTTTAATGAGGTACCAACTGCTTAACGGATTAAACTATCTTTTATTCTGTGTGCACGTTATATTTAGTATACATTTGGTTTATTGTAGGCTACATCACAGGCCTATTTTTTCTATACTATACCTATTTAATAATATAATATATTATAGAATTTATTATAATATACACTCACCTAAAGGATTATTAGGAACACCATACTAATACGGTGTTTGACCCCCTTTCGCCTTCAGAACTGCCTTAATTCTACGTGGCATTGATTCAACAAGGTGCTGAAAGCATTCTTTAGAAATGTTGGCCCACATTGATAGGATAGCATCTTGCAGTTGATGGAGATTTGTGGGATGCACATCCAGGGCACGAAGCTCCCGTTCCACCACATCCCAAAGATGCTCTATTGGGTTGAGATCTGGTGACTGTGGGGGCCATTTTAGTACAGTGAACTCATTGTCATGTTCAAGAAACCAATTTGAAATGATTCGAGCTTTGTGACATGGTGCATTATCCTGCTGGAAGTAGCCATCAGAGGATGGGTACATGGTGGCCATAAAGGGATGGACATGGTCAGAAACAATGCTCAGGTAGGCCGTGGCATTTAAACGATGCCCAATTGGCACTAAGGGGCCTAAAGTGTGCCAAGAAAACATCCCCCACACCATTACACCACCACCATCAGCCTGGACAGTGGTAACAAGGCATGATGGATCCATGTTCTCATTCTGTTTACGCCAAATTCTGACTCTACCATCTGAATGTCTCAACAGAAATCGAGACTCATCAGACCAGGCAACATTTTTCCAGTCTTCAACTGTCCAATTTTGGTGAGCTCTTGCAAATTGTAGCCTCTTTTTCCTATTTGTAGTGGAGATGAGTGGTACCCGGTGGGGTCTTCTGCTGTTGTAGCCCATCCGCCTCAAGGTTGTGCGTGTTGTGGCTTCACAAATGCTTTGCTGCATACCTCGGTTGTAACGAGTGGTTATTTCAGTCAAAGTTGCTCTTCTATCAGCTTGAATCAGTCGGCCCATTCTCCTCTGACCTCTAGCATCAACAAGGCATTTTCGCCCACAGGACTGCCGCATACTGGATGTTTTCCCTTTTCACACTATTCTTTGTAAACCCTAGAAATGGTTGTGCGTGAAAATCCCAGTAACTGAGCAGATTGTGAAATACTCAGACCGGCCCGTCTGGCACCAACAACCATGCCACGCTCAAAATTGCTTAAATCACCTTTCTTTCCCATTCTGACATTCAGTTTGGAGTTCAGGAGATTGTCTTGACCAGGACCACACCCCTAAATGCATTGAAGCAACTGCCATGTGATTGGTTGATTAGATAATTGCATTAATGAGAAATTGAACAGGTGTTCCTAATAATCCTTTAGGTGAGTGTGTGTGTGTGTGTGTGTGTGTATATATGTATGTATATATATATATATTATATATATAATTCTCCCATCAAGCTTTTATTTATAATCAAACATTTATTTTGACGTGCAGGCTTATCCGTTCTGGTTTTGAAGGTGGTTTCCCACCTCTAGTGAAGACCGGTTGTATGGCCCAGTGTGAACATTAGAGCGCGAAATGCTGCAAATTCTATAAATATATTGTCTATAAATATAAATGTTTTGATCAGTCTGTGTTTTCAGTGTATAAGCAGCAACAAACATTCATGTGTGGTGCACGCAGGACATGCAGACTGTACATATTTCAATAAATTGACGGTTTAATAGTTATGCGGTTTAAAATTGCACTAGGACATATCACTATTTTATTTTGATTAATTGACTTTTTCAGTGTATAAGGAGTAATGGCGCATGCTCATACTGTATGCATGTGAGCATTTGAAAGTAGCAGTTTGTCAGTCAGACAGGGTGCAGGGACCGAATTGAGTTGGTGCTACCAGTACTGCAGAAACACTGGTATTGTTACATCTTTTTTTTCATATTTTAGTGTCAACTTGGTACTGAAGTACCAGTACTTATGACAACACTAGAGGGGAGGGAGAAACCTACACAATTCCTGATCCAATTACAATATTCTGAGAGGCAGCAACACCTTCACACACAATACACACAAACACGCACTTGTCCCACAGTCAAGGTGCTAGATTTAAAGGTTTGATAAACTTGGAAAAACAAAATTAAAATTCAAGTAATTCATTTGGGGGTCTTTTACATCAAAAAGTTTGAAAACCCCTGAATTTGATCACCCCTTCCCTTGAACCACACGTCTTCCCTTCAAAAACCCGACATTCAAAGACACGTCAGCCAAACCAATGTCAGCAAACATGAACGCATAAAAGACAAAGAGGAAAAAGCATAATCTTAACCAAATAGTCATTAATCATCCTAACTTTCAGGAAAAAATTTATATAATCCTCGCATAAATCTCTTCCTTCATTTTTCTGACGCACTTAAGAACTCTATTAAAAACAGATATCAAATCCATTGATGTTTGACCCTTATAAATTATTCCACAGTATATTAAAAGCATTTCAGTCACAGTATATCCAGGTTCTTAGGCAGTTTTGGCCAAAAACACATCTCTTGTCCTGTTCTGAACACCTCCTCCATCTGTAACACTTTCATCCCACACAGAGAGCACTGAAATGGATTATGGCCTGCTTGCTTGTTGAATTGTCCATGGGCCATAGAAACTGCTCTGCTGTTTGCATGTTAAACAAAGTTCACTCTCACTGAGTAAAAGAGAATATTGTCAACTTCTTAACTTCACCCTCCTTGTGACAAATTAAACAGTAAGTATCATTTATCAACCCTAAAGCAAACACCACTAAACTCTGAGGAAGTAAAATATGACTGCTGCATGAATTCTGTGCTGATACTAAAAGTAAAAGATGTGCAAACCTAAAGAGCTCCCATAAAAAGGATTTTATTAAGTGACATTTCATTTGTATTGCTCTTCCAGCGTATTTTTCTTCAAGCAACTTCAAATACATGCAGACACACCACAATTTTAAAGGGTTAGTTCACCCAAAAACACATTGAGCAATTGTTGAATTTAGTGTTAGCGCACAGTGAGGGAGCGCTTTGTCGGATATTTACTGAACTTAAGTTACAGAACCTTTCTAAACCTGTTAATTCGACATTAAAATAGCATTATACTGCGCCTCCGTTAGCGAGCAACTTGATAAAAATATAGTTAAGATGTTAACATTGCAAGCACATGATGTTGGAGTGATCTATAGTTTTGACATCTTTCATATCTTGGCACTCCATTATTATTCATAGCACATTACACAAGAAAAGCAGAAATTGCAAAAATGCTTTGTGTACCAGCTGCATGGTGAAAAGAGACACTTAGGGGGCTTTCACACTGGTCAAGTTTACTGCGGTCCGATTCTGAGTGGATGGTTCCCGGTGCTCCCCGCAGCGTTCACATTTGGTTTGATTGATTGGAACGAACCAGAGTTCGTTTCCTCCCCCATTGGTCTCTGTTTATATACATAACTCTACTCTCTCCTCACCACTAGTGTTGTCAAAAGTACCGGTACTTCGGTACCAAGTCGGTACTAAACTATAAAGATGTACATCAGTGATTCAACGGTACCGGTAGTAATGAGCACTGACTCAATCCAGTACACACACTATCTTACTATCACATGACTGCTTTCAAATGCTCACATGCTTATTTGAGTGTGTGCTCTGTTACTCCTATTACTATGAAAAACTAGTGTGATTTTTAATCTGTGAAATGATGCAATTTAATCTGTATGAGCTGCATGAGCTTTAAATTAATGTGTGATACAGACCACTCATACACTAGAAACTCCACAGACTTTGAGACTCATATGAGAGATGACAGAGCAGAGCACTAATCAACTCTGAAGCATTATTTTTATATAATTTATAAAATTAAAATCACAACATTTGCACTTTAACGATCAAACTAAGCCATGTAGTGAACCGTTTATCCTGAGAGGTTAAACTTCCATCAAAAATACACATAAAAAAGCATGAATCATAATAAATGATACATGCATGAAATTAAAGAAATAGCAACATAAATATATTACAACTGTATAGTAAAATGCATCTGTTGAAATAAAACAATAATTATTATTTTAATAATAATAGAATAATAAACTGAGGCCTGGGTAGCTCAGTGGTAAAGACGCTGGCTACCACCCCTGGAGTTCACTAGTTCGAATACAAGGGTGTGCTGAGTGACTCCTGCCGGGACTCCTAAGCAACCAAACTGGCCCGGTTGCTAGGGAGGGTAGAGTCACATGGGGTAACCTCCTCGTGATCGCTATAATGTGGTTCGCTCTCTGTGGGGCACGTGGTGAGTTGTGTGTGGATGCCGGGGTGGATGGCGTGGAGCCTCCACAACAAGCCACGTGATAATATGCACGGGTTGACGGTCTTGGACGTGGAAGCAGCGGAGATTCGTCATTCGCCACCTCAATTGAGGCAAATCACAATGCCACCACGAGGACTTACGAGCACATTGGGAATTGGGCATTCCAAATTGGGAGAAAAAGGGAAGAAAATGTCTAAACTGCAGGCAACAAAATTGAGTACACCCCTAAGTGAAAATGTCTAAATTGGGCCCAATTTACTCACCCTCATGTCATTCCAAACTAGTATGATCTTTCTTTCAAGTAACACAAAAAGGAGGTGTTAGGCAGAATGTTCACCTCACTCACCATTAATTTTCATTGCATCTTTTCAGCCGAACATGTTTTGTGTTCCATGGAAGAAAGAATGTTATACGGGTTAAGTTTGGAACAACAAGAAGATGAGTTCTAAAGAATCTAAAGACTAAAAAAAGCTGAGAAAAACTGTAAATCCCCACACACTTGCTGAGATGTCTGAATGCTTATTGGCTCTCATTACACCCAAAGGTTTACGTGTGCCAAGCTTTGCTGAGTAATACAGAGCTGAAAGGTGTGGGTGGATGAATCCTGCAACGAATCATTCCAATGCTGGGTTGAATGCCTTAATCACAGAATTGACATTTTTCTCAGCTAAAAACAGGAAGTAACACAAACCCCCAGTTATTTTCACTTTTAACAGTCAGGAATAGGAGAACCATCAAGGGAATCGTTAGTGAAGGGGGAAGGTGGCGTCTATTTCCTGTTTCAGCTGTGGAAAAGGCACAAATACAACAATACCAACACACACCCTAATGCACACTTGCTGTAATTTTCACGTAACCCAACCAATCATCTCATAACTTAGAAATGCAGTGCCACCGTAGTTCTGTCCAGTCACACAACCCCATTCAGACATGCACGCATGCATGCATGGACACACTACTGTTTCACAGCCTCTTGAGACTCACTGTGTACTGCCAAATCAACAGGCTCAATCCAAAAACCACAGTCCAACATAGCAAGACCTCTTGAATGAAAAATAAACCACTATTCAGACAATTTGTGCTCAGTTTGAGTCAATCATCTTTAAACCCTAAACTGTGTTCTGAAAAAGCTGAGAATGTTCAAATTACCACTTCAGACCTTGGAGGTGCACTCCGTAATTTTTTGTTTATGTTGTGCTGGTCAATATGACAGTCATCTTGGTCTTACACTGACACCTAGCGGCATGGATTCAACATAATTCAAATGCAATAGTTTTCAGTTGTCACTGTAACTGTAAACTATTCTCAGCCATTATTACAGAAATATTCATGGTTTAATACAAATGTAAATGTAAATTCTCACATAGACTTAAGGCAGGATAAAAGAAATCCATATGACTCCAGTGGTTAAATCTATATCTTCAGACAGGTGTGGGTGAGAAACAGATCAATATTTAAGTTGAAGTTTAAATTCTCCTCCCTGCCAGCAGGTGTAGATATGCACGAAGAATGTGAATCACCTACAAATAAAAAAAATGAATGTGAAAGTGGAGATTGATAGTACAAAAGGACTTAAATATAGATCTTTTTCTCACCCACACCTATAATATCGCTTCAGAAGCTTTGGATTTAACCAAAGAGCTATGGATCACTTTTGTTTCCTTTATGTGATTTTGGAGCTTCAAAATGTTGGAACCCATTCACTTGCATTGCAAGCACCTTGACATATTCTACTAAAAACCTATGTTTGTGTTCAGCAGAAGAAAGTAAGTCATACACAACTGGGATGCTTTGAGGGTGAGTAAATGATGAGAGAATTTTCATTTTTAAGGTGAACTATCACTTTAACTTGTATTGAACCCAGTACATTCCTTGAATCTATGAGGGAAAGTGTTCAATGACATGGTAGCTTTTGAAATTAATGCTGTGTTCATGTCGTATCACTGTAATTATGAGATGGCAACTCAGAAAAGCTGCAGTGAGCTGTTCATGACATGAGAACTCAGAAGTTGTATCACGCATAATGCCAAAACAGCTAAATATTTATCACCAAGTTAGCTTAATTCACCTCTATATGTTCTTGCAAAGTGAGTAAGAACAAAGAAAGCAGAGCACTCAAAGTAACCAAATGGAAAAATCAAATGAAATATGAAACAGAAATATGTTTACTACCTTTAACTGTTGGGCCACTGCCATATTACTTCTTTACATGACTTCACAACTGTCAATCTGTAAGTTCTATAGAATTCTGAGTTTACAATTTATAATTACGAGTTCTTTAGTTCTACGAAGATTTGAATGCTTTTTAAAATTCGGAATCTCGAAACTACAGCAATTTCGTATAATATGACCTGAACACACCATAAGAGAATAGCTTGTCATGTGACCCTACCATGGCAGCCCCCATGAGGGGACCCTCTCCATGCAGAATAAAACAGCTTTTATAAGGTTACTGATATGACTGGAGTCCTCATCTCAAGTTTGTGGTCAAGATTTTATGCGTATGTTTTATGACTTAATTTCTTTAGGAGTCAAACTTTTCTAATCAGGAACAGATTACTGAGTGCATCTTTAAAAGTCAAAAGAAAAAGATGGACAAGTACTGTTGCAATCTACTGCATCTAAATGTTATGGGCTAATAAGGCCAGTACAAATATGATACTGAGCTGTTACCTTATTTTGTAATTTGGTAACGTGTGCTTCTTCTTGATGACTCTCTTGAGCTGGTTCACTATGATAGAGGTAAGCTGTGGCAGAGGACGACCCTCAAACTGAGACTTCACCTCAAAGTCTATCAGCGGGTCCTCCAGGAAGGAGAAGGACCAGTGCGTGAAAGGCATGCGGGTGAATTGCAGCTTCAGCCTGCCCGCCACCCGGGTCATCTTCACAAACAAATAAGCCGATTTGCCGAATACTAAATCAACATCGATGGCCAAATGAAAGCCGCCGTTATATTCCAAGTCCACATCAAAGTTCAGTTCCTCTGGCATGTTGTCTTCATTGAGAGCCACGGGCTTCATGAGTCTGGCTGTTTTGAAGACGGGCACCGAGTTACCCAGGGAGATATCCCGCAGACTGAGCCCCTCCAGCAGGCGCCCGGCGGTCTTGGTTTGGAGGAGCTCTTCGAACTCTACCTTGATCTTTTTGGTGATCCAGTGCCTGACCACTGGGGTGTCGCGGAGCTCGCGAAATAAAAACAAAATGATTGCGTTTAGGAAATCGCATGTCTCCGCTTTGGAAGTGTGAAGAGTGTCGCTCTGGGAAGGCGGTGGCGAGAACGGTTGTTGTTTGGGGCTGCTGCCGCTGACAGTGGGTTCTTGCTGTTTGGCAGAGGCGGGCTCTGGTTGTTTGGAGGCAGTGGATGTGATGTCTTGCTGTTGTTGCTGCGTTGTTTCGGCTTGTTGATTACTAAAGTAATCCTTCAGTGCAGGATCAGGAACTGCTTTGACATACTGCACTGTCCTCGCGACAGGCTTGGGGCTCCTCCGGTACACTAGGAAGAGCTGCAATAGCAGCGTGACGATGGCCCCAGAAAAGGCAGAAATTAACATCAGGTATATCATCTTTGCCCCCGGATCCCCGCTGCGGTGCGCGCGTTAAAGTGTACTCATGTTCCGCTGTCAGCCAATTTAAACAAAAGCGAGTTCCACCTGGACGCTCACAAAGCTGCCATATCATCTGCTTCTTTCCTGGGCTTCGGAAACTGCTGCTGATTGGTTTGACGTAATGCGGCGTCAACGCGTTGGAGTCGTACGTCATTACGACATCTGCTGGGCTGTCACCGTATGGCTGTGAGCGCGACACCCAAGGAACAAGACTGCACTTTGGTTGAGATGAATGGGCTGCTAGAATCTCAATTACGTTAAATTAAATTGGGATTTTTGACTCCTACACGTTTTTATGATATAATCTGAATTTTTGCAAAGCACAATGGTGACCAAAAAAATAAATACACAAATTATTTGTCACAGTGAACTCTGTTGCGTCATACAATTGTGTTGCAAAAGATCTTTATCAACTTAAGAAAACAGTATGCTCAGGAACAAAGATGTTTTTTTTTATGATAACACGAAGCCTTTCTACATTAGTTAAATATTCCTGTTTTAGTACAAGTTAAGATCAATCTACAGCATTTGTAACATAATGTTGATTACCACGAAAATTAATTTCGATTTGGGTAACAGTGAGGCACTTACAATGGAAGTCAATGGGGCGAATCCGTAAACATTAAAATACTCACTGTTTCAAAGTATAGCCACATAACAAGACATAAACAATATGTATGCTAATATTATTTTAGTGTGAGAAAATCGCTTGCTAACATTTTCTCTGTAAAGTTATATACAATTTTACAACTTTGTTGCCATGGCAATGTAACACCGTACACCCGAAAATCCTAAAATGACATATTTAAACAACTTTACAGATCAAATAATATGCACATTTTTAAACAGAATAAAATAGATAATTAATGTAAGTGCATTTATACAATTATAAGCTTCATATTTCTGCTAAAACCCTTAAAAAAAATGCCCCCATTCACTTCCATTAGTGCCTGACAGTAACCTCAATCTTTGCTTCTTTAAAAGAAAAAGAGGGACAAATCAAAATATTTGTTTGTGTTTTAATCAACATTATATCACAAATGCTGTGAATTGAGTTTAACTTGTATCGAACCCGGAATATTCCTTTAATGATTGGGCAAATAAAATAAAACAATTAAAAATAAAATGATGAAATATTATAAGATTATGTTGATTTACATTTAATTTATATTAACATTTATTAAAATTTTTCATTTAACGTTTTCATATAATTCATATAGAATTTTTATTTGTAGCTTTTTATAGCTTATATTTTACTTCTATTTTATATTTGTAATACATGTTTATGGGGAAACTGGTCGGTCTTAAATCAGGATTTAGTATTTTGTAACTAATTTATACTATGATCAATATTTACTATGATCAATGGACACATGCTATATTCAGCTTTACAAATATAATATTTCACATGCATAATAAAAGTGGACAGGGACACTTTTCAATTATTTAAACCGTAATAAACTCTCCCAGAGTCTAACCGGCTCAAAAAGATATTTCCTCGCAGTGAGGAAGCTGCTTCTGTGGACCGCGTGTTCTCAGCCAACAGCAATGAATGTATTAAACCACTGGCCATTAACTTGATTGAAACAATTAATCCCAACGTTGTCTGGCAGCAATGCGCTCTCATAAATCCTGTTTGATCTTTATCAGCTCATGTTTCACAAGTGCTCGAAATCTGATCTATTTCAGTCCACAGACACACATTTATAATAGATTACAATAGCGGTAAAACAAATCCATGCTGAAGTGAAACTCTACAGCGCCATCATGTGTAAAAGAATCAGAATGAGCTTTATTGCCAAGTATCTTACACATACAGTACAAGGAATTTGTATAGGTTACATAAGCTTCCAGTGCACAAACAATAACACAATACAACAACAAAACAGAGTTAGCAAAAAAAAAAAAAAAAAAATGGAATTAAAATATAAAGCGAATAGAAAATATAAGTATATATAGAAATACACAATAAGACAAAAAATACAGATGGATGGATGGATGGATGGATGGATGGATGGATGGATGGATGGATGGACGGACAGACAGACAGACAGACAGACAGACAGATACACACACTGGTGGCCAAATATTTAGAATAATGTACAGATTTTTCTGTTTCAGAAGGAAATTGGTCATTTATTTCACCAAAGTGGCATTCAACTGATCACAAAGTATAGTCAGGACATTACTGATGTAAAAAAGAAGCACCATCACTATTTGAAAAGGTTTTGATCAAATCTAAACAGGCCCCATTTCAAGCCATCACTCCAACACCTTATCCTTGAGTAATCATGCTAGAAAATCACTTGCCATTATTTCAAAAACAGTTGAAAGCTATTTGGCTCTAACAAGGACAGAATGAGATGTGGAAGGCCAGATGTACAACGAAACAAGAGGATAAGTACATCAGCATTTCAAGCTGACAATTTCATTGAATTCTATCCGCTCAACACCAGTTTCATGTACAACAGTAAATAGAAGACTCAGGGGTGCAGCCTTATGGGAAAAATTGCAAAGAAAAAGCCACTTTTGAAACATAAAAACAAAAAGAAAAAGTTAGATTGGGCAAAGAAACAGACATTGGACAACAGATAATTGGAAAAGTGTGTTATGGATCTTAACCCCATTAAGCTTTTGTGGGCTCCTAAGGTGTGTGAGAAGTGCTGACAAGACAGTCACATCCATGGCAAGTGCCACAGGAAGTGTGGGGTGAAATGTCACCTGAGTATTTGGACAAACTGACAGCTAGAATGACAAGGATCTGCAAAGCTGTCATTGAAGCACGTGGAGGATTTTTTTGAGGAGAATCCTTTGAAGTAGTATAAGAAGTTCTGAAAAAAAAAATATATATATAATTGTAACAGTAATTGTTCACATTATTAATGACCTGATTATACATTGTGATCAGTTGAATGCCACTCTGGTGAATAAAATTACCAATTTCTTCCATGAGAACAAAATCTGAACATTATTCCAAACTTTTGGCTGCCAGTAAGTGTGTGTGTATGCAGATTTGTATTTGTATATATATATAAAATATATGTGTGTGTCTGTGTGTGTGTGTGTGTGTGTACAAGTACAAATCTATCATTTCATACAGATAGTGGAAGGGAATGTAATGGCAGAAGCGTTAGGATATGTTAGATAAATATAAATACTTCTGTCAGCCCTGTCTTGACATTTCACCCAGAAAATGGAGCTCATACTTGCATGCCCTTACATCCAAAAATACTTCCTGCTAAGGCACCTGGGGCAGAAGTAAGAATTTCGGTAGGCACAGACAGATTTTAGCAAAATAACTTTCGAGCTTCAATCACTGAACTCACACTGAGATTAAGCTGTTCCAGTTGGTTACATTTTTTTAAGGAAAATCCCCTACAACATGATCCACAACATGTGTTTATGGATTCCTGATTTTCAGAACACTAAACTGAGAGGTAGCCATACAAACATTCTGTGTTTTCTCTAACCTGATCTTCAAATGCCCGCTAACTCCCCAGCTACAGCCTTGTGAGACATGAAAGATGGTCTTGTAACTTCTCATTGTAGTTTTGCTGGCATTAGAAATTAAATTATGAAATTCAAATTCCTTGCCTGTTCATGTGAAGATTCTGCAATTGACGGATAGTATTTTCTTAGCTCTTAAAAATTGTCACAATTTGTCCCAAATAAAAGGTGTGTGTGAACTCTACTGAACTTATGGCCGAACAGTCTAAAGTGCCAGACTCAAGGTTTTATTCTTCTTGGGAATAGAGATTTCTGGTCTCCAAATGGAGGCGAGGGATCAAATCCTACTTCTGACAACTTGTTTTTAGATTGTCAAGACTGAAACCACAATTCTACATGCTATAAATTTATAATGCATTATGTGTGAGAAAATGTAAAATTGCCAATATAAAAGTGTACCACAAGAGAGAAGGCTTTCTAAAAAAGTAAAGAAATGAGCACAATGTCATCAATGTTAAGAACCGCGGCGATAGATTGCTTTGGTCTCGTACCTACTGTAAGTCGTATCGAGGTAAAATATCGATTGCTTAGGTCTGGAAGTGTTCGTTTGACTTCCTAGCGTTTGGAGCAGGCAGACTTTTGTCTGGAAAATAAAATAATGTCTCAACCTCCACCAAAACCGTGGGAAAGGCGAATCCCTGGAACTATAACTGCACCACTAAACTATCGGTTCGTAAAGTAACTTTTCTAATACAGTGACTGTACACGTAGGCTAGCCAACCTGTTAGCTGTCGAACGACCCAGACATAAACAGATCAAATGTACTTGACTAATTTCTTTATTATATTGTTATTGTCTTATTGTAATATATCTACATATCTATACATATTCTTGTGATGCAGAGAGGAATACTATTAAGTTTAGCTCAAGAAGTTGTGCTGTTGATGTTATGTGATGAGCATGTGAGTGTCAAAGTTCAGTGGTATCACAGCTTTTCAAACTTCACATATTCTCACCCATGTTGTTGCTTAACTGCCTTTCATTTTAGACTAGGAAGTTAGTGAAAACTGTTGAACTGTGTATATAGTATTATGTTTTTATGTAGATATTACATTTCATTTGCTGACAGTTCGTTTTGTTTTCCTATATCCAGCTCTACTAGCTTTGGATTAGCAGCACAGAGTGGGCCATCCGTGTCTGGTCCTCCGGTTCTAACACGTGTAGCACCACCCATCCCTCCAAGACCTGTCCAACAAGCATACCGTCCTACCTATAGCTCTTTTCCCTCGTCATACAGTCCTTATGGTAGCTCCATCCATGGGGGGTACAGCCCCTACAGTTACAGTGGTTATGGAGTTGGAGGTGGCCTTGGGTATAACCGTTACCAAACAGATGATGTCCCACCTAGCCGGTTTGTCCAGCAGGCAGAGGAGAGCAGCCGGGGAGCGTTTCAGTCCATTGAGAGCATTGTCCATGCTTTCTCATCAGTCAGCATGATGATGGATGCTACTTTCTCTGCTGTCTACAACAGCTTCCGTGCGGTACTAGATGTGGCCAATCACTTCTCTCGCTTGCGTGTTCATTTCACAAAAGTGCTGTCCGCATTCGCTCTTGTTAGGACCCTTCGATACCTATATCGTAGACTACAGAGGCTGCTGGGATTGCGTCAGGATTCGGAGGCTGATGACTTGTGGGCGGATAGCACGGCCTCTTTGGTGTCGGCTTCAGGAACCAGGGGTGCAGGGATAGATGACCCCGGAGCGAATTCTGGAAAATCATGGCCCATTTTCTTGTTTTTTGCTGTAGTTCTTGGTGGGCCGTATTTGATCTGGAGGCTTTTGAGATCTGAGAGTCCTGAGGAAAATGGTGAGATATTGTTAAGTACTTTGTTGGCCCATCTATTCATTTAGTTATTTCACCACCAAGATCTTTTGTCTGTTCTCATTCCTCCTTATTGGTGTGACAAGTTGTGAGTCTTATTATATAACTTTATTATTATTTAGTGTGTGCCAATGGCAAAACACTTGATATTCACTTAGAGTCATGTAGTCAATCTTCACTTACACCTTGACATCATGAATTACATTGCACCACTACAGAAACCCCCCCTGAATGAAACATTAATAATACTTAAGAGTCACTGAATTTATTGCAGAGCTAAGTCATTCTATTGGTCAGTCATCCAGAAACCCTGTTTATCTTAAAAGCATTGCACAATTGAAAATAATAATGGAAACTGTCGACCTGAATGTGTCTTTTAATTGTTTGTACTTAAAGGGATCTTTCACCCAAAAATGAAAATTCTCTCATCATTTACTCACCCTTATGCCATCCCAGATGTGTATGACTTTCTTGCTTCAGTAGAACACAAACAAAGATTTTTAGAAGAATATCTCAGCTCTGTAGGGCCATACAATGCAAGTGAATGGTGATGAGACCTCTGTTGCTTCATAAATCACATTAAGGAAACGTAGAAGTTATCCATAATAGTCCAGTGGTTAAATCCATATATTCAGAAGCAATATAATAGATGTGGGTGAGAAACAGATAAAAATGTAAGTAATTTTTTACTGTAAATCTCCACTTTCACATCTGAAAGTCACACGTGGTGCCTGTTTAGTTTCACTTTCACATCTCAAAGTGAAAGTTAAAGTGGAGATTTAGATTTAAAAAAGGACTTAAATATTGTTTTGTTTCTCACCCATTCCTATTATATCGCTTCTAAAGATATGGATTTGAATTGTGGAGTCATATAGATTACTTTTATGTTCCTTTATGTGATCTTTGGAGCTACAAAGGACTCTGATCACCATTCGCTTGCATTGTATGGACCTACAGAGCTGAGATATTTTTATAAAAAAAGTCCTGCACATCTGTGATGGCATGAGGACGAGTAAATGATGAGTGAAATGTAATTTTTGGGTTAACTTTCCCTTTAATTGTGCTTGATGGGAATTTTGAGGAATTTGTGTTTTCTTTGTTGTAGCCAGTAACTGGGCAAGTGGGGAAGATGATCATGTGGTTGCAAGAGCCGAGTACGACTTCACAGCTTCGTCTGAGGAGGAGATCTCACTACAGACTGGAGACATGGTTAATCTCGCCCCTAAAGGTTAGAGAACATCTCATATTCTCACCATGATCAATTGGCAAAAAGTGTAGTTAAGCATTAAGCAGGGTGTAAACACACTGGCTGGAAATCAGGGCTAATTGAAAAAATAAAAACAACAGTACAGTTTGGATTGTGTCACAAATAGGAATGGAAGAAAAAATCAATTTTATAGTGCATCACGATTCTCTCCAACGATTCTGAATTGATTCTCAAAAATTCAGAATCGATTCCGAGTTCAATTTAAACCATGGAAGTTCAGTAGCGCTTAAAGCCTGGTTTAAATTCTATGCAGCTGCCGGCTGGCCTCCACGTGCACATGCCAATTTTTTTTTACTTTTTCGTGGTGCGTGTGCAGTGCTTCAATTTGTCATTTTGTCATTGGACAAATTTGAGGAAAGAGGCAGGGCAGACATGCCTGTGCTTTTGAGGCAGTGTAAAACTACTGCAAATAATGTTAAAAGAACAATGTTTTCACTGTGAAAACAAACCTGTTGCAGCTCTGCAGTTGTTCTTGTTCAGAAAGACAAGTAAGCCTTTTTATCCACTACCTTTTTTTGTACAATTAATTAAAAGGTCTAAACAATACACTAAAGTTTGCTTTACTTTATATTAAACTGAAAAGTTTTCTGTTTTTGGTCTTGAGAAGCAATGTAAAACTAACCGTAACTAGCGATCCAGAAGGAGGAAAACAACCATTTAAGTTTTTTGGAGTAAACATTCATTTCAGACAGACAAACAGTTTAAATATCCTACAACTGTTTAAGTGTTTTTATTTTGTTCACCTCTTTCATATGAGTAGCAAACAGGAACTATTATTAAAATACCTGCCTGGCAAGGTAAATGTAAAGTTCAGCAAGCACTTCTTCACTGCTGTTTCTTGCTGGATTAGCTGATATTTTCTCTGCATGCTTGCTGTCATTTGGAGTACAACCGTATAAATGCCTTGGGACGCTGAGAGCTGCATGCACAGCACACGCTGCAGTACCAGGTTAAAGGAATGTTCTGGGTTCAGCTAAATCGACAGCATTAGTGGCATAATGTTGATAACAACAAAAATTTATTTTGACTCATCCCTCCTTTTCTTTAAAAAAAAAAAAAACCAAATTATTTTAAAAAAGTATAAACAAGGCTTATATGCACGCCAGAGACAGAGTAAGATGGTAGAAATGCGTGCATATACTAAAGCTAAGTGCACACTACAGAACTGATCGCAGACTATTTGTATCAACCACATAATCGTCATCCCAGACTGAATTTACGATCAGGAATCCATCCACAAACTCATGCACATGGCAACTGGAGAGTTTACTTGTGATAATATGTCAACAAACAACATGAAAGATGGGCTTGTGCCCATTATGATGAGACCACAGTTTGGGAGACGTGGGTGATATTTTTATATATCAAATTATTTTTCATCCCCTGCTTACCAATGCAATTTTCTCTTCTTGTGTTCTCTATATCTAAATTAATTCTAAATTAATTTAATACTATTTAATATGGAGTGTGTGTATTACTAAATAAAATTGGAGAACAGGATGCATTGTGATGCATTGAGAATCATTTTGTTATCGAATCGTTACCCTTTGAATAAAAATGCAATCAAGAGGACAGTGAAGATTCGCACCTAGTAAATAAATCCTTTTTTCTATTAGTACTGCTAATCATATTAACTGCGTAAGTTTACACATTTGTAATATTTTATATTTAACTGATGTTATGCACAGTGTTGAGAATTTTTTTCTCAAACGGTGTACTTTTTGTCCACGGTACTGAAAGCAATCATTTACTACTTGTACACAATGTGTCTCACTCTTATTTTCAGAACAACAGCCCAGAGTGCGTGGCTGGCTGTTGGCTAGCGTAGACGGGCAGACCACTGGCCTTGTCCCTGCCAACTACGTCAAAGTGTTGGGCCGGAGAAGAGGCAGAAAGCATGCAGAATTAGATAGGCTGGCACAGGCCCAGGAAACTGCTCAGAACTTTCCAGTACCCCAAACTGGCCTGGCTACAGCCTCTGCTCGGGCTCCCAGCTCCAAGCTGGCTGTCCCAAGCGCTTCAGACCATGATGAGCTGCTGGAGTCTGTTTATGGGGATACACAAGGCCCTCACACTGTCCTCGTGATGCAACCTTCCACAAACAACAACAGCAATAGTGTAGTGATAACTTCGGAAAAGATAGACTTATAACATGTATGTATGGGAAGGCACGTGTGCGTATATATGTGTGTTGGTGTGAGCTTAGTTGGGGAAAACACTGTATGACCCTCTATAGAACTTGATCTGACAACTGAAAGAAAGAGAGGAGCTGATCAAATGTGGAGTCCTTGAAGGTGTAGTTAATGAGTCATACTAAGCTCCCTGATAATCAGTGGAATGCATCATATGAACAGCACAGCTGAGCAGTGATTTAAATCATTTCAGTGAACTGAAAGGCTCACGGCCTTTATTAGTAAGCGTTAAAAGTTTCTTCTTCCAACAAAAGGTTGTGTATTTCAACATTATAGATTGTCAGTTTGTTAATACGGGCCTATTAAATTATTTTGAATAATAACTTGGCATATGTTTACATCAAAATGATATATAGTTAATGCATTTGATTAGATTTAATTGTAAAATAACAGTTAATTTGCACTCTCAGATCAGTTTAAATTTGTAATGTAATATTACAAATTCCATTGTAGGGGAGATTTCACAATAAGAGAATACTATCCCCATTCTAATTTAAGAGTTTTAGGTATTTTACAACTTCCTGTAATGTTGTAGTTAATGTGTCCATTTTCATTTGTATCATTATCATGGTATGGTTTGTGCATTTGACTGTTCAAGCTTGTTTGTTCTCTCTTACAATGAACGCAATGCGCAATTATGTAAATATAAGCAATTATTTTGTCAGTAAAACTTCAAGAAATTTGTAACTGTTGTGATGTTTTTTTTATTGTTTTACTTGTACTAATAATACAGAATCATATATTCTCATGTGAGGAGGAAATTGCAGCACAATGACAAAAATTATTTAATAAAATGCTTATAAAATCATGAGAATATAAGGTGCATGCATTTTGATTAGGTGTTTTTGTCATCTCAAATGCCATAATCAGGTCAGTATTTTTAGATTATGAAATTTCTAGATGAGTCACTGTCAAATCCAATCACTTTGTCACTTCATCATGTACACACTTGTAATGATGAGTGGAAAAACTTGGGTGTGTGTTTCACACATTGCTATTATAAACATATAAAATAATTAATACACAATGTACTTAACAATATACAAAACACTTAATATACACATCATTTATGATACTGTTTTTTGAAAATGTGGTCTTGGATTTACACTGACACCCAGAGGCACGGTTGCGGCATAATTCAAACACAACAGTTTTCACAAAGGGTATTGTAGAAATTCACTGTTCACACTCAGCCATGATGAATTTATATCGCATGGTGGAAGTGTACAACAATAGGGTGGTCACTGAGATTAAGCAAGTAGTATTTGGCTGGTCATGTGATCCTAACATGGCAGCCCCCATGAGGGGACCCTCACCTTGTAGAATAAAAACAAGGTTTTCATCTTATGTAAGTGGTGTGATTTCATAAATATGTTTAAAAATTACTATTTCTTTGAAAGTAAAACTTTTTTAAAGAGGAAACTATTACTGAGTGCACATTTAAGCAATGTGTCGCATTGACTATAGAGACTAAACACACGTTTTAGATTTTCTTTGCACCTTATTAAAAAAGAGCTAAATTAAAGTCTTTCTAGCAGTCCACTTGAGTCAGTCCACTGTCGGCCATCTTTGGAACACTCGGGAGGATATTGCCAGTCATGCCAGTGCAGCTCCTATCTACATGAATGGGGAAATACCAAAATCTAAAAAAAAAAGGTATGTCAAGCTAATAGCGCATGCGTTCTAGAGATGATTAACAGGCGATTATGGAGGCCCAAACCTGAAAAAAAAAAATATTCCTGAAAAATTATTTTCAACTTTTTTTTATTCTTCATTTATTTGTTTCTATTTTTTATATTTATGCATTCATTTATTTTTATATTTATTTATTCTCACATGTATTTATTTCCATATTTAAATATTCCCACATTTATTTATTTTTGTATTAATTCTTACATTTCTGTCTATTGTATGATAATTATGTGGGCTGGTCCTGCTTACCATTGGTTTATCGTAGATTGAATCGTGTGCTCGATTACTCATGACTTGTTTTGATGTGACGTCAGGTCATAGCCATATCTCGTGTAAACTATCTGACGCTTCACATATATCTAGAGAGTTCCGCAACTTTGCGAATGAAGTCGATAACCACGCATCAAATGTCTATGTTTTATTTTTAGAGCAGAGATGCTTATTGAAGTTTTCGGAGAGCTGTATGCCGGTATGAATGTCGAAGCTCATCCTGGATTGTTAGACTCTGCTAAATGTTTCCCTGCATATTCAAAATATGTGCGAGCTAGAGGGTGCTAAGGTGGGACATCCATCTTATTTGCTTCCGATAAGTACTATTGAGCTCTCAACCAATGATGCACTGGACCTACGCAAGGACTGCCTCCCTCATTTCCATGTTGCACACAGAAAAGTACAAATAAATACATGTACAAATAAATAAAAATATATGGGAATATATGAATATTGGAAATAAATATTCGTGGAAATAAATAAATATAAAAATAAATGAACACAAAAAATACAAATGCAAAATAAATTAATTAATAAATAAAAGTTAAAAAGAATAAAAAATAAATACAGAAAATAATAAAGGAAAAAAGTCATACAATAATATATTCAGGAATAAATTTAATTAAAAAAAATATTAGATTTGTTTTATCAAGACATTTATTTATTTATTTATTTTCTACATATTACATTTATTTATTTATTATTTTTGCAGGTTTCGACCTCCATAGACTCTGCTAAATAATCTCTGGCGAAATTCATGAATCACATGGAATGTTGCTTATGTCGCTAGGTAACGTGGACGCCGTCGCGCACCTGCTGCATTGCGGCACCGGAAATACAGGACACAACAGAACTAGAGAAAGCATGAAAAAGTGGAGATAATCCTCTGCTTTGCGTAGGCTTTGAACAGTTTTATAAGCTCATTTTAGGCTTTGGTCATGGCTGATTGAGTGTTTAGGCCGACCGTCAAATCTCGACAGACAGACAGACAGACAGCAGTGGTTTAAAGCGTGGGAGGAGGTGTTCCGGCAGGGAGACTGCAGCGCATCATCATCATCATGGCACAGGCGCTCGGAACAGTGTGTGTGCATGCGGCATTACTCTCTCTCCCATCTCTGGCATTTTAACAAGGGCTGCTTCTGCAAGAGGGGAAACAAGGATATGGACAGTCATGCTCAATGTTGCGAATATCAAGCTTGTAATGTCTGACCAGTTCCTTTTATTATTACTATTATTATTATTATTCGTGTATGCTGTGTAAATGTGAACTTTACTCGCACCCCAGACAAACGTCGTGTATCAAAGCATCTCCGTTGATGTTATTTAAACCTTCCAGCCCGCTAGCAGCACCGCTCAGCTGGTATGAAAGAAGAGCATCACTACCAGAGGAAACAACGCGTAAATCTGAAAGAGGGTAAAATGTGATTATGTGCGTTAGCTTAGCATTCTGAAAGGGAAATGCAACACAAAAATGTGGGGATGCAGTGTTGACAAGATCTGTCATTTATTTATTAATGCAGGCTATGCATCTTTTCAGCTCCACATACTGAAGGCTAAAGAACAAACTATACTGTCAACGTTGTATTTTTTTATATAAATGGAATAAGCCAACATAAAATGAAAAATGTAATTTCCCCAAAGTGCCCCATGTTCCTCTAGAAAATGGTTGGCTTATTTTAGACTATTTTTGTGAGGGTTTATATAATATAATTAAAAAATACTAACACTTTACAAAAAGGTTCTATTTGTTTACATTAGTAAATGCATTAGGTTTCATGATCTAACAATGGTAAATATATTTTTTAATTCATTTATTTGTGTTTTTTATATATAATATATATATATATATATATATATATATATATATATATATATATATATATATATATATATATATATATATATCATTAACATGATTTAATATAACAAATGTACTAGTATATGTTGAAAATAATATGAACCTACAGTAATAAATGCGGGAACACTTTACAATAAGGTATTATTAGTTAACATGAACTAAAAATAAACAGTACTTTTACAACACATATCAGTCTGGATTAATGTTCATTTCAACATGTACTAACACATTTTTTAAAATTAAAAATGGTGTACGGTAACATTAGTTAATGCTGTATGAACTAACATTGAACAATTGTATATAAATTAATAAAGATTAACCAAATTTAATAAATACTTAAAATAATTCATGTTAATTGTTTGTTCATGTTACCCAATGAATTAACAAATGTTGACAAATGGAACGTTAGTGTTACCAGAAGTGATATGAAAGTGTTGTTCTTTGTTAGTTCATGTTAACTAATGTAGTTATCTATTGTTAAAATATACAGCTCTATCCATCCATCCATCCATCCATCCATCCATCCTCTAACTATCTATCTATCTATCTGTCTATCTATCTATCTGTCTGTCTGTCTGTCTGTCTGTCTGTCTCTGTATCTATCTATCTGTCTGTCTATCTATCTATCTGTCTGTCTCTCTATCTATCTGTCTCTACTTCTTTATCTCTCTATCTATCTATCTCTATCTCTCTATATATATCTGTCTGTCTGTCTGTCTGTCTGCCTGTCTGTCTGTCTCTCTATCTATCTATCTGTCTGTCTGTCTCTCTATCTATCTATCTATCTATCTATCTATCTGTCTCTCTATCTATCTATCTGTCTATCTGTCTGTCTGTCTGTCTGCCTGCCTGTCTGTCTGTCTCTCTATCTATCTCTGTATCTATCTATCTATCTATCTATCTATCTATCTATCTATCTATCTATCTATCTATCTGTCTGTCTCTCTATCTATCTTTATCTCTCTATCTATCTGTCTCTCTCTTTATCTATCTATCTATCTATCTATCTGTCTGTCTCTCTATCTATCTGTCTCTACTTCTTTATCTATCTATCTATCTATCTATCTCTATCTCTCTATATATATATATCTGTCTGTCTGTCTGTCTGCCTGTCTGTCTGTCTCTCTATCTATCTATCTATCTATCTATCTATCTGTCTCTCTATCTATCTATCTATCTGTCTGTCTGTCTGTCTGTCTGCCTGTCTGTCTGTCTCTCTATCTCTCTATCTATCTTTATCTCTCTATCTATCTGTCTCTCTCTTTATCTATCTTATCTATCTATCTATCTATCTATCTATCTATCTCTCATTTATCTATCTGTCTGTCTCTCTTTATCTATCTATATTATCTTTTGCTTATAGTGATTTTCACTCTGCTTTGCAGAAATGAATCGTCTTTGTTCTGTTAATAATAACTTCCCATATGATAACAACCTCCTTGTGCTGGATATGGTTCTGAGCTCACTTTGGGCAACGCCTCAGCCAATTAATTGGGAGAATGTTGCCAAGTTGGTGCCTGGTTTCACACCTAAAGAGGTAAAAGACTTAAAAGACCCAATTAATGTGGCTAAGAATTATTTAATTAGGCTAATTATATTTAACTTTAAAACACCACTATATGGTGTGGCTTGGTAACAAGCTGTATCCACAGCAGACAAGCTTTTCCCCTTTCATGTTTGCAGTGTGCACAAAGGTTTGAAGAGCTGAAGACTACAGGCAGTTTTCCTCATGTTGATGACCAGTGTAACCCACTGACAAGAGCGGCAGGCTCTCCATCTGAACCCTTTCCCTCTTACATCAAATCCAATCTATTGGACATTACTGGAGAAACAGGGGAGCCACAGTCCAATCAGGACACTCTCCCAGTGTCAGGTGAGTCAATAGGAGGGATTTGGACACAACTCCCTTATTTAGTGCTGGAAATCTAAAACTCTTCTGTATACAATTTTGTTATTCTTGATTGAATAACATGATTTTATAGATATAGGGTAAAACACCTGTTATTTCACACACACTGATAAACATGATCAGATTTTATTAACCATTAGGATGATTAATAATTGACAGTGATCTACTATGGAACATTTTAGTAGAGAAATGTAGCATTTCACATGATTTTATTCCAAGTTACTGAAGTGCTCCTGGACCTGTTGATATATATTCAGTGCTTTATCAACAGGCCTCACTGTTATCACTAATGGTCGAGGAGGCTCTGCAGAAAGTGATAGTACAGATCCTGCAGAGAATGTTGAGAGGACAGAAGAGTGTAAAAGGTGAGGCTCATTCATATTGTTAACACCATGGACGTGCACAGGGGGGTGGCTACAGTGGTCCGAGCCACTGCTTTTTCCCACAAGGGCTGAGATGCCCCTCTGGGTGAAATAAATTAATTGACATCTATTAATTTATCAAGCACTTTTAAAGTGACTTACACATTTGAAATGTTTTATATGTCATTGTTTTGTGGCTTTTAGGTATATGTAAAATGTTGCTGTCTATATTGTACTGTGTTACAATGGCTATGTTTGTTAATTGGGTAAAGCCTTTATCAGCCAAATAACAATGGACACTGCATCTATGTGCACTTGCACAGTTAATTCAGGATGGACTTCAAATACATTTAGTCTTTAATCTTACAGTTCATACAAAATCCTTAAGTTTAAACATTGGCCACCAACATTTTTCTCTGCTTACTAATTTAATCCATGACTTGTATTATGCATAGATACAGTAAATAATAGTTGTATCAGCCACAACATTAAAACCACCTGCCTAATATTGTGTAGGTCTCCCTCGTGCAACCAAAATAGCACCAACCCACATCTAAGAATAGCATTCCAAGATAATATTCTTCTCACCACAAATGTATTCAGCGGTTATCTGAGTTTCCATAGACTTTATCAGTTCAAACAAGTCTGGCCATTCTCTGTTGACCTCATCAACAAGGCATTTCCATCCACAAAACTGCCACTTACTGGATGTTTTTGTTTGTGGCACCATTCAGAGTAAATTCTAGAGACTGTTGTGCGTGAAAATCCTCAAACCAGCCCATCTGGCACCAACAATCATGTCACGGTCCAAATCACTGAGATCTATTTTTCCCCATTCTGATGGTTGATGTGAACATTAACTGAAGCTCCTGACCCATATCTGCAGGTTTTATGCATTGCACTGCTGCCACATGATTGAATGATTAGATAATCACATGGATTATTGTTGGTGCCAGATGGGCTGGTTTGAGTATGTCAGTAACTGCTGATCTCCTGGGATTTTCACACACAACAGTCTCTAGAATTTACTCAGAATGGTGCCAAAAACAATAAACATCCAGTGGGCGGCAGTTCTGTGAACAGAAATGCCTTGTTGACGAGAGAGTTCAACAGAGAATGGCCAGACTGAAGAGATGGGCGGATCGATACTAAAGTATCGATACTTCCGATATTGATGTGGCATCAAGAATATCGATCCTCATTTAAAAATATCAATTCTGAATCTAACTAGTGATCTTATTATTTAGATAACATGAATATTAATGCATCTCATAAGCTTTGAAGTGGCAAAAAATTATTATATGAGTGAATTGATCCATGGCACCGGAACTATTTTTCCTTCCGCTCATCTTGATGCACAGAAATGCTAAAACACACAAGCAGTCAGACAGCACTCACCCTTTCATTCACAGCGCTCATTCAAAGAGGGAGCAGTGCTTTCCTGAGGTAATGACTGAAAAACAGCATCTGGAGTCACACTAAGTAATGATAAACCTAGACATGACATGTATTATAATGGGCTTGTGTTACCATTTTTACAGGCTTATTTAAATTCAGAGTGGTTAAAACATTGATAATGATCTTTAATCCTCATTAATAAATGATACCCTTATGAAAACTACCATGGATTTACTGTAGTAATATTGTATTAACCATGACTAGTAACCACTACTGTAGAACCATGTTTTTTTTGTTGTTTTTATTTGTTTTTTTTTGGCAATTACCAAGGTTTTGATACAATTAACCCTTGGTTTTGCTACAGCATTACTGTAGTATTCATACTGTAACTTGGTTTTTGTAATAGTAACCATATAATAACATCTATGGTTAATTTTGTGGGTTTATATGTTGCTTATTCTTAAAAAAATAAAAAAAAAAACTAAACAACTAAAAAACTAAAAATAGTAAACAAAACTATTTTTTTTAATTTGCTGCTTAGGCCTATAAATATATACAACATTTCAGTAATAATTTAAGTTACTAATTTTATCCAAAGAATTCGTAAAAATTATATTTATTAGAGGTATCGTATTGGTATCGATATCGGCAATTCTGACCTAAAAATACTTGGTATCGGATCGAATAGATAATAAGTTGTAATGCCCATTCTTACCAGACTGGTTTGAACTGATAAAGTCTACAGTAACTCAGATAAACACTCTGTACAACTGTGGTGAGAACAATAGTATCTCAGAATGCTATTCTGAGATGCGGGTTGGCACCAGGGCTGAACTGGTAATTTTCCCGGTGGGCCGGCCAAGAAAAGGGCCGAATGGGCCTTGATAAGCTAAAATGAGCCGCCGTGTTATGCAGAAAAGGACATATATATATAAATATATATACAATATATATCCATGTCATAGGAGTCAAATCAACTTATACTTTCCCTATTATTTGCTGTCCAGCAGCTATAGTATGATTTTGTTGATGTTGTTGTTTTTATTTTTTAGTGGAAGGGAAGGGGCTGTTTGTCTTGGTTTGGACCAATGCACCTCAAAATGTCTTTGCACATCCCTGGTCAACTGGTTCCTCCTCTCTTAGAGGAACATGCTTGTCCATTCTAAGATTACCTATGTATTCGTAGTCAGTAAAGCATAAGTTAATCATCTGCTATTAATTAAATCAAATGTTCTGTCAAACATTGTAAAAAGTGGTAACTTGCATTTCTACCTGATCTAACCCTTAACATTAGTTTTGTTTGTTTGTTTCAGGTAGATTCAGGGATGTTATACCATTTTCAACATGAATAAAACCAGTTAATTTAGATGTTACCACATGAAACAAATTTTTTTTCAGTGTATTCGTTACTCTTCTTTGCATGCAGCCCCAACATGGTAATCCACGTGTGTGATGAGGCAAAGAACCTGAAGCAGGACTTTGTGTGTCCAAGAAACCTGCTGGTGAGAGAGATGCGTTACTTTGAAGAGTATCTGTCTGTGGACCCACAGCGCTGGGACGAGGTGGACATTTCTGTCCACTGTGATGTTCAGATCTTCGACTGGCTCATGAACTACGTCAAGAGTCATGACACCGAACATTCACATGGAAAACACCTCGACAAGCCCAAATTGGGTAATTGTCTTTTGGGAACTGCTTCAGATGTTCTTTGTGTGTTTACTGTTGTCATTTATTTTTATATAATCAAAGATACCATCAGAGGTGTTGTGTAATGTCTGTCCTCTGATCTGGCTGAATGGTGTTTGCAAGCGGTGGATGGTGTTTCATGTGGTTGTAAACAGTTATGCGTTGGCTGTGAGTCTGACGTTTCGCTGTTTGTGATGTTGTCGGTTATGTTATGTGGTGTTTGGTTGCAGAGCACAGCAATGTCATCTCAATCCTGATCTCCTCCGAGTTCTTGAAGATGGAAACTTTAGTAAGTGTTGTTAGGAGTGACAGTGTTTTGAGTTATGTAGAAAGTGTGCTCTGAGCTGGGTGACCTTTAGATATTGGTGCACATTAAAGGCATGGTGCATGATGGCTGTTTTGCAATGTTCGTATGTTATTCGTATGAGCTCTGTGCACTGCACAAACAAGCACTAATAAACTTCAATTCAGATAAGAATCCGACATCTAGATAAGAATTTCCCTCCTTAGCAGGATGGATTTAGTTTGGGATTGTTTTGGTTGTCTGAGCAGTGTGTAGAGACAGCATGTTGGCTGATTGAGATCTCATCATAAGTTAATTATCTGTTCATTATTTTGGCTTGAGGTGTGTAACTATCATGCGTTTTGTGGATTTGAAGGTTGAGGAGTGTATCCAGTATTGTCACAAACACATGTGTGCCATTATAGCAACGCCATGCAATATGAACTGCATCAACAACAAACTGGCCGGACGCATCGCTGATCTGTTCAGCCACAGTGAGGCAGATGACCTCAAGGACAAAAAAGACAAATTCAAAAGGTGAGAACAAAACAGAATGATTTTAATTCATCTGGATGTTACATTAGTATACCATGTAAATATTATACATGTAAACAGAATTCTTGTCAGTTCAGTTCTATGATGTACAGATAACAATATGAAATAAAGATCAATTACATTATATGTAATTAACACATATAATGAATTATCTGTGATTTCTACCTTTCCATCAGCAAACTGTTTCAGAAGAAGATTGAGAGATTGTTTGATCCTGATTATCAGAATCACGACTCTCCTGGCAACGCATCTACTATGTACCGGTGAGAGGCGTTTGCATTGCAGTGCATGTTTATATACTGTAATAGCATGATTGTTTATCATGTACTGGTCTGCTTGTTCCTGCTTGAACAAGTTTGTGTAGAAATTCTCAGCCATGCCCATTATAGATGTATTTATTCACCCATATTCATAGCGTAATACTGGTTCAGTATCTGCCTTATACAAGAAGATACAATACGTATTACCTGTAAAACATGGAAAAAAAGTGTTAACCTGTACTTAACCTGTTACCTTTAAGGGATAGTTCACCCAAAAATTCTCGAATCATTTACTCACCTTCATGCCATCCCGGTTGGGTATGACTTCCTTTCTTCAGCAGAACAGATTTGAAGAAAAATAAAAAAATATCTTAGCTCAGTAGGTCCTGGATGTGATAAGTAAGTGGATGTGATCTGACTTTTGAAGCTCCAAAAAGAACAGACAGTCAGCATAAACGTCATCTATATGAGTCCAGCAGTTAAATCAATGTCTTCTAAAGCAATTTAATCAGATTTGGTGCAAAAAAAATCTATATTTAAGTACTTTTCAACTGTAATCCATTTTTGGGTGAATTATCCCTTTCGTTGCAGTTTACCTTTTTTTTCTTTGTGTAGTAATTTAACATTGCTGCTCTCTCTCCCTAGATGTGGACTTTGCCTTAAGCTTCTAACCAAAGAAACTGAGAGAAAAATCCCTTGTGTACCAAACAAAATCAACATAGACACCCGAGGGAACATTATATTCAGTCACACCAGGTTATATTATACACTCTTAATTCTCAACTTTCAATCACATACACACAAGTGTATTAAAACCACTCCCAAACCTTTAATTAAATCAATTTCACTCCTGAAGTTTCTACATGTATATTTAAATGCCAGCTAGTGTATCCTCCCTGCATGGCTGTTGTAATGTTGGTGTGGTGTGTCTGTGTAGACATAAGGCATGGGAGGTACATGAGTATGTAAATGGACTTTATGAAGAATTGAAGTCCTGGGTGCTGGTCTACTGGAGGATCTGGGGCACCATCAATTTCCTCAACTGCACATGTTGCAAAAGGGTACATACATTTATCTTGTAAATATAGAGAGAGGTTTTACTTGTGATAATATGTTGATATACTGTAGAGATTGATTGATTGAAAAGATGATAAGAAAGTAAGAAAGAAAGAAAAAATGCATGTTGTATGCCCTTGGCAGGCATTCCTGTGTACAGAGTTGAGCCAATGTAAGTACCACCCAGAGGCGGTTGTGTATCCTGGAATCGGGGCAGATCAAAAATGGCACGGCATAGGTCATTACCCCTGCTGTAACCAGAGAGTCCTACGATTCGACCCCTCCTCCATGCCCAAGGTTTGTTTTGTTGCTTTAGAAAATGTTCTCATAAACTCAGGTGACCTTTGAACCTGTCTCACTTTTCACTGTGTGTGAATGCTTGGTGCAGGGATGTAAAATAAGAGACCACATTGTGAGTGCGGCAGATGGTGAAGAATGCGGCGATCACAATGTAAACTCAACCCAGACCAGAATGCTGAATGACCTGCTGCTACACAGAGAGGCTGTGTGTGTGCCCGAGAGGTCAGACTACAGTAAAATGAATTTCTTTGCCATTTTTTATTCGTTTGGTCCACTGCCCAGTGATTGGTCCTTTGACCGTGTTTTGTGCTGTTTTGCTATAGCTCCGAGGACGCTTCTGCAGGCAGTGAACGCGAATCAGGCTGTGATATAACACTTCAGCCAGGGGTGCTTACAGCTCACAATGCCAGGGAAACCACAGCTGTAAGTCTATTCACACTTTTTTCTCTTATTCATTTATTTCTGAAATCCTATGATCTGTTCCCAACACTGCAGTATTTCAATTCAATTTATTTCTACTGTTTTGCACTGTGCACAATTTATATATTTATAAAAGGGAGACCAGTGCTTGCTGTCACATTGGGGAAGTTGTCATAGGGGGTATATTTCAGAAACTATAAAGTTTTGAGAGTTAAAAGTCAAATTTCACTAATGTGTGTTTTCACTGGGAGTGGTTTTGTGGACTGGTTTCAAACCCTTCAAACTCTCTAAAATTAGAATCATTGCGTATTCCTTCCTCCAAACTGAAATTCCAATATAATATTTTTGATATATCAGTTGGGTAAACCAGTGAACACAAGAAAACCACACAAGTATACATGCAGGTCAAGGGTCAACTGTATAATGAAGGAAGCTTTTAAGTAAATGGTTAAACTGTGTTCTTGGGAAGAGGGTACTTTTCATAAATGTCAGGGTGGGGCAAGTTGTCACATTTGTAATTTTTTTATTTAATCACAATATTTTTCCAAACACACACACATACATGCACAAACACACACACACACACACACACACACACACACACATATATATATATATATATATATATATATATATATATATATATATATATATATATATATATATGTTAGTATTTTTGCATGTTTTCTGTTTTATGATTTTTTTGTGTATTATAATTGTTTTACTGTACAAAACTATCAGAAGAGCCTGTTAAATGGTAAGTTCCATTTTGACCTCTTACCCCATTTAGTGTGACAGCATGCCCCAAAAGTTTAACACTCACACATTTATTTATTTATTCAGAAACTGTTATAATTATGTTATATATTCTGCCCTACAAAGCAAAAAGGCAGTAACTACACAGAGTGCAGAACTGAGAAAAATGACTTTAAAGTTATCCTGTCAGGGCTTTTTGCAGTTACTGTACAAACGACTACAATTTTTCTCCAAAACGACACACATTTGAGATAAAATGTTTTATCACATAACAAAGGATGCCTTGAATGTCATGAAAATGATAATAACTCATTTTTGACCAAAAATGCAGTTACTGCCTTTTTGTTTTGTAGGGCAGTATTGTGAATCTCAATTTGTTTGTCTGAGCTCTAATTAGAATACCACTTTTTTCCATCTGTTGCAGTTTTCACTGTTAAAAAACTGGAGTCTGCAGCTGGTAAGGAGCAAGTACCAAAAATATTGAATGCAAAATCCTTCCCACACACCCACATTGAAATATTCCTCTTCTGTCCTTTTGTAGTGGCAGCAGTCTCTGCTGTCTGAAGATGAGGAGTACACTACAGGGTCAGAGGTCACAGAGGATGAGGTTGGGGATGAAGAAGACACTTTAAAAAAACAAGGTGAACAAAATATTTTTACATTAGTAGGAAAAAGATGAGTTTCGATAGGCAGTACCTATATCTAGTCAGAAGGTGGCAGTCCTGTACAATTTTAAGGATACTGATTTGGATATTAATGGGTATTACACTATTTTTATAAAGCTGCAAAGAAGGCAAGAAAATCTGGCAAACCATTGAAAAGACAAGTGTCCTCACCAAATGTCCAGCGGAAAGAGAAAGCTGTAGAGAAGGTGAGTGTACAATTCATTACTA
Source organism: Moxostoma hubbsi (assembly GCA_032164185.1). Lineage (NCBI taxonomy): Eukaryota > Metazoa > Chordata > Actinopteri > Cypriniformes > Catostomidae > Moxostoma > Moxostoma hubbsi. The sequence goes on from JAVLUX010000023.1 coordinate 14,010,493, forward strand.
TTACTCATCCTTTGGATTAGGGATTTGGACAAACTTCTAAACCAAAGTATTAAACTTTTGCGCATAATTTGCCCTGTAATGTTTGTGCTACGGACATGAGTAATACCTCATTTTTCTTGGTCGATTTGAGAAGTGTTATTACTTCAAATCAATAAGACCTAAATTTTCACCTGTCGGGCCATAAAATGGGTGCTGAAACAATCCCATAGACTTAAATTGGAGGAGGAATCAGAGCCATATCTAGGGACAAAGATATCACAGAGACATGGTTCTTTGACTTGAACCACCCAGAACACCCTAGCAACCACCTAGCAAAGCCCTAACAACCACTCAGAACACCTGAGCTACAACATAGCAACAAGTTATAAACATTGCAGAACTGGCTGCATAGAAACACTCTAGTGTTGTGTTGTCAAGTTTTAAATTGAAAAAGGACCACTCGTGTAAATGTATTGATAAGTTATCTTGCTGTAGGTCACTTCTCTTTTCATTCACTCTGTCCTGTTGTTTTAAAGGTGCCTTCTCGAGACTCAACCCCATTCATGTGAGTATTATTATGACTTTCCATTTCCAGTAGAAGTGATCTGATTTATAGATCTGTTTATCCTGTTTTGTGTGTTAGCCTTTTAGCTTACTGCAACTAACAGTCGTAATCATGACATATGGGTGAGGAGGGATTTCTAGGCCTCTGAATGATATATTTGTCTCCCCGTCTCTTTCTTTCGCTCTTAGCGTCAGTGTCCAGAAGAATAAGTGGGATAGCACTCGCTCCATGAGGTACAATCAGGACGCTCAGCGGGAGGAGGGTACGAATCCTTTTTCAGATGCTTTTTAACAAAGGTCCTTACAATTACACAGTGGTAGGGTGGCCATTACAATAAAAGTGTCGTGATTTACAGCACCACTTGAAAACCCAAGAAAATCTCATCAGAGAACGTGAAATCCAACCAACTGCCAGTAGTCAAGCACTGTACTGTGTTCATCTGCCAGCTATTTAGAAGAATAGTTTTATCTACACTTTTGAATTGAAGAGTATTAAAATTGTAAGGGTGGCATTAGTGAATATTTATGATGGTTTAATAAATGGTATTAAATAAATATATTAGGGACATTTTTGGCTGTACTTCTGACATAGACGGTAGACTTCAAGTAGCTTTATGGTCTTTGTAGATTTGCGATGATCTTGATGGATGTCTATATGATTGTATTCACTCTAGATCAGAGGAGAATGGAGGAGATTATAGCAAATCTCACTAAAATGCGCTTTGGTGACCAAGGGCAGACGAAGTTCAAAGACACTAAAGAGGTACAAAACAATAATTTCTAGCTTAGGTAAACCCCCTAAAGCCACTTTAATACCTGTTTACAAAAGTGTGTTTATACTTGTTTTTGTATATGTGTGCTGTGTCTGCAGCGGGACTGAAAATCATGTTTTCCTAAATTATGATGTGATATATTATTCTTTCTTCTAGCAATAGTATGCTTATATAGGGTGCGCATGAAACTTCAATGATTGTGTTGCTATTTTATTACTGTCTTTTACGATGCTATTACAACATGTTACTAGTATTTTGCACTGTAATATGTGTGTGCATGTGGTTTCAGCCTGCTGGGGGGATCTATTCTAGACTGGAGGCCCAGTTTAAGGCCTCTTCTCAGCCCAGTGGAAGACACAGCAGCTCAGAGAAAACTCAAAGGTACTAAAATAACCTCCAACACAAACAAAAGGTTTTAAAATGAGGATTTTGAGGAATTATGAAAAAACTAGCTAAACTTGCTTGCCTGTATGGAACATTTGATTATGTGAGAGGTGGGGCATATTATACACTATACCATAAAATGCCTGCGTAATAAGTTAGTTTGTTGGATAGTCTTGCATCTTTATTTTGACTGTTTTTCTTTCTCACTTTCTCTGTTTCTCTCAGTTCCATTTTTAACCAGCACTTTGGTCTTTTTTTAGAGCAAAGACACGCTCGGGGCCATCGAGACCAACTTAGAGGAAAGATGGAGTTGAGTGAAGGAGTTTGTGTAAGGAGGACCAAAGAGGTTGCTGCTGTTGAACGAGGCAGAATAAACTATAGCTCTCTTCGTCCATCCTTTACTCCACTCCTCACCCCCCCTCTCTGCAGCCAGACACAACAGGAACAACATTAGAATCTGTTACAATCCTGTGAGAAGAATAGAATGCTGGCGGAGTCGGTGATGTCATAATTGTAGCTATAGAACCTTAACAATGGACCTAATAGAACCTTCAGTTGCACTGCAAACAATGCAAGCTTTTGGCTGCTATTGAATTGGTTGCACCCACAAAAAATTATCTATGTATCATCTTCCTGCATCTGTACACATCATGCGAGTACTGTTGGACTGTATTTTGCATCTTTTGCTTTAACTAATCTCTTTCTGCCTCAGGATGCATTCCAGCCTCAGTGTATTTTAATGTCCATGCTCCATTCTAGCCGACTCAGTTGACCAGACGAAGCTCATCTCCATGGTACTGACCCTGCACTTTAAGCCGTCTTAATGCAATGACTCAAACCTGTATAATACGCCAAGAAGTCTCTAGGGTAGAGAGTGACGCTCACCATTAAAGTCTAATACCTGTGAGGTCTAAGACTATGTTGCACTCCAGAGCAATCAGAACTGTGCTATGTGGACTTATTTGATGTGTACAGATGGGGTAGAATACAGAATAAATAGTCATTTAAAATAAGTCAGTCTCTCTCTCTCTCTCTCTCTCTCTCTCTTTATTTTTCTTTTTTTTACAGTTTTACTTGTACAACTTTAGAATTGCTTAAACATTACAACCTTGCTATAAAACGATTTTGCTGTTATTATAAAATGGGTAATTCTCTGATCTTTTTTCTGGGAAATGTATGTCTATAATTCCACATTCCTCTGTAACCCAACAATTATCAACTATTAAAAAATAAAGGATTAGTGGTTGATCTCAGTCAGTCATGTTACTAAAGAGGATTTCCAGCACAAATGTCACCATGCAAGTGAATGTGACCAGAACTAAGAAGGTCAAAAAAGGACATAAAGGCAGCATAAAATTAATCCATAAGACTCCAGTGGTTAAATCCATATCTTCTGAAGTGATTTGATAGGTGCGTGTGAGAAACATCAATATTTAAGTCGTTTTTACTCTAAATTCACATTTTCACATTCAGCCAACTGCTGGTTGGGGCTGGTGAAAGGTGGAGATATATAGTAAAAAGGGTCAAAAAATATTTATCTTTAGTAATCTCACCCAGTACACCCATAACTATAACTCCATAAGTTTTGTTTTGGGTTTTACTAGATCCACTAGAGGGAGCTCTTTGTATCTAAACATTGAGGCCAAATGTCCTGTGCAGCTAGACCTCCATTATTGTTTGTGATGTTGTTATGAAGATCACCTCTTTCAAGAAGGACATTGTTATTAATAGTGACTTCTATTTGTAAGACACCCCTGTAAATATCCCAAGCTTGCACAAATAGCTTGTAATTTTTGTTTTTTTTTCTTATACAATACACAAATTAAATATGACAACCCAAAATGATATAAACAAACAATAATTTACAATCCCTAAATAATAACTGTATTTCAATAATATATTATGTTATGAGTATATGTGTGAAGTAATTTATGGTGGTGGCACATGATGGTAATGTGCTGATTTTGCACTAAATACTGTATACTCTTTAAAATAAAGCACATACTACAGTATGAACTGCTTTCTATTCAATGACTTTGTTAAATAGAAGTCATGACTATAGAATGAAGAGCGATCCAAACTATACATTTACAGAGAGAGAATTACAGTTATATCCAAGTATCATATGTTATGAAAAGCAATAAAATCATTCTGAATTAGACAACAATCAGCACTGTCAATCTTGAGTGACAGGGGAAGAGCAGTCCTCTTAGGTGATATCAATGTAAATGTAAGAGCAGGACCAACTGGCTTAAGCCAGCCCAAACCAGAACAGAACAGCCCCCCTCATTTCACATGTATGTGCCACAATGCACGTGCACTCCTATGCTCCTTTCAGTATGACTCCTTCAGACATTCCTTTGAGCCTGTTAACTTCAAAATTTTTCAATTTTTTCTTTATGAGTGCTGTGAAATTTTTTTCCCATCAGGTTTTGCCTTTAATGAAAAAGCATAAACAAAAAACAGACAATTTATATGTTTCAAAGTTAATTGTATTTCTTAAAATAATTTACATCAATACACAACAGCTGGGACATATAATAGTAAGGAAGCTTGGCAAGCTTACTGCTAACAATCATCATAGCCTGAAAGCTCTCAACGAAAGCACTTTTGCTGATTGCTCGATCAATGAAGCCGTTACAATGTCAATATGAACTTCGTTTCAGGGTCCCTACTCTGCATAAGTATGTTCTCCTTCTTTTGGTCTCTTAAACAATGTTGATCTCAGAGAAATGTGATATTAAATTAAAACATTATAAGTAACATCCAAATAGAGACAACATTTGATCCATTATTATTCAATTCGAAATTGGTAAGGTTTGAAGTGATGAGGTGCAATACAATTCCACACATTCTCAATCTCTGTTGTTTAATTACTAATATTTTTAATACAAACATGCAAACAATACAGAACCACATGGCCAATGGAGAAAATAAAGAATGCAACACTGATCTCGTACAAGGAAAACACACTCTCCCCCACTGAAGCATCAAGCTTCATGGATGTTCAGAGAATGTTGACTGCAATTCCTGGAAAGCACATTGGCTTGTATTCAAGAAACATCAGTTGTGGCACTGGCTCACAGACAGGTAAACGGGAGACACTGTGGTACTAAGGAATACCTACAATTTAATTTACACCAACTCAAAGTCATTTCTGGTTCTGTTTACTGCTCCAATGGAAATACATGTAATAAAGAGTAAAAAAAAAGAGTGAATCAGGATATGAGCTACACACAACAGCTATTAATCAAATTACACCTGACAATTTACATTGAGATGGGCAGATCGATCCTAAAGTATTGATACTTCCCATACTGATGTTGTTTCGAGAATATCGATCCTCATAAAAATATTTATTCTAAAGTTTTTTAGTAAAAATAATTAAAAAAAAAAAAGATTATTATATTAGCAAATATTTGTGTAGAATGGGAACAATAAACTTCTTCCAGTTTATTCAAATTAAAAGTTTTTAGACGATTGATACTGTTCTGTAATGGTTGTTAATAAATTATACCCTTTCAAAAATTGATCACGGTTGTACTTTAATTGTAGTAACCATGATTGTATTAACCATGGTTTTCTTTGCCGGAAATTGATGCAAATAATCATGGTTTTACTAAAGTAGTGTACTGTAGTATCCTTATAGTAACCATGGTTTTACTATAGTAATATTATAGTAACCATAGTATCCATGGTTAATTTTGTAGTAACTACGGTTTTACAAAATACCATGGTTAAACTGTTTTTACTGTAGTAAAACCATGATTAATTTTCATAAGGGTAAACAAAACAGAAGTCTAATAATTTTCTGTTTAGGCCTGAAATATAATAATAATAATATAATGATAATAATGATGACGAATTATGACTAAAAACATTTTTTAAATTACACATTTTATCCCAATAAATCACAAAATAAATAAATATTTAATAGACTTATCGGTATTGTGTTATTGGGCTTGAAATAATTGGTTAAGGATAAAAAAGAAAAGAAGTGGTATTGCCCAATCCCTGAAAGAGCTGCAAATCTGCAGTCAGTTCCAGAATACAACAGAAGACCAGCTGGTATTGGATTAAAGGTCGCCCTTACTCAAACTTAGATACATTTGTTTGGGTTAAACTGAGCATATAATTAACCAAATAACTGGTCCTAAATTGCTGTAAAACTGCAGGAGTGTATAACAGTAAATGTGCAAGCTAGACCCTGCATAAGCTTACATGATACAGTACTGTGCAAAGGTCATAGGCACATAAGATGTTTCACAAATCATGTCTTACGATGGTTATTTAGATCTTCAACTTTAGTGTCAATAGGAAATATAAATGTTAGAATCCCAAACATTACATTTGCAAATAGAAAAGATTTTGGAAGGAAAATTGGGCAGTTTTAAAGGCAAAGGTGGTCACACTGAATATTGATTCAGCTTGTTTAGGTTTGTATGGCATTAAGTGATAAATGACAACTATTTATGTCATTATTTTTGAAGACATCCTCACTATGCAACATTTTACACAAGTGCGTAAAACTTTTGCACAGTACTGTATTTTAGCCAACATGTGCAAAGTGCATAACATCTACTCTGTCCATGTGAAATTTATTAAAACTTTTAATACATAATCCGAAATAATAGCTTTAATGAAGGCCAGTGTGTTTTTTTCCTTAAGCTTTGTTTAGTGCAGGCACTCCAGTAGTTTGCACACAAAATCCAGTATTTTTCCATCAAATGACGTTTAAGTGGCGTTGCGTCACGTGGGGGTGTGCGTGTACATCACGCATTTCACGTACTGTTGAACCATAACACGTCCAGTTTATGATGTTTTCGAGTAATTTATGTGTTTACCTTCAGTTCATACATAACTGTCTCATATGAGGTATTTTCGCGGTAGTTACGTTTGTAGAAACCATCACAAGCCAACTGTATCAGGCTCTGACCCGTGCCATGCGTCTCAAACCCCTGACTCTGAACAACCACTCCCCTTCGTGGCTCGTGGAAAATTACCAGCTTACAATCAACACAAGTACAAGCTCCAACATCCGCCTCACGGACTCGATGCCCCCGATCTCCTTCAGCACAGCGAAAAATGTATAATCCCAAACTGCATACAATAAACAGGCAGTAACGGTTGCGAATATACAAAAAAGCTTGTAATTTAAAGCTTACGGTGGATAACAACGTCAATGATTTTGCTAAACGGATGGAAAAACACGCACATCGACGACACAACTTAAAAGCCATGCTTTACATTACAGTACAATCCACGATAGTAATAATATCACATATTACAGCTCCATTCTGCACAGTTTGCCTTTTTTCCTGTGAACGGGCGGAGCAGTCGCGTGGGCGCAAGAAAGAGTTGAGTTTGATTGACGGACGCACCGTCCAACAGATTGCGAACAAGGACGAGCCTAGCAACGCTGCAGCCAATAGCGTGCTCTAATGGGCGTGACGTTAATCCAAATTTTCCGCGGCGCCATCGGCTGAAAACTAAACCGAGATGGAATCTCCCAGTCTGAACCGGTTTTAACCGGTTACGAGTTTGTTGCTTGTGAGAAGAACAGGCACAGGCTCACAGTGTAATACCGCCCTGTTGCAAAATTATCTTCAGTACAGAGCACATTTCTTAATTACGGTTAATTTATGTTCCGTAAAATGAACCGGACTGAAAAAATACTTAACTCGCCGTGAATGTTGCTGCGGAATTCACATCCTAGTGGTCCTCATATGAAGCAACTAGCTCGTATAGTCTTCATCACAGAGGAATAGTGTGGCTGGCCAGTCAACGACATTTTTTCATTTCGCCAGAAAGCGTTTTAGCAACTCTGGCTGGCAGACAAACCCACTTTCTTTCTCCCAAAGGCTTGGACTTTAGGTATGTACATATGGGGTGAGAACTTATAGTTAGAGTGGTTTGTGCTCTATGGAGAATGACGTTGTGAGTGTGTGTAGAAATGCCTAGAAAATGCCTAAATTGCAAGTATGATGGTTGAGTGAAATGGCTTTGCTGAGGGATGTTGCGGGTGTGTTACGTGATGGCTCGTGTTCAGCGCTTGTGTCACGCTGGAATGAATCATGTATTTTGTTTTGCTAATCTATACCAGCTTCAGATCTCTAGTGACACCGAAACAATCATATACATATCTGTACATAAACGGATAACATGGTCACTGCACTAGAAAATGTAATCCATCGTCTTAACCGCAGGATCTTGTTTTAGCGAGTGTAGAATGCTTTCCCCACTATTAATTATCATTAAGAAACCACATGATCTATTTCGTACATGCTTTTCTGCTAGTAAAGCTTGCAGAGCTCTCAGGTGTAGGCTGCAGAGCATCTTGTTGGTAAGAGGGGTTGCTTCGGAGTCAGAGAGGGAGATCCTTGCAAAGTCACCCCCGTGGAAGTCATCCGAGACGGGGGTGTAGATAGCCAGAGACGTCGGGATGCGTAAACCGTTTGTTGTGATTACTAGTCGCAGCTGAGTCGTTACACTCGTTGTACACTTTTGGTTTGATGTATATTTAAGTGCATGTGTATGGGAGAAAGCTTTATGCTTCGATGTTTTTGCCATTGCATGTGCAATGATGCATCGTAAGTATTTTAACGCATAGACGTAGATAAACAACACTGCTGTAAATATAAGAATGCAGTAAAACGTTTCACCCGTCAGCCAGCTCACATCAGTAGTTCATATGGCAGGTAGCTGCTGTTAGTTGTTGATCCAGGAATAATCCGCGTCTCTTGAGACGAATTTAACGGGAAAATAATTCAGTTCAGCAATTCAGTCTTCGCTTTTGTGGATAGAGTTGTATTTGCGAAGTGAATGAGTTGAGGTGAGGTGTGTCCTCACGGTTGACAAGGTGGGTAAAAGAGGAATCAACAGGTTGCGCAGTCGCTATCTCTCTATTTGGAACTGCAAGACCTAAGGTTTCACAAAGCTTGACTGTTTCCATCGAATTATTGACATTTCCTCCAGTGCCAAACTTTTTTTTCTTGGCCCTAATGCCTATGCAGTTTGGCTCCGGAGTGCAAAATGAATCAGCATGAGTGTCGATCACTTAACTGTCGTTCAAACTATGTGAGCATTATTATATTGCTTGAGCCGTTGTCTACAGTAGCAAGTCTGGCGATGCCATGATAGCTAGATAAATTAGCTCTTCTGATTCAGCGCGCTGCTGGGTACGCCTCTTGTGTTATATGTAAACAAAATGACGTCAAGGAATGTGCTGCCTAGCACGTGGTCTCATTGAGAGAATAGTGGTTAGTGTGATCGCAGCGAGTGGCTCTTGAAAGGGATGGGCTATACCACTTATTTTCATGTTATTGTTACCAATAATTTCAAGTCTATCCAATACTAATAGTAATTATTCATATTATTTGTGTGCGATTTAATGGATAATAAAAATGTTGTTTTTGTCATAATTCAAGTACAATACAATTTTTGAACAAACTTTTTTTGTGAGCCTAAACAGAAGATTATTATACTTCTGTTTTGTTTACCCTTACTACAATATAACTTTAGTAAAAACATGGTTACTATTTAAAAAAAAAAAAAAGACTTATTAACAACAATTACACACAAACTCCTAAGAAATTTCACCTTTAGAGATGTTGTTATTTTAGTGTGAATTTACTGCAGAAGCTGTTTCTCTTACCTCTACAAGGCACGGGTCCGTCTTGTTTGAACGAGCCTTGTGACGGCGCAAGCTCTTGTCTGCTTGTGTCTTTCAGAATGAATGTTAAGATAGGTGGAGGAAGAAATGGTTCCCATCCTGCACAAGTATTTGTAAATATAGCCTAATCCTTTTTATTTTACTTTGAATCTTATGATTATTGTTCATTTTTATGGCAATCAAATGATAATATCCCTAGTTTAAAAATAAAATAAAAAATGTTAGAATCAATATATTAATGTGAGTATTGATCATTTTTATACAACACCAGTATTGGAAGTATCAATACTTAAAGAACGATCTGCCCATCCCTAGCTCTTGTTACTAGGAAATTTCAGAATATTCAAAGTGCAAGCATGTTATCTCTATCGTGTACACTAAATGAGAGTTTGCGGCAACCACATTTCCCATTGTTACTGAGGATTAAACCCTCCACCAGGCATTGGTATGTTTCCAGGTCAGGTCATATAAGGCTTTTTGGATAGCCCTATGGTGGGGGTGTTCATTTCACATGACTTGCCCCTGCTGGATGTTTCCTCCCTGTTCCCCACAGAGCTCTATGCCAGCAATTATGACAATGTTAGCCGACCATGCAGCCAGACAGCTGCTGGACTTTAACCAGAAACTGGATATCAACCTGCTAGATAATGTGGTCAACTGCCTGTACCATGGGGTTGGGCCACAGGTAAGACCATTTCAGGCACCGTATTAAATAGCTTTCAAACTCAATTTATTAAATGTATGTATGTATGTATATATATATATATATATATATATATATATATATATATATATATATATATATATATATATATATATGTATATCATACAAAGTTAACTGATTAATGGTCAGTATGCATAAGATTACATGAGACACTTGACCACTTTTTGGTACTTTCATTGTGTGAGATATGTCCAATTTTTCCTCCAATTTTAGCAAAGAATGGCCCAGGAGGTGCTGACTCATTTGAAGGAGCACCCAGATGCTTGGACACGTGTTGACACCATTCTGGAGTTCTCTCAGAATATGAACACCAAAGTAAGCTGAGTCCCAACTTACTCTGGTGGAGGGTCATGGTTTTTATATTTTGAGGAAGATCTGATCTCTTGTCAGACAAGACCATTTATTCAGTGTGTAGTTCATTTGTAGCATAATGTCAGAAAGACACTGAGGTTTCTAACTGATTCCTCTCTACAATTGTGAGAACACATTTTCCTACCCCTCTCCTCACATTCTTTTCTTGGTCAACCAAATTCAGAATTAACTGCACATCAATTAAAGAGGATTTTGGAAATGTATCATTTCCTGAAACAGAACTTCCACACTGATAAACCACATAAAGTTCATATCAATGCAGCCAAATTTTCACTTTGCAATTGTTTTAAGCAGATAGACTTAATGCAAATCATTTAGTAACGTTTGCATATTGTAGTATTGGGATCAATTGTGTTTTTCAGTATGTTAATAGCTTCCTCAAAGTATTGCTGACCCAGTTTGCCGTCTGCTTGCCTTTTAAGATTGCTCTTAACACTCTGGTCATTACTAATGTTTGAGTTTATTTATCAACAGTATCTGTAATTTTAAAAAGATAATGGCCCAAAAGTGAGGGCTCTAGAAGAACAGACAGGAAAAAATACAGAGCAGGTAAATTCTTTGAATTTATCTAAATTTATCAAGCAAATATTAATGTATATATACATAGAAAAAGGAGCAGAGAACAACAGTGCATTAAAGTACACTTTTGTTTTTTATTTATTCACTGCCTTTTTTAATAGGTGAAAAAGAAAACACAAGAGAATTCATTGAAATTGTTCATATTTGATATTAATCACAATGTTCCATTATGTTGATTGCTTGTAATAGGACGAAAAGGGGTGTGTCTTCCTGTGCACCTTGACACAGCTAGGCTTTGGCGGCAGGCCTCCACAAGGTCTACCTTTTCATTCCCTTACTCTCAATTCTGCTGTGCCTCCATTCACACTGCACATGCCTCATACAGAGCTGAGAGACGACAGGGAGATAGGCAGGCAGATTACCCCGTTTTTACTATGGTCAGGGATAAAAACAGTTATTTCCACTGTAGGGATCGTCAGTATCTGTGTGTGCTGTGATTCTCCTTTTCTCTCTAAGCCTTCAATCTCCTCTGTCCTGGCCATTTTCTGTCCCGATTATTGACCAAAAAACCTTGCAACATCCCAAGAGAGCAATAAAGACTTGATGATTTGCATAGTGTTGCAATATATTTCTCTCTTTTTCAGTCTTAATGTTTATTGTTAAAACATCTGAAAAATTAAAGGTGAAAGTATCCTGATGGTTTTAGATGGGAAAGTATGCCAAGGAACTTACTACTTTTTACTTTGAGGAATTCCAGGCCTTTTCATTTTGGTTGTTTCTATGGTTTTTTTTGTGTTTTTTTTTGCATCTAACTTTTTGCCTCACAATAACCACCCCAACCCCCCATTTTGTCTTTGCTGAATTCATTAATCCCTACAGTTGAAATGCTGTTGATCCAAGTAACACTAGTGACCATAACAAGGACACTAATGTACCATGAATATCTTCATCTCCTTAAAAGAAGCACATCAAACATCTTAGGACAGTGTATAAACCCAAAGCTGTGGCTAGTCTTGCTGTTCCTGAGACCCACACCAGTTATTGTTGGAAATAGTACAGTCTGTTTTATTGAGTCAGTAAGGGGTGTCGTCCTTTTCCTTAGTCGACTAGTGGGAAAATGTTTGTGGAATGATTTTAAACCTTGTGAGTAGCCACTGACTCTTAAATAGAGTCTCTCGGTTCTTTTTGTTTTCTGTCGTTGCATCATTCCCCCAAGCTGCTTGCTTTGTTGTGGCTGGGCACAGACTCAAACCATTAGCTGTTTGCCATTACAGTCTCCTTTCCTGTGTTTCACATTCTGGTGTGATATGGCCAGAAACAGCAAAACTTCTACAGACTATCATCCAAACATTGTAGTTAATTGATGGAGGAATCCACATTTTTGGATAAAATGTTTTTTTTTTTTAGTTTGTATTAAAATTAACCCACTGAAATCTGCATGATTTTATTTTTCAGTATCAATTAAATCAAAAATAAACCAGAGAATATATTAGGCAGTTGAAGTTAAGAGCAATGCTTCGTTTTTCTTGTGTAACGGTACAGCTATTGCTGATTGGCTGGTTATAGTTTGGCTCATTAACTCTTGGTTTGTTCTCTTGGCCTTACAGTACTATGCTCTGCAGATTCTGGAAACTGTTATTAAAACAAGATGGAAGATTCTGCCCAGAAACCAGTGCGAAGGTAAGACTGACTCACAAGAATATTTCACACGCCATGCAAGTTTCCTACTTCAAGTTTAGCACAAAGGCTGGACTTGACTCTACAAGACTATTCTATCTGGACAACACAACAACTCATTAGATCAAAGTGTGTTATTGCCAGGCTAAGTTGAATTCCCCTTTTAAAAATGCATGGAAGGTTGTCTGCCCAGCTTAGTGTAGATCCAGTGTTTCCAAAAGCACCAGGATCTGCTCTGTGAAAGATCCTTGGACATTTGAAAGAGGAAAGCAACAAGTTTTAGGCTGGTATATTTGAAAAATAAATAAAAATAAAAAACATGCTTTTAGTGCATAAGATCAAAATGTTGTTCTGGTCAAGAAGTCAGTCTTTCATTTCCATTGGAGATAAATCATAAAGTGCTCTACAGTGACAGTTCCCTTGGAGCAACCTGGGGTTCATTTCCTTGGTCAATGGTGCCATTGCAGCTCATTCATCCATAAAAAACAACCAGTAGAGATCGCTTCAGAATTCTTCTAGCTTTTGACTGTGCATGCTTTTCTTGATGGAGTGAACATTAAAGATTACTAATAGGCTCAAATTAAGAGAAATGGGGCTGTTTTCAAAAGACATTTGTGTTAAATCATCAGGTCCCTCTTCAAATGAGAGCACATTTAAAGCGAGAGTTACTGAAAGTCAGGTGAGCTTAATTATTTTTATGGACTGTATAGAAGAAAAGGCTACTATGGACCAATCTGGAATGTTTTAGTAGATGGTTCATGACATCATCCTTATATTAATAACACATTTTCTCAAATTGTAACATTAGCTTATTATTCAACACCATCTAAAATGTATACATGTGACAAATGACTCTGATTACCATTTTCTAATGTGGAAACATTTCAGCAGATCGGTAGTGTGCTGATGCAGATCAGATCTGCAAATGAACATACAGTAACAAGACTTCTGAGATGAGCTGCTTCCATCCAGATGGAGAGCTCATGGGGGTTTTATGCTGTCTTACTGTAAACACTTCTCTGCTCTGCTTTATTTCAGGCATTAAAAAGTATGTTGTGGGCCTCATTATAAAGACATCATCAGATGCAGCCAGTGTTGAGGTCAGTGAACTTCCGCTTATTTTGTTAACTGTCATGCTGCGGTAGCTGTCTGTCTGATGCTAAGCTCTGACTCTTTTCAGAAAGAGAAGGTGTACATTGGAAAACTCAACATGATATTAGTACAGGTAAGATATTAGTACAGGTTTTGTTTGGTTCCATTAAAGTAATAGCTCACCCAAAAAATATAATTGTCTTAACATTTACTCACCCTTCTGCTGTATGGGTTTCTTTTTTCTGCAGAACACAAACAAAGATATTTTGATAGATATATGGTGCGTTTTTGTCTATACAATGGAAATCAATGGGGTCTAACACCAACACTTTAAAACAGTGTATATCTACAGGGCTCTGCACATGCTTCAAATTATGGCTGTGCCAAGGAGACTGCAGATGTCAAGATTTATAGTCAAAAAGAGTTACATTTTGGTTTGCTTTTCAAACAAAACCATTTGTAATGCTTCAAAAGACATGGATTAAACCACTTGAGTATGGATTACCTTTGCACTGCCTTTACGCCCTTTTTAGAGCTTGAAAGTGTTGGACTCCATTGACTTGTATTGTATGGACAAAATCAACTCTTATCTCCCTCAAAATATCTTTGTGTTCTGTAGAAGAATGTCATACGAGTTTGAGATGGCATAAAAGTGAGTAAATGAAGAGAGAATTATAATTTTTGGGTGAACCATTCTGTGAATTTTCTACATTAGACATTTTTGTACATTAGAGGGATTCATATTTATGCTATGTATGTATATATATATATATATATATATATATATATATATATATATATAATAACAAAACTGAATGTGTTTTTTTAAATACACTGACATAAACATGAGTCATGTTATTCAGAAACCAATCTGAAGGATTTAGAGTCAGCAAGGGCAATGCAATATACACAAATTGTCTATTTTTTATCTTTTTATCTCATCACATTCACTCCAAACTTGGGTAAAATATTTTTTTTGTTGTTGTGTTGCTGTAGATTCAAGAGTAGTACAGGAAACACTGCTGCAATTATACAAATTTTGTTTTTAGCAAATTGTTAGCCTGACTCTTGTTCTGTGGTGTTCAGATCCTGAAGCAGGAGTGGCCGAAACACTGGCCCACATTTATCAGTGACATTGTTGGAGCAAGCCGCACCAGTGAGAGCCTTTGCCAGAACAACATGATCATTCTAAAGCTCCTTAGTGAGGAGGTATTTGACTTCTCCAGTGGTCAGATGACACAGGTGAAAGCCAAACACCTGAAGGACAGGTGAGATTGCATTAATATCTGTTCACAAATGACACTATGTGCCATGTTGCATATGTAAAAAAAGACAGTAAATTACTATTTTCTATTTTTGAATATTAAATTAGGTCATGTTAAGTAGCAGTGTATGTTACTTGCTCTTGTTATCAGCATTGTTACATGGTCTGGTTTCTATCCACAGCATGTGCAACGAGTTCTCTCAAATATTCCAGCTGTGCCAGTTTGTGATGGTACGTGTTTGCTTGCTCTCTTACTTTTCTCTATCACACAAAAACCATACTTTCCTGCTGTTCTTGATTGTGTAAGTATATAGACTTATGTCCAATTAATCACACACCCAAACTCAGTACATATTCCAGCTGTTCTAGTTTGTTATGGATTGAATAAGACCATAGACTAACACACACACATTTGTCTAGTTTTGCTGGTTTGTGATGTAATGTATTTTGTAAATGAATCTAGGCACAGATTAAAAATGATACCATATGTACAAGAAACAGAGTGTTAATGGCTGTATATGTAGTTGTTACTAATATTTTTCCACTATTCTCAGGAAAATTCACAGAATGCCCCTCTGGTGCATGCTACTTTAGAGACTCTGCTGAGGTTTCTCAACTGGATTCCGTTGGGCTACATTTTTGAAACCAAACTCATCAGTAGTCTGGTGTATAAGGTAACATCTCTGGAAATTGTTGCATGCTTACAATCTTTTTTTGAAGGAATAGCAATATAGTAGAAAGATTTGCTGTTGTGTGCTTTTGAAGATGATTTCATTTATATCTTTTTCACACATTTCTAGGTTAACTAACACTCATTTGAGTATATTTTATATGTAAGTAGTAATGTACAGGGAGTCAGTTGTTGTTTTTTGTTTTTTTAAATAAAGCTAGACAAGATCAGGTGTTGTATCACACTGGAGGAGTTTACTTTATGATAATGACTGAATTGCTGTACATTATCCCTCTTATTACACAGCTACTTACTAAATAAATAAATAAGTGAACATGAAATATTGATTTGAGTTTAAAATATTTTATGTTAGAAGAGACCATGGAGTGATATGAGAGATGTGAAACTAGCACAGATTGACCAAAAACAGCTTTATAGTATATGTAATTGTTGTAAAATGAAATGGTTAAGTTATATAGGTGTATGCAATAAAAACTACATAGATTTTACAAAGCAGTGGTCTTCTACTGTGTCAATCTGTAGTTTTTAAACGTGCCGATGTTCCGCAATGTGACGCTGAAGTGCTTGACTGAGATCGCAGGAGTCAGTGTCAGTCAATATGAGGAGCAGTTCGTCAGTCTCTTCACTCTTACCATGATGCAGCTCAAACAGGTAACACACACTTATTTTGGATGGTCTGTGGTGCAGGTCAAATGCAAATGAAAGAATAATGCCCATTGTATTCAGGAAAACAGTCACCAGTCAGTCTTAGCATGGTTCAATATTTTCTTTATTACTGCCTCTTTTTTATGTATTGAAGATGCTTCCCCTGAACACCAACATCCGGCTGGCATATGCTAATGGTAAAGATGACGAGCAAAACTTCATTCAGAACCTCAGCCTGTTCCTCTGCACTTTCCTTAAAGAGCACGGACAGCTGATAGAAAAGAGATTGAACCTCAGAGAGACTCTCATGGAGGTACACACACAGACCGAAGCTTGGAGAGATATGGAAGCAAACACATTAAATCAGCCTCAGATATGGAAGACTGCAAACACAAGATTTAACACCTGTTTGTCCCTCTGTTTAGGCTCTGCATTACATGTTGCTGGTGTCAGAAGTGGAGGAGACTGAGATCTTTAAAATCTGTTTGGAGTACTGGAACCATCTGGCTGCTGAGCTCTACAGAGAGAGTCCCTTCTCCACCTCCACATCTCCTCTCATTTCAGGGAGCCAACACTTTGATGTACCACCCCGCAGACAACTGTACTTGCCTGTGCTGTCTAAGGTTAGTAGACACAAACTCAAGGTCCAATGACACCTGAGATGGCAGGAATCTATTTTTTTTTTCTCACAGGCAGCAATAGTTAGGGTGTTTGTGTTCCCGTGCTGCAGGTGCGTATGCTGATGGTGAGCCGCATGGCCAAGCCAGAGGAAGTTCTGGTGGTGGAGAACGATCAGGGCGAGGTGGTTCGAGAGTTCATGAAGGACACAGACTCCATCAATCTCTACAAGAACATGAGGGAGACGCTTGGTGAGAGCTCTGCTATTCTTCTCTATGGCTACAGACCAGTGTCAGAAATTTTATGCAAAGTGGTTCAATTTAATCTATCCATTAAAACATTCTCATTCTAAAGAATTAACTAGACCTAGAATACAATTTTAAAAACACATCAACATATACATTTGTAAGATGTTACAAACAAATAATATTAATTAATTTCATTTTTTTTTTCCTTTTCTCACACATTTAGAATTCTGGTTAATTTCTGACACTGATTCTGACAGTCTAATGGTTTTCATCTGAATTGTGTCTGTGCTTTAGAGATCTTTTTGACTCACTCTATGTCTATTTATCTTTCTGTAGTCTATCTGACCCATCTGGACTATGCTGATGCAGAGCGCATTATGACAGAGAAACTTCACAATCAAGTTAATGGTACTGAGTGGTCCTGGAAGAACCTCAACACGTTGTGTTGGGCCATCGGTTCCATCAGTGGAGCCATGCATGAGGAGGATGAGAAGAGGTTCCTGGTCACAGTTATTAAGGTGCACTAATCTTTGAATCAATGATTTATTTACTTTATGTTCTATTCCAGCATGACAATGCCCCTGTGCACAAAGTGAGGTCCATTTAAAATGGTCTTGGATCTGGACTGACCTGCACATAGCCCAGTCCTGATACCCACTGACCATCTTTGGGATGAATTGGAACACCAGCTGTGAGGGGGGGGCTGCCATTTTAGAAGCCTAACTGCACTGATGCACTTGTGTCTGAATGGGAGCAAATCCCTGTCATTTTTCCCAGAAGAGTGCAAGCTGTTATTTTACCATAGTGGGAATTGATGCCTATGCTTTTGAAATTAAATGTTCATCAAGCACATATGGTTTCACATTTTCTTTGTGCTTCATTATGGATTTATTGAATTAAAATGAGTTAATATTAACTGGATGTGTGGGCACACCCCTCAATTTTATGCATCCTTTTCATCTGCAGAGTACCGCTACACATCCATAGAAACAAGTCTTTGTACTAATACTCAGTACTGTGATTTTTAATTTGAATGTTTTCTACAGGACCTTCTGGGTCTATGCGAGCAGAAGAGAGGCAAGGACAACAAGGCTATCATTGCCTCTAACATCATGTATATAGTGGGCCAGTACCCACGATTCCTACGTGCGCACTGGAAATTTCTGAAGACTGTCGTCAACAAATTGTTTGAGTTCATGCATGGTGAGTCACAAAGGCTTCAAGCCTTAGAATAGAATCAAAGATTTGCATCTGTCTACAGCTATAACATCTTTGGTCTAATCTCTAAATAGAAGCAACTTTAATGTCAGATTTAATTACATATACACTCAAGTGCTAGATTTGAGGCATTTATGGAACAGCTCTGTTATGATATATAAAAAATCTCATTTTAGCTTGACTTAGCAAGAACATGAAATTGAAAAAGTGTTTTTTTACTATTTGCTTCTCTCAGAAACCCATGATGGAGTGCAGGACATGGCGTGTGACACATTCATAAAAATCGCTCAGAAGTGTAGGAGGCATTTTGTGCAGGTGCAGGTGGGAGAGGTGATGCCCTTTATTGATGAGATTCTCAACAACATTAACACCATCATATGTGATCTGCAGCCCCAGCAGGTACCAGTTAACCCCATCCATCTCAGTTAGCCTGTTTAAATGTGTTATTTTGACACTTTGCGTTTTAAAAATGTTTGTGCAGATGTTTTTTTCAGTGCTGCTTGATATGAGTAATCTCCTTTTCTCAGGTGCATACGTTTTATGAAGCTGTCGGCTATATGATTGGAGCGCAAACTGACCAGGCTGTGCAGGAACACCTTATAGAGAAGTACATGTTGTTGCCTAACCAGGTGTGGGACAGCATCATTCAGCAGGCCACCAAGGTGATTTTAAGGCAATATGTTTACCTTATAATAGTGCTAGTTTATTACAGACAGTGAATTTTGTTCATATGTGAATAAATTAGACACATGATCTGCACTGATAGATTCTTAAATAGCTGTTTCTCCTAATTCATTCCATAGAATGTGGACATCCTGAAGGACCCAGAGACTGTGAAGCAGTTGGGCAGTATTCTGAAGACCAATGTCAGAGCATGTAAAGCTGTAGGACATCCTTTTGTTATTCAGCTGGGACGAATCTACCTGGACATGCTCAATGTATACAAGTGCCTAAGTGAAAACATCTCTGCTGCAATTCAGACCAATGGTGCGTGTTTTTCTGTATGCAAGCAAGTATCAATATAAATACTTTTCAGAGATTCCCTTCAGAGTTTCAGATCATGTGTGTATTTTTTTTTGAAGGAAATAGTAAGTTTAATTTACATGCATTCTCATGCATTTGCATATTAATTTATGTATTTGTATTTCTGTTGCCTGTCACACAGCGTTAGATCCATATTAAACTGAAGTCTGTCTTATCACACAAACTCACTCAGCGGGAAGACAAAAGGTTGTTGCTGAGCTTAGCGCTTTGTGTGTGTGTGTGAAAAGAAGTCCATTACAGTGCTGCCTGAGCAGCTATGTATAGCACTGCAGCTTGAACAGTTTAACTGTAGTAAACTGTGAAGTTTAACTGAATAATAGCCCAAAGTACATTTTATTTAACAAGGAAGTCTGACTTAATCTGAACACTTTAATGTACACTTCAAACCAGTGGCGGGCCATGCATTTAATGCCTATGCCTTCAATGTGATTCATGCCATTAATAAAACACAGCTTCACAATGAATAAGTCACCCTATGCATTTGGGCATCACACATTGTTGCAGCTAACTAGTAATACCAATTGACATTTTAAAAACACGTCCATGCACAAAAGCCAGAACTTGAACACTTGACACTTAATGCCTAATTCCTACTTGATATCTCCGACCATAAATGCATTCTGTTCCCCGATATTCAGAACTGCAATGCTCCTGTTAGCTTAGCAGGGGTTTGACTCTCATTAGAGATGCCTCCTATCAACCCAACTGATAAACAATGTTGCAGCGCTAGCATTTGTGCTTCAGGTGTACAATTATCAAAAGAGATCATAATGTTTTATACACCTGCTTCTGCAGGCATTTGTTAAACAAGCTTTAATATCTTGTAACGTTGAAACAAACTCATTTATCGATATTACTTAATAAAGTCAATGGTTATCACTTACTTTGTATATCTCCCTGAGTGTCACATAGCGTGTGATATCGTGCCCCTGCTTCTCGGCGAAATCAGAGTTTAGAATTTCTGCACGAGCCTACAAGTTGTAATTCTGACTTCAAGATCCATTCCATTGCAGATTTCCTAGAAGTAATTTGGAAAACTTTTCGTTTTTCTCTATTTGTTTGTAGATTAATTAAGAGTGGAAAGCGGTTAAAAATACATAGGCATAAAGGTGATTGAGAATGAAAGGATGAAAAATATTTATTTATATGGCATTTTAGGCCAGCAGAGAAGGATTTGCTGGCCCTGAGAATTCACCACTAGTGCAAACATTGTATAATCTGCTGCATTTAAGCACCACAGGGGCTTTGTTTACATCTCTCAGTGCTAGTTTGTGTGCCTGATTTGCAGTTGACTGTTTTATAGGTGAGATGGTGACGAAGCAGCCTCTGATCCGGAGCATGCGCACAGTGAAGAGAGAGACGCTGAAGCTGATCTCAGGCTGGGTTAGCCGCTCCAATGACCCACAGATGGTGAGAGACACATCACAACTATGTTTTGGGAAAAGATTCTGTTCTGAAAGTGCTGAACAAATCAAGGTTGTATACTGTATGTACATTATTAAAAACCTTTGAGGAAACTAGACACCAGCACAAGGCTTTGCGTTCATGTCTGTGATTGTTAAATTAGTGTTAGTGTCTCTGCAGTTAATTCTGTTAAACCACCTTCAGGTCTATCACTCTGGGGCTGCTCAGATTAGCGCTGTCCTTACACAACACACATGTATCTGCTCATCCTTTAAGCCTGTCTGCGCATGTTTGTTTTTGTTTGTGTTCCAGGTGGGGGAGAACTTTGTTCCTCCACTGTTGGATGCTGTGCTCATTGATTACCAGCGCAATGTCCCGGCAGCAAGAGAACCGGAAGTGCTCAGCACCATGGCAACGATTGTTAACAAACTGGGTGGACACATTACTGGAGAGATCCCACAGATATTTGATGCAGTTTTTGAGTGCACATTAAATATGATCAACAAAGTGAGTAGCCCTAATTCAACAAGATTGAATTCTGTAATCAAAATAAAACCATTCCATTGTCATTTTATTAAAGGTGTAATATTTTCCCCTGCAAAAAAAGACACTCTTAAAGAAATTAATTGTAATTTTGAAACATATGTATAAAATCATGACCACTCACATGAGATAAGGACTCCAGTCAAATCAGTAACCGTATAAAAGCAGTTTTATTCTACATGGTGCAGGTGCACCCTCATGGGGGCTGCCATTTTAGAATCATATGACCAGGTGAATACTACTCGCTTATTCTCAGTAACCATCTTGTTATTGAACACTTTCACTCTTGGATTAAATTAATCATGACTGATTTTGAATAGTGAATTTCTACAATGGCATCTATTACTGAAAACGTATGATTTTGAATTATGCTGCATCCACACCACTAGGTGTCACTGTAAGTCCAAGATGACATGAACCAAAAGATACTAAGTGCACCTAAAATAAACACAACTTGTATTTGTTTCTTCTTTTGAAGAATATAAAAAATGTGTGTGTGTGTGTGTGTGTGTGTGTGTGTGTGTGTGAGAGAGAGAGAGAGAGATACTCTTTAGTGTTTAAACTTGCTTGGTTTTGTAATTGATTTTGTTTAGGATTTCGAGGAGTACCCAGAACACCGGACACATTTCTTCTACCTGCTGCAGGCGGTGAACTCTCACTGTTTCCCAGCATTCCTGGCCATCCCACCAGCACAGTTTAAACTTGTGCTTGACTCAATTATATGGGCCTTTAAACACACAATGAGAAATGTGGCAGACACTGGTGAGAACCTCAGAGGCATTTATAACAGCCAGACTTCTAATGTACTATAATAATTTGTCATAACAAACAAACATCAAATGTGTTGGCAGGCCTCCAGATTCTCTACACGCTGCTGCAGAACGTGGCACAGGAAGAGGCAGCAGCACAGAGCTTCTATCAGACATACTTCTGTGACATTCTTCAGCACATCTTCTCTGTCGTCACAGATACATCACACACAGCTGGTGAGTTTTGGCCAACTTGTTCTCTCTTGCTCTCACTTTCTCTTATGTCCTCTTTTAAGTCCTCTTATTAAGTTTTCCTGAAAACTGATTAATCAGTGTCAGACTAAAGGGTTTTTTTAAAAAAAATACAATTATGGAGCAGATATAATTTAATTTAATGTTATATAAATTTTGTTTTTAAAATGTATTTTTTCAATGTAAGTTTACTTCAGGTATTGTGTTAATCCTCTGTGCATTTGTCCTGCAGGTTTGACAATGCATGCTTCTATCCTGGCATACATGTTTAACCTTGTTGAGGAAGGAAAAATCAGCACAACTCTGAACCCCTCAAACCCTGTCAACAACCAGGTGTTCATCCAGGAGTATGTGGCCAACTTGCTAAAATCAGCTTTCCCACACTTACAGGAGTAAGTATCCCACAGTGTACCTAAAGTCATGTTTCTGAAGTGATGTCCAGTCTGAGTTTTCTGGTTCAAATAGCTCTGGTGATGCTGCACAGCATGAATTATAGTGACCTCAAAAAGTAGTCATACACTTAAGCCACACTTTAGAAATGTAGGAATCTTATTGCATTAGATAAAAAATACCAAGTCGCATCTGCTAACACATAATGCTAGTCCTTTCCTCAGAACTAACTTCAGAGTTCTTAGACATTTTGCAATTACTTTTAACTAACTGATTCTAAAGTATGTTTTAATGAATGTATCAAGACAGTTCCCATCAAGTTCACTCAGGTGTCCTAGCAAAATAACAACAGTTCATCATAATAAAAACTATAGACTTGTTCCACTAAATTTAACCAGTATGTGTCCAAATATTTGTATCTCAACTTGGAACAATATGTCTATTAACAGACTTCTTTCTGTGAAATATTGTGTTAAAGATTGCTTGGGCTATCTCTAAAACCTAATGCAATGATTTTCATACTGTACATTTGTGTGGCATATATGTCTAAATATTGTTGGTGACACTGTAGGTTCTTTGAAAGGTGTTTTCTTAGCAAATGGGTTTTAATTAAACAAAAAAAAAGTGCAGGTAGTTACTGTAAGTACATCTTTGTACTTCTTTCCAAGTAAGGACAGATTAAATCTCAAGTGCCAATAAGTAGACTAATTGCAGTTGCTTTGATGATTATGGCATAGGGTTGACTCTTATTCAAATTAGCCCTCAGGGATGAGCTAATTTTCTCTCAGTAGGCACCTTACTTGAGACAAATGTATGAACTTGAACCAGTAACAGTTTTAAAAATTTTGAGATATATTTATGTTTAAATATATAAGTATTCCCTGTCTGATAATGTGTCTGTTCTCTCTGTCTCTGCAGTGCCCAGGTGAAAGTGTTTGTGACTGGCCTGTTCAGTTTAAACCAAGACATCCCAGCATTCAAAGAACACTTGCGGGATTTCCTTGTGCAGATCAAGGTTAGTTGCAAGCTTTCCGTCCTACTAAGAAAAGGACACCTGCGTAATTGTTATCTTTTTTATTTCTTTACTGAAATAAAATTTTGTCTAGTAATATATGTAAATACAATAAGTTTTGACTTCAGTAGTAATTGTATTAAAAACTTTTTTTCATTGTTTCCTATACCACTATAAAGCAATGGCGCTGCTGCTGAATATACATTGCCATTGCAAAATAAATTATATTTTACCTGAATTGTGAGCTTGCAGTCTGAACTAGTTGTGCACCATGACTAGTAGTACATTTCATAAACAAATGACTCTTTATGAGCCAGTTCTTTTAATTAATCGCTCAAATAGACTCAGAAACGTACACGTTATCTGTTTTAATTAGTCTAATGAATCCTTCCCTGAATGATCTTGATTTATACGACAGAGCGATTACGGAATCCCAGGTCACTTTCAGTTCCCTTAAATCTGATTGAAATCATTTAAGCATGTTGCCAAAAGTATATTTTTAATGTTTTATTTATATAATTTAACAAATAATGGGGTGGGGACAGAATTATTCAGGAAACGCTGGTGTGAATATAAGTGTTTATTTATGTACAGTACATGGGGAGATGTAAGTGTTTAAATAGAGGAAATGGAGATGGTGTGAGAGAGAGCATGCTGTCACATTGACCTTTAAGGGATCTTGAAGTATTGTGTAACTATATGGGTCATTAGGAGTGCAAAGGGACAGAGAGTGTGTGTGTGTGTGTGTGTGTGTGTGTGTGTGTGTGTGTGATTTATGATGATGAGTGCGGCCGTGCAAGCAGACCTCATGAAATGCTCACTCGTTACTCTGTACCTACAGGAATTTGCAGGTGAGGACACCTCTGATCTGTTTCTGGAGGAGAGAGAGGCCTCGCTGCATCAGGCCCAGGAGGAGAAACACAAACTTCAGATGTCTGTGCCTGGCATCCTCAACCCTCACGAAATACCTGAGGAGATGTGTGACTGAGTTCACACAAACATTCACACCACACACACTGTACTGACTCCTAAACATACTAATCACACAACTAAAGCAGTGTTGTGGCGGTGCTTCTGTGCGCCATCTGTGTGGTTTCTTGCGTGTGAACTCTTTTGGCTATTCCTGTAAGGAGGTGATTTCCGCACCTGGCTGTCTCTTGACCAAAACAATGCCAATCTGTACATGATACTGTCACCCAGTGGCCCTGTTTGCATTGTTCCTGTTTCATAAAGACACTTTATTGTATTAGCTTTCCATTGTTAACAGCTTATGTTTGGTCAGCGCTTCATGAAGTGTCACATCTGTACAATTATTTCTTGCTTACATGCTTTTTTTTCTGTCTGCCTTTCCCCTCCAGTCCTGTCCTCTCTTTCCACACATCATGTATGTGTTCATGTACAGTTTATTATATATAAAGACCAGAGTGCAGTTTGTTGTGTTGGCAGAGAGCTGTGTGTGTTCTGGCAGTGGGCAGATGTACCTAGTGTCAGCCCGTGCCCGATCGCAGCCAATGAGCTTCACACCTTTTCCAGCCGATGAGAATGTTGATGAATGTCAGTGATTGTTGAGGTCGCAGAGTTGCTGTGTTGCTCACTGGCTTAGCTTTTGTGGCCCGTGTGTGTGTGAGGAGCCAAGAGACGTTTGGACTAAAGAATGTCTATGCTTTCTGAAGAGAGCAGTAGAATGTGAACTTGAATGGATCACTGAGTGAATGGTCTGATCGATGCTGTTGTGGTTATGAGTGGCATTTGGGTTCATTTATACCCGCAACTCTGCGACGTGAAAGCACTCTGTTTTCTTTTCTAGGCGGGAGTGTTCAGCAGCCCTCTACATGTTCATATCAGCATAATTGTACAGCATCTTTACTACCATGGGAACATACAGATGTTTTGTCCTGTTTCGTTGTGGGTGTGTGAGCGTGCGCGTGTGTTGTCGCTGTGCCGACATCAGGTTTTTTTTGTTTTCCTCAATGAGGATGGTTGCTCCTTTTTGTAAGCTTTCATTAAATTGAAGTTTAAAAAAAGTGGTTAAAATATTTATGGGGTCTTGTAGGCTAAACCTTTATAACTGCTCATGATAATTCGCTCAGAGACGGCTTTGGAGTTTTTTGAATTGTACTAATTTACATTGTTTACCATGCTGTAGTGCTGCAGGACACTACCTTGAGCAAAATAATTCTCAGTTTACATATAATTTTATATTTTTGCATTTTTCATTTGTATCCTTTTGAGTCCTGTCCAAATAAGGCAAAAGGGTTTTAGTCAGAGAACATGGAAATGCCAACATTCTCATTAGGAAAAGAATGTATCAATCTAAATACTGATGATCAATGGTTAATTCCCCTTTACTATGCATTGCATTTGTTGTGAAACTTTTTGAACTGATTAAAGTTAATGAATTGTATAACTATGTCTGATTTCTCTTGGGTGCCTTGTCATTATAATGTGATGTATGGAAATTTATAAATGGAAAAACCTCAAGTAAATTGACTGGGCAGAGCCATCAACACCAACCGCATATAGTTATACCACATTTATAAACATTTAACTTGTGTACATTAAGTTGGGGGAAGTTCAAATACTTAAAAAAATTAAAATCAGGTCACATATATTACAAGAGATCAAAACAACCAGCAGGAATCACACCAAGGGTTAAAGAAACCTACCCTCCACCTGCTCTATTTATTCCCACAGCTGAGATCCATTTCCGCACTAATGCTTCTCCAAGGCCATGGTTAAAATGAAACCTGTCATCCGCTAAGCTTGACAGTATCCTGCTGTATGACTAGATCTCAAGTGCAATGTGACTGGCACGGAAGTATAGTGTTGGGTTTCTCCACTGGTGCAGTTTCCTTGAATAGTTCTACTCTAATATGCACATCCCAAGAAAAGCATCTCTTTTTGTGTTCTCATGGGTAATACATATGCAAACCTAGATCTCAATAGACATGCTGTAGCAGTTGTTCAAATGCATCACTGCTGTTTGCTTTTGATTCTGCCAAATTCAGCACGAAAGTTCTTTACGTTTTTTGTTGGTTTGTTTTTGTTTGTTTTTAAAATTCTCTTGAGTTCTAAAAGAAAAAGATACAAGTTTAGAATTAACAGAAATATGTAAATGTAGTTCTAAAGCCTTTAGGATACCACTGATGTTTTAGAGCTGTGAAAATTCTAGAACTTGTGCTGGAAGTTGAGTTTAAGCTCTTGGTCTTGAGAGTGCTGTCTCTGTGCTGCATTTGATTATGTATTTCCTGTGAGCTTGTTTTGAAACAACAAGTGAGTTGCCTGCAGTAAAATAAAGTTCCATGGAAATATGAGCTCGCTCTCCCCCTGACCCAGTTTTACAACAGGAATCCGGTCTGGGGGGTACCAGTAGAACCTCTCAGAAATGCTGTTCAGAGGCCAACCCATGCAAACCTCTTCTCATTTCAACAGACAGCCTCCATAATGCCAGATTGAAGCACCTTGGTTCCACCATTATTGATGAAATAATAATTTTTAGTTTGACTGTATTATGTTTTAATGCCCATTACTTCTCTAAACAACACATTATAGTATTAATATCTGCAGCACTATTTTCATTCAGTTTTTTTTTTCAGTTTCAGTTCGCAGAAACAGATGCCTAAAGAGGTATAGGTTAAATTTCACATGAATACTACTACACACACTCGGAGAGGAGAGGAATAGCTTTTCCTGTGTAATGTGATCCACAACCCCACTGAGAATTAACATTGCTGTGTTCTGTGCAACATGGCTCAGCAGATTTGACTCTATTGTATGGTCTATACTGCCATCTACATGTCATACTATTTTTACACAACCTGCTCGGTCTGGGGGTAAAAGATGTGCACTTGTTGCAGAATTTCATACATATTCGGCGATTTCAGAGAAAATGTTTCCATCTGAATTGTAAACATTTTGGACAATTTTTAATTAATGTTTCCGTCGATAAATAAATTTTTCTTACATTTTCAGCTATTTCTGAGGAAATGTTTTAATAGTTGATAAATCGAGTTTTCAAAAACTTTTCTACCTAAAAATCTAATTTTTGACATATGAAGTGATATCTGAAGAAACTGTTTGCTGGTAAATGCTCTGTGAAGTTAAACAGTTGAACTACACGATGTGACACCGAGATACGGAGCATCAGGAATCTCTTTCATTTGACTCCGACACAGCTGGCAATGGCAGCAGCAGACTGTGCATCTCTCTCTCTCTCTCAGTTGCTGGTTTAGTATGAAATACTGCTACATTATGAGGTGACAGTAGGCTAGGATAGGTCTTAGACATTGTCAGTCTTTCTAAAATGTAATTACGGTCAATAAGTGTCAGATTTCTAATCAAAATATGAAGTTTTTTAGAGATGGTAACAAAAATAGTATTTTCCCATTATGGTATGTACTGTATATTTTCAACAAAAAGCTGAAATGATTCCTGTTTTAAGATGCGCATTCCTCCTCCGAGCACCTTGTAAAATAGCAGTAAAGGACACTGCTGGAGAAAAGGTGCAAGGGGTCAAGAGGAACAGCCATAAGTTGTCGCACACAAGCATTCCAGTCGGATGCTCAGGCAACGTCCGGGTGTAAAAGAGTGTGGCAAGATTGAAAATACCATGCTGCATTGATAGCCTTTAAAATAGGCATTTAAAAGCAAACCTTATTTAAAGCTCAAAACGTTTTTGGAATGATCCAAATGAGTCTGCTAAATACGTTTTACGTCAAATCGTATTTCCAGTTTGCTGCATAGTTTTGAATAACATACTAACATTCTCAGCACAGCGTCATAATCAAAGAGGTCGTGTTTACTCACCTCACTGCGTGCGCGCGCATCACTGGGAACGCAACATTTTTTTTTTTTCAAATTAATAGTGCGCGACACAAAGCGCTCGTCCGCGCGACATGAGGTGGGGAATAATTAACAGAACATTTTAAAAAATATTAAAACAAAGACATGTCAGCAACTTTATGAATATGATATTTGCAGTACTGCATTGACTGAGTGTCTGAAATGCGTAATTGGATTCCAGGGATGGATACTTTGCTCTGAAGGAAATGTGATTTGTAAAAGAAAAGCAGTTTATCAGAGGTAGGTGCTGCACATTATGATCTTTCCACAAATTAGCATCTTAAAGTAGCATTTTTATATAGACCTAGTCTATGTCACATATTATTATATTATTATTTTTTGAAGCTGAGGATTTGAGGCGCGTCGACTCCGACTTACAGTGGATAAACTTTATTGGCAAGCTTATTTTGCATATCATTAATTGCAATTTAACATTATAATAATATCAAAGATTGACGAAGTAAATGCTAACAGTTTAAAATAGCCTGCCATTGCTCCTTCATTGCATCTCTTGCTTACTCATTTATCTATTTGAGCATTTGAGTCCAGTTTCTTCACCTAAAAATTCTAGAGAGATGTATTGCTTTATACTGTTTTCTAATATATTATTCATGTATTATTGACATATGTTTTCATCTATTTAAGCTGCTAAATGAAGAAAAAACAAAACCAAAAAAGTCACTTTGCAAGAAGCCAAATAAGTCAGATTGGAGAGGATGTCTGGGACAGATAAAACCCTAAACACAGAGAAGAGCTTCAGAGTTGTCATCCGTCTGTGTCCCCGTGAGAACACACTCTCACACTCACGTTTTGTACATATACTCTCAATTATGTACTGCAGGTTTAATACTTTAAATATTGGACTTACTGAACTTGATTACTGAACCCAAATTATTCAATTCCTCAGCGAACAGACCAGAACATTTTATCCCTGTAGATGAACCCAGAGCCTCCATCAAAGTTACAGATCTCAACAGATTAGTTGTTGACACTGGAAAGGTGAGTGTTGACCTAATGAGATCAAAAGATGACATTTATCATCCTCTTTTGCTCAAAGGAATGACCACTGAGTTAGAGAGAGAGAAATAAATAAACGGTTCATGTGAAACCAAAGTGTGCATATTAGGTGTTTTCAACATGATTTCTTACTGATTTCATTCTCCAGAGTCACAAGCGTCAAATGGGGTTTGATGCCATTTTAAACGAGGAGGCGTCACAGAGAGACGTTTACGATTCAACAGCAAAGGTACGTAGAACGTCTGTCGATAGTTTTCTTAGAAAATGTTATTTTCATGCATCATAGCATTTACAAAAACATTTTATGGCTAAATTTAGATGCTGATACCTCTCTCTTTCTTTCTGCCCCAGTCTCTGGTTGAGGATCTAATGGAGGGTTATAACGGCTGTGTAATTGTCTATGGCTCTCCGGGAAGCGGTAAGACTCACACCATGCAGGGCTCCAGCATCTCAGCCAAACACGTGGGCATCATTAGCCACGCTGCTGAGGACATCTTTACCTGTATCAACCCCCTGAAACTCTGATGAGAGAATATGTCAAATACCAGTATGTCACTGGAACTTGGTTTTACTCCAGGAGCAACTTTATGTGCGGAAAGTTTAGAAAATTACACCTCACATTTCTCACTGTATTGGTCTGGTAAACAAAACCTAAATCAAGCAAAAATAAAGTTCCACTACTCATTCAGTGCTCTGTTATACTATTGTTCATCATGCCTACACATCCTTAAACAATCCTTAATCTGAATAATCCAGCTCCCAAGGCATCTCATTGCAAATTCAGAGTGTCATTCTACCACATCTTCAATGAAAAGATTTATGACCTTTTGGTAAGTAATCAACAGAGCAATACTTTAATGATACTTTTAGTGATATTAAGCCTTCTTGTCCTCACAGAGCTGATTTTTCCTATAATGTAAATTACATCAGATAAATTCTGAAGTGCACTCTCTGGATGCCAATCAATTGTTACCATTCCATTTAAAGGCTTCCCAGGCTATAAGAAATGAAAAGAGATAAACATTTGAAGTTTGAGATCTGCAGGTGTTTAGAGGCTCTGTGTCTCTATCAGTTTAACTGTTTCTTTCTGTTTCACCTGTTCAGGATCCAAAGGGTAGTGAGGTTATCTGGGTGCGTGACTGTGAGGAGGTGGTGCATCTTGATGGGCTGACTGAGGTGGAGGTTTGCTCTGCCCAGGATCTGCTGCAGGTGCACCGCCGTGGCTCCGCCCTCAGGCACACAGGTAGAAGAAGAATTTTCATTTTGAAGTCATTTTAGTTTGCTGAATTCAATCAGACAAGCTATTAAGACCCATTGTGCACCGAAAATGCTAACCTGCAATTGTTATCTCAAGGATTTCTACTTGCATAAAAATGACTTTTGTTGGCGTAACCTAACGTATTCAGGTTGATACAGTTTTAACTAAAATAAAACAATTTTACAGTGGTCAGGGCTATGTATTTTGGTCTCTTTCTTCACTTGCTTTGTTAACTAATTTACCATCCCTTTCTGAAATGGCATAGGAATCTCAAAGGGAGATTATTCAAGCAGATCCCACACTGTATTCAACATTGTGGTCATTAACACAATGGTCCAGTCCCCTGGTAGGTGTTTTTTTTTTTTTATTCTTCTTAGAAGCAATATCTTTGGAGAGTTTTCTTGTAAAAAGGAGTATGTTTTTGAATCATGCTTTTGCACTGGTGCCATACTTTTTATCGTCTTATTACATTTGGAAAATAAAGGTTTCATTCTGGATTTGTTTCAGGAGAGTTACATTACATTCAGTTATATTTTGACCTGTTTTTAATGGGATACTCAGTCCGTTCTTCTGTCTGAAACTCCCCATGGTCTACCCCCTACGCATTAGTCATGGTTAAGAACCTCTGCCTGCGGTCTGAATATTATTGTAGAGTGATATGAACATACCAGAACCTCCCAAAGGGTCTCCCGAAACCCCCTGCAGGGGGGTGTGTTGCAAACACTATGTTAGAGTGTACTTATATTCTATTGATATAAATCTGATTAACCAACCAAGTGTGTTTTATGGTTGCAGAGGGAGTTTTGACAGCCAGCAAACTCACTCTGGTAAGCTGATAGCATCAGAGACTCCTTTTAGCAGAACTGAAATATTAGGTATTCCTAGTATGAAATACACATTCTTGGCATTTGGTAAGCACCATATGTGTGTTATTTGAATTAACAAAGGTTTACAAAACTCTTTTTAGGTGGATCTGGCAAGCTCAGGAAAAGTAAGTTTGTGTGTTACCCTAAAATGTGTCTGTGTGAATCAGATCATTCTTATAGCATTTTTCGGTCTGATCTCTGCTGACACTGTTGTAACCATCTCAACAGGTCAACTGGTTGTTCATCTTCTAAATATAAACAAATGTATTGAGAATTTTGTTTTAAACACAAAATTACGTTCACAAATATAAAAGTATATTTCAAGTACACTTTAAAATTTGTTCATGAACATTGTAATTACACTGCAACTCCCGTGTTGTGATATAAATATACAAGTTTAAGTGACACCCACATACAAATCTAAGCTTTGTTTTGTCTTTGTTTGTGTCCCACTTTTGCATTAGTGTCATATTTCTGCCGCTCCCGATATGAAGAGAACTTTCAACGCCACAAATGAAAATCTGCAAGAGGCTAAAATGCTGAAACGCTCCCTCACCATATTCGGAAATGTTTGTAATACCTCATAAGACATGTTAGTGGAAAAAAAGAGTGTGCTCTGTATTATTATCACTATTTTCCATGTCAGATTCAGGACAGGTTTGAAGAGCAGGTTATGTTTTGAGTGTCTCATGAAGTTCTCTTATGGTTATTTTTCCTATCAGGGCTGTATGTTAATCATATCAGTCTGGTGGCTGCATATACACAGGAAATTAGACACAGGAAATGATCTGTGGGGTTAAATATCTTTCCATTTAGGGAATTGGAGATGGGGTGGTTTGGGGGGGGTGGGGGTGTATAGAATATTCAAGAAAATTTTGGCTTATAGTTTGATAATATGGGGCCTTTTTCCCTGTACACTATAACAATTTGGGCCCCCCTGCTCATCCTTTATTACAAATGTTCACATTCTAGAATACCAGTAAAATCATCAAAACTGTGACATAACACAAATGGAAATATGAGAATTATGTAGTGACAAAAATGGTTAAAAAAAAAATCAAAACTATCTTATATTTCTGGGCATATCTCAAGTAACCTGAGGTATCCACTTGGGATGCTTTTAATCCAAGAAATCCACTTTTCTTTGGTCTTTATCTGTCTTTATCTGGTCCAAATTCTCCATTACATTTTTTTTGTACATTTTTAATAACTTCAACCATAACAATAATTGCAACCACTTAAGCATTACCTTGAAGATTTAAAAAAAGGTTTTAAGATCATGCGAAATGAGAAGCATAAATTCGGTCAAGTGTGTCCAAACTTTTGATTGATTTTAGGCCTATATATTTATTTTTTCTTTCCTAGGTGATTTTTGCCCTTAGCACAGCGGGCTCCCAACATGTCCCATACAGAGAGTCCAAACTAACCAGAGCTTTGAGAGACTGGTGAGCATCTTTATTATCAGCATCTCTTTCTTCACTTGTGTAAAACTATTTATGTATTTACTATTTCTGTGTTTTCTCACATGTTTTATGTGTTTTTTGTTGTCTGGTTTAGCTTGGGAGGGAACTGCCAGACGTGTTTGGTGGTGACAGTGTCGCCTTGGTCATCTTCAGTATCTGAAACTCTTAGCTCTCTGCAGTTTGCCTCAAAAGCCATGGCTGTTCCTCTGCGACCCATAAACACATCTCAGTTACATTACACACCTGAACAGGTACATACACACCTCCTGCTTCAAGAATATAGAACACATACTAACGTACACATACCTTCATATCCAGGGCTGTAGTTAGAAATTCTTGGGCCTGACAAAAAACGTATTCCGCGTGACCCCCTCCAGTCCGGAAAGTTATTCCATCAACGTGTGCTACCCTAGTTTCTTTCACTGTTGTGCACCGTCTCTTTGTTTATATCCACATCTCCCACTAAGTGCGTTTAGATGCACTCTATGATATGGTGTTTCTGCAAATTGGTCATGCCATGAATTTTTATGGACTGCACATTCACGCTGCAATAAAGATTATCACGTAGAGACTATTTTACCTTCTCTAAAACACCTGGAAAATTATCCCTGGTTATAATCACGTGCAAACTGACATGCTGGTAAAAAGCCGCTGAATCTGCACTGTCCAACCTGTGAACTATTTAACTTTGGTCGTTTCTCAAGTGTCTGAAGTGGATGTTGGCCAAGAGAAGACACCAGAAATCGTAAACGTGGTTCACTTCAGATGAACTTCAGATAATGCTGGCTGTTGTGTTTGGACTGATGCATGTTTTTCTCAAGCATTTTATGCTATATATATATCTGCGATGGACTGGCAACCTGTCCAGGGTGTACCCAGACTTTCGCCCAATGTTAGCTGGGATAGACTCCAGTAATATCACCAGTTCTGTTATATTTTGCCAGATATTCCAATCAATTTCTTTTAATAATCCCACATCTGGTATATGATCATGTTTAAAATATCCTGCATAATTAATGCCCTGCAATAAATGTTCTGATAGGTCAGTAATGTGGCGAAAGTGTGTAAATGCATAAGACACACATCTCTATGATTTCTGCAGATATCGCTTAAGTCCCATCATGTAAATCGATGGTAAATTTACAGACAACTGCAGTAATAACATACAGACATATGTCCGGTAAAATGTTCCTGTCTGAACTGGGCTTTCCTTCCCCCTTTAATGAATATCCCTTAAAACCACCATGATAACTATTTCCACAAAATGACATATTTACTATACTATTATTTATCATCTGCATAATCACACCCTCTTACCCCACATAATATATATATTAGGTCTCTTGTCTTTACTCTCCCTTTCTGGTGAAGTGTTGATGAAGAGTTATGTAAATTAAAATAGGAGTTTTTTTTTGTTTTTTTTTCATCTCTTCAATTTTAGTTTTGAGAAGGGAGAGTGAGAAAAGGCTAGAATTCCACTTTTTTTGTTTTTTACTTGTGCAAAAAAAATGAAAAAAGAAAACATCTGTTTTCAAAACGGAAATGGAGTGAACGGAAGAAACACAGATTCAAGTTGCTTGGGGACTTTTCATAAATGATTGTACTGATAGGTGCTTTGCTAGTTAATTTGAACTAAAAGTATGCTCATAATCTACATACTGCTCCCTTGCATATGTACACTGTCCATTCCATGATTTACTTTACTGGTAAATTCATACAAACAACAGTCTTGACCAACTATTATGAATGATCAGCTCATGTAATTATACAAAAATATTTCAGCTGTGTTCATCTTATCTGAATGGAAGAAAGGACTCAATCAATCATCTGAACAGACAGCAGATATTACCACCGGTCGCATCTGACAGAAGGGTGAGACTCGACTGAAATTCACACACATTATCAACACATACTTACATAGGCATATTTACAGCTTCACTTTAAACCCTGAATGTGTTTGAGTGTCAAGTGCCCTTTTGCAGCTTAGTGAGTCGTAAAAATGAAAGGGGCAACTTTTATTGTGGTCATCAGTTTGACTCTTCATTAGAATAGTTTTGTTTCTCGTGGCCTGTTTCTAAAGTTACAGTTTGGAGAGAGAAAGTCAGCTGGACGGTATGAGTCAATTGCTCATTGTTTTTTATTTGGACATTTTGTCATCATGTACATTACAATTACACAAACAGGATTCGCAGTCCATAGACTTCCCATCAATTACGTAAAGCTAGATACATTATTTTGAGCACACAATATGATTAGATTTGATCCTTTTGTATATTCAAATTGCACCCCATGTTGTATTTTGAGACACAGACATGCTTGCTCCCCATCCTCTTGAGCTCAGGCAGTCCCCTTGAACCAAAACCCAGCTCAAGCCACTGTGCAGACGAACTGGAGCATAGAAATTTTCTCCCTCAGTTAGAGAAACCAGGCCAAACTGAACCAGTTGGACGTTACAGCTGTGGATCTCGAGCCGGGGATGAAAGAAACAGAGTTGATGGTAATGAGCTGCATTCACCACTTTATCCAATGAAAGTGGGAGTCACATCATGGCTGTAACCATGTCTTGAACATTGTGGGCGACCAATTGATGAACCTAAACGTAATTTCTGGTGGAGGGATTAACAGCCAGAGTATATAAGTAGCTGTTTAACTCTCTTCTGTCTCAGTTTCCAGTATCCCTCCAAATCTCCAACTCCACCTTTACAATAGGCATCTTGCCCCACTTAATCATCTCCTATTAATAAAATCATCTCCTTTATACTGCACTTTTACAAGTGCTTTAAAGTATTTGTCCTTTTTGAATCTTGACTGCTTCTGTTCACTATAAACTGTTATTCTATAGAGCAGAGCTGCTTAAAATATCTATGTTCCTGACAAGGACATACTCAAAGTCAAATGGTTGCAGTTCATGAACACTGGTCTCTTTGAAAGTAGACATAGGAGACACTTTTTTTTCTTGTCCAAAATTCAAAGAAATTAGTTTAAAAAAATTCTAAAATTGATGGTAAATGAACTAATAATATTTGCTTTAAAAATGTATGACATTGTCCTTGCCACAAAGTAAAAACTCAATGGAAGCCACAAGTCACAGGACTTGAAATGTTCTAGTTCTTATCTGTGGGTGATAGCACTCTACTTTGTATTTTATGGATCATTTTCAAAGACAACATCAAGGGAATTTTCTAAAAGGCTCATTCAAAAGCTTGCCAGATTACCACATTAATTCAAATCCTTTACAACATGTACAAATATGTTGGATATGCTGAAAACGGCTCTGTAAATATTTTCACATTCACAGTTAGGAATGACATACGTATCACTTGCTTACATGACATATTTTTGGCCCTGATTTGCATTAAATCCAATATTCAAGAGAACAAACTCTCAACTCTTTGCAGGTAGGATGACTCGCTCAGTGTCTCGCTCTCTCTCTGGGGTTGGAGGGAGAGAAAGAACTGGAAAGGGACTGGAGATTTCATCTGCACACTGTCGTTCTGTAGAGAGGCTCTCCACATCCTCTTCTGAACCTTCCTCGGCTACTTCAGCAGCTGTGGAGTGCCCCAACTGTACCCGGGAGCGAAAGATCCGAGAGGAATATGACAAGATTATCGTTCAGGGTAGGAGAGATAGAGATTATCTGGTTCAAAAAGTAGCAGATCTGGAGAATGAGTTGAGGAAGAGAGAAACACAGGAAAGAGAAAATGAAGAAAAAGAGGATGCAACTGTGGAAGAATTTACTAGAAGCACATCTGAAATTTCTGAAACTTTACAAACTGCAGAGGTACCAACACATCAGAGCAACAAAGTTAAAAATATTAGTTTGCCCAAAAATGGCAACGTCCCTTCTACTTCCCCTAATGTTGTTCCAACCCCATATGATTTTCTTCTGTGGAACACAAAAGGAGATGTTGTGCAAAGTGTTAGCCTCATTCACCATTCATTTTCATGATAACATTCTGCACAAGATCTCCTATTGTGTTCAACTGAAGAAAGTCGTTCAGGGTTAAAACAACATGAGAATGAATAAATATTTTGTACTCAGAATTCTCACTTTTGGTAAACTATCCCTTTCAATGCATTGTTAATGTGCTGGGTTATTTCACATGTCCATTTGTTTTTGTAAAGGAATCTCTTCCAGATCATAAAGGCTTGAAGACACCACTTGGTTCCCATGGACACATGTCCCACCTCAACCATCAACTTAAAAGGCAAATTGTAAGTGTAAAAGCATTTTTTATATTGAGTGCTGTGTAGAACACATAGTTCACTGCTGAAATGACTGCCTTTCCTGTAGGTGTGTTTGCAAACAGAAACAGAGGGACTGAGAGCAGAGCTGTCTGCTTGTCGTGAGAGGGAGAGGATGGTGACAAATTCACTACACTCTGAGAGAGAAAGACTAACCCAGGATGCCCAGGAACTGCACGACCAGCTCAACAGCATCAGAGAGAAAAACAGCCAGCTTGTGTCAACCCTTAACAACCAGCGGGTACAGATTGCTGTGAATACCAGCTGAACCAGCATGCAATTCCCATTCTGGTCAAAGCTGGTTTATGCTAGTTAGTGCTGGTTTTGTGGTGGTCCAGCTAGTGGAGCAGCATAGCCATGTTATTCACCAGTAAAATTTAGCTGTTGAAGCTGGATTACCAGTTTTTTCTCTTAATTAATTAAGGAAGTATGCAGGTTAAGATAGACAAAAAGCTTTGTTGGAACACCAGCACACCAGTATCCCGTGTTGTGGACCCGCATTGAAATCACAACATCTGCTGGTGACCAGCTATGCAGTTTTTTATTTTTAACAGGGCAACCAAAATTAAATTTTGGAAAATGTACATTTAAAAAATCTTGGAAATTAGAATTTCATCTAATCTTGCCAATCTTGTACAAGGTATAGATACATAAATTGTGCTTAAAGCACTCCAGCGACAATTCTTCCACCATTCCTCCACCACTCAACTTCACTCTTACGTCTATAATTAATTAGAGTGTCAAGTTTTGAGCCTTTTCTTCCTATCAAAGATTACTTGAACATGTAAACTTGTAAAGCAACTCACTTTAGTTTGCAGGTTATTATAGTTTGATTGCTGTATTATTGTGCTGCTTTAAATGTGGTAGGAGAGCTTGCACGCAGAACTACAGAGCAGCAGACAGAGACGCTTGATAGATTTCGAGAGAGTGTTTCTTTTATGCTCAACCAGCTCAGGACTGAAAAGGATTGAACTCCTATTCATCTTCAAATGTTTCAGAACTTTGGGGAAAATGAAATTAGATATGTGTTGCCCTCTATTGGTAGATCAACTAAATGTAGTTTCATTTTGTTTTTCAGGCTGAATTGATGTCACAGTTAGAGGACACCAAAGGTTCCTATGAAAAGGTAGTCAAAGACATCTTTACTTTATATGCATTCATACCTAGTTAATAGTTAGGAAAAATTAAAGCTGAAGTATGTAATTTCTGCTACACTAGCATCGCCAAACTAAATTGTCATTGGTCGAACAAACAAATAGCCCAACCCCAAATGCATGCCATTGGTTGAGCCAACTCAAACAAACAGTTCAATGTTTGAAAAAGCACTGTTTGCACTTTTCAGGGAAATCAACCTACACAGGGCTTACTTATAGTTGTCTCTGCATATTAAGATGGGATAGGAGATATCATTTTAACATAGAATAAATACAAACATAAGCTCTAAAGAAAAATATAAAAGAGGTGTTATATGTGTGTATGTGTACTGCCTCTACAGATGTGTTTGGAAAATGCTGACTTAAGAGAGAAACTGAAGTCATTTTTGAGAGAAATCAACTCAGCATCTTTCACTGGATCCAGCTGTGCAGATATCAACGCTTCACATACACACACAGTCACAACAAACACTGAGATGATTGTTGTATCACACCATGTGTCTCAGCAGTGCCCTACTGGTCTCACACAAGGCAAGTTCTCCATATAATTTCACTCTCATTATGCAATCTGCACTAAATTTATGTCAGCCGTATTTGGTTTTATTCAGTGACTTGGGAGCAGAGGTGGGTAGTTGTGTGTTACATTTACTTGAGTAAATTGTTTTGGGAAAAATACTTGAGTAGGTTTAAAAGTGAATACTTTTTACTTTCACTCAAGTAAATTTCTAATGATTTACTTTTACTGTACAATGGCTGGCATTCCTGTTGTTACATTAGGGGTTTAATTTTAGTTAATGTTTAATTTATTGCAAAATTACTGAATGGGACTTTAACAAGAGCAAAATTTCACACAGCTGCTCACACTGTCACAGACTGTCAATCAAGTCATCACTGCTGCAGCATAAACCTCTTCAAAGTGAAACACTTCGTGTTTCACACAGTGAAAAAAAATGCCTTAATTTAACACCAAGACAAGCTGATATTTCAAGATTAAAATCTCAGCTTCAGTTTAAGGCAGCACTTTGAGGTAAGTTTTGGCTCTAATGCTAACACGGGCTTTTCTGTGAAATGTGATGGTCATTTTCAGGGTGATAATGTAACTCACAATCGCCCTTTGTCCCGCATGTCATGAGCAGTAGTTACGCATTTACTGGAAATTATTGCAGCTACTTACGGCAGATGAACTGTATAAATCCATGTAAACTTCCAAGTTAAGTGTAAATGCATTTTACATTTTCATGTATTCTTTTGACAGACGCTTTTATCCAAAGTGAGACATTTGTACGAAATTTGCCATACTACAAAGTTTCACTAGCATCAGAATAGCATTCAAAACAGATTT
Organism: Moxostoma hubbsi; assembly: GCA_032164185.1. Lineage (NCBI taxonomy): Eukaryota > Metazoa > Chordata > Actinopteri > Cypriniformes > Catostomidae > Moxostoma > Moxostoma hubbsi. Next base: position 14,050,514 of record JAVLUX010000023.1, read on the forward strand.
AAGTGCAACAATAATTTTTTTTTTTAGTGACTGGTTAAGTGCTCTTGGAAAATATGTGTTTTTAGCCATTTTTTGAAGACGTTTTGCTCTGCTGTTCGCGTGACTGACAACTGGAGCGCGAACACACAGCATTTCTGCACGTGCATAGCGAGGTGCGCGGGGCACGCACGTGAGAGATGTGCGGGCGCGAGGCGATCGTACAGCGAAGAGAGTGGCTGTGTTCAAAATCGTTCACTCATTCACTATTTCCTATACAGTGAATGGCAGTGAGTGGACTATATCTCAGCAGTAAGTGAAAGAAATACACAGAGTGTCAGAGCTCTGGGGCTGTCGTAGAAACAACGTCACATATTAACTTTTAAAATACTTGGGCCTTACTTGTTATTCTTATTAAATATTATATTAATACAATAAATCTTCATTCTGTTTTTCATTTTGAATATATACTTTGTGTTAATATAAGGAGTAATCACATTTTATCAAATAAAGAGTACATTTTAAAATGTATCTGTATGTTTTGCCTCTCTATATGTTATATGTTATTTTAATCAAGTAATGATTTGTCAAAAAGGATTAAAGGATTAAATTTTAATATATTCAACATGAAGGTAGCTGTAAACTCCCAGATCATACGTCTTCCCCTCAATGGATTATGGGCAATTAAACATCGTCGAGTGTACATCAAATGTACACTTGAAATTAAAGTGCATTGTTGGTAAGAATGAGTGAACAAAAGTAGGGAACGAGTGGCTCACTTAGAATTCAGAGAATCCAACAAAATGGCAAACACTAGAAATAGTGCTCTATATAGTGGATAGGGGTGGTGTCAGACACAGCGAGGGGTTTTTTTTTTGTTTGTTTGTTTTTTAGCACTAGGCTGCGTAATCTGCATTTAGTGAGCGGCGGAACTGCTATACAGAACTTATGATGTAAATTCTTTCAACACTGAAAACTGTAACTACACTGAAATAAGAATCCACGCAGGACTTTAAAAGCTATGAAATAGTGGAGGTAGTTATTAATATAACATGATCTTGCTTTGTTTTATATTTCAGCATTATATATAATGTGCTTGTGGTACATTTTCACCGTAATAATTACTAGAAATTTTTCCAAACCTCTCTTCTTATTGACAAATTCATCCAGATCTGACAAGAGAAAAAATTATCATTATTTCCTCACCCTCATGCCACCCCAGATGTGTTTGACATTCTTTCATCTGCTGAACTCAAATGAAAAAAAATTCTCAGCTAATGTGTGTTATGTAATGGAATATAGGGTAGTTAACATCTATTATGTAATTTGTGAGTACTTTTTGAATTGGATACTTTCATACTCAAGCAAACTATTTATGTTAGTACTTTTACTTCAACTTGAGTCATAATTGTTTTTAAAGTAATTGTACTTTTTCTTGAGTACAGTTTTTGGCTACTCTACCCACCTATGCTTGGCAGTAGGGAACCTATCAATGTTCATGACATTTATCTAAAAAATATTTTTTTCTCATGTCAACAGGAAGTGAATGCTGCTTCAGTCAGTGTGGGGAGTTTCAGCATCCTGAGGAGGAGTTTATGGAAAAATCTAAGACAACAAACAGCAGTGAATGTGAACAGCCTCTTCCTAAACCCAAAAACCTCTACAAGCAGTTGTAAGCATCACTATAGATCAGACACTTATGCACGCATCTCAGAAATAGAGTTTAAAGTTGACTGTCACACCTTATGTGGTGGGTTTGATTCTGTGTGTTTCTACAGGAGGAGAGAGCACAGTCTGCTGCTGGATGTGATGCTGGTTCTGTACAGGAGAGAGTGGTTCCTGCAGGATGCCATTCCATATGTCAGACGTACTCTCAGGAAGTGTGGACTGAGGCCTGAGGATATAGACTGAAGAATAGAGAGTGAAAGTGGACCGAAACTATTCACCACATTTTAAATGTTTGAACAACTAATCCTATATATTAATATTTAAACTGAACTGAGTGAACAATGAAGAACAAACATTTATCCTTTTGGCAGTTGAGCTACAAAAAAACTTGACACCTAAAGTCGTTCTGTTTGCATAACATAATTTCAATTTTATTTAATGTGGAGTACATTTTTAAAACCCAAATGAAAATTCATCATCAACTCTATCACAATCGGCTATTAAATGATCAGTTTATTTTGATTTATTGTGCATTATTTTTCCTCAGTAACACAATGACAAACCGAAACTGGAATATACAGTATCTGTCACTGCCACCCACATTTTAACTCTAAAGTTGGTAAAGTGTATAATTTCTCCACCACTAGCATCACTAAATAGAATTGCAAAAAAATTACTGTTTCGAACAGGTTTCTTTTCATACACACAGATGCCCCAAATTAATATCATTGGTTGAGTCAATGATGCTCTGTCAGTCAGGAAGCTCAACAAAATAAGCAAATGTTTTGATAGTGCCACAAAGCCACAGTGTTTACTCATTTCAAGTAAATCACAAACCTAAAAATGGCTAACTTAAAGTTCTTTCTGCAAATTAAGTTACACATTACACATCACCTTAAATACTACTTATAATGCTATAAATGCTACTTAAGATAAATTGTCTGTATTTCCATCATAGTCTGTGATCATCATATTTAAACACTGATGTAATCACTCTTGCAGGTGTTTAGAAGCTCTTGGCTGTGGCAGAGGCTGGTCCTGCGTAGGGGATGAATGTAGGACCAGTCTCTTTCTCTCTCTCTATTCCTCTTTCTCTCCATTTCTTCCTCCATCTGCAGTGCACCCTTGTTCTTCCATTTCCAGAGGTTGCTGTTGCAAAGAGATTTGTCTGTGTTCTGTGGCCTGGGAAATTCATCGTCATATGCATGCTCAGCGTCCTCACTCTCTTGCAGTGTGTCCTCCAGGATGCTAGGGGTCAGTACTGTATGTCTGTGAGTCTCATGCTCTCTTGTGCGCAGACTGACTGCTCCATACAGCTGGTAACTTGGTGAGCTGGGCCTATATAAAGACTTCGGTACTGGCCTGGCCTTGAAAACCCTTCTTTCTTGAATGGGCGTCAGGTTGTTTAGCTCATCCGCTAGTTTTCTCTCCCTTTTCTTTCGCTCTCTTTCAAGGAAGCTAAATGGTTTCTGGGTAATTGGAGGAGCACAGCGTTGAGTGCCTTGTTGGTGGTGGTTTTCATGGTAACCCAGATTTTTTGGGCTGATTAGATTTTTTTGGTGCTGAAACGTATTTGGTCGCTTGTCAATGACGTCATAAAGAAGCATATGAGTGGAGGCGGGGGCCGGCTTAGCTCGAAACGTCCTGCCACATTCTTTCAGCTCATCCAGCTCTTTCCTCAGTCTCTCGTTTTCTAGCTCCATCTCAGACCGAGTTTTCACATTGCGGCGCTTCCGCTCCTCCTCACGGAGCATCATTCGAAACGGTTTGGGAATGGTTATTTTGGAATTCTGTCTAAGGGTGTCCGATTGTTCCTGTACTGTGTCCCTCACCTGATTGGCTACATTATGAGATGAGTTCTGCTGAGAATGACATGACTTTCTGTGGTCCTCTAAAGAGTTCTGACGAGTCTGCTGAGAAAAAATAAATACAAATATGGCAGAGGATATTTGCAGTTTGAAGTGTAAATAGCAACAAAAAGCATCATCTTTGCATTAAGTGCAAATAGTGTTAGATGCTAACCCCGGTACCAATAGTGTAGATACTATTTGCACCCCCTAATAAAATACTAACATACACTATATGTTTATTCCCACAGACACCCTACCCCTAAACTTGCCTCTCCCTTACAAAAATGAACCATGATTTACAGTAATCTGTCAGGCATGGGACATGGAAAAGGACTAAATTGCAGGACTCAGATAGAGATAAATCTTTAATAACAACAGAGTGGGGAAAAAAAAACTTAAAGTACAAAACAACAAGAAAAATAAAAATGACAAGAAAACTGACCAAACTGGAATCATGACCAAATACCTAGGCAAAGTTAGGCATATATATATATATATATATATATATATATATATATGGCATATATATATATATATATATATATATATATATATATACACACACACACAGAAGTGTAACAGGTAATTGTTGAAACCAATAAACACTTGAGGGCTGATAAGAGGATGTGGTCAAGGAGCAAACAAGCAAGGATGTGCAAAGAGAGCACCATGACAAAACTCAAACAAAGTAATGTGCTAACAAAGACATGACAGCACACAATACAGAGAACAAGGTTGACAGGGCACGATAAACAAAGGGAAGCCAAGACAACCCAATAACATAAAAAATACAGAGATGACAGGATCCTGACATAACCAAAGTATTTCAAATTAGTAGTGCAATTACCATTTTATCCAGAACACATATTTATTTTCAATGAAAGTGTGTTTGCCCCATTCAACCACCAAAAAACATTTAAAAAACTTTTCAATCTAGGCTCTTTGGAGGTTTCGATTTGAGGCTGACTCATACAGGTATATTTACTGGAAACTTCGTCTTCATTCTGCTTATAAAAAGTACACTACTTTACTTCTAGGAAAAGGCTGTCATAATGACATTACATTCATTGACTTATTAATAGCTAATATTCATTATTCTACTTCGTAATGCAAAATGAGTTGTTACAGGTCCAATTTTACATATCTTCGCACCAAAATGACCTAGAGGAAATAGAGTATTTTTCAAGACTGAGTATGATAGGCGCTTTATAAACAGCTATAATTAGGACTGTTTACTGAAAGGGTAAAATATGACAACCTGCTCTTTGACTGAGTTTCCATCTCTGCTTCTTTCTTCGTCTTAAACACACTCTCCTGCTTTTCAGAGTCACAAATAACCTTACTGACCTTTAACTTCAGATGAGAGACACCATTCTTCAGCCAGCCCATTGACACCTTGCCACCAACCTGGATGGGTTCCACATGCTCACTATGGCAAGAGGTCAAAGATAATATACTGTAGGGCACATTCACTAAACAGCTGTGGCACTTTTGTCTAAAGTGCTTATCCAGTATGTTAATCAGGGTTGGGAGGGTTACTTTTGAAATGTATTCCACTATAGATTACAGAATACATGCTGTAAAATGTAATTTGTAACGTATTCCTTTAGATTACTCAAGGTCAGTAACGTATTCTAAATACTTTGGATTACTTCTTCAGCACTCTGAGATTTTTTTCACTTATTTTGACTAAAAACTCTGCCAGTACAGTAAGACAAAATACATGTTAAAAATACATTCTCTGATAAACCGAAATATCTCAATCCTATAACATCATAAGAGTGTTTCACCGCTGTTGAAATGCACTTTTGATCGCATCATTTATATGTATAAATGTTTTCCATCTGAAAGGATAAATATTAAAGGAAACAAATGACAATAAATGCAAAGTAATCTCTTCAGTAATCAAATACTTTTTGAATGTAACTGTATTCTAATTACCAATTATTTAAATTGTAACTAGTGAAACACAGTTGTTTATATTTAGTTTTTTTATATGTAATCCTGTTACATATATTCCGTTACTCCCCAACCCTGATGTTAAGCACATTTTTCTGCACCCCAAAAACAATACAAAAATTCAGAATAATAAGAAATCTATTTACATTGTTAAGTATATTTAAAAGTAATGTTAGGATAAGTTAATTCCTATCGAGTTCAGTGGCATAGCCACGGGTGTGCCAAGATGTGCAACTGCCACCACAAATGATTTATTTATTTTCCACAATTAAGTTTTAAACCAATTAATGTAAGAAAAACCTGGAGTGTTTTTATAAAAAAAATGTTCTGTATGTGCAAATTGTACCATAATTTATATTTGTGTCTTTAGCACATTTTTGAATATAATGATGAATCGTTCCAAAACTTTTTCTTTATATATATATTTTTTTTATATATATATATATTTATATATTAACAGGGCAACTTACTCCATTTAATTATTTTTTCTTTCAGTCTTTTAAACTACACAGAGCTTAAAAAATTATAGCCAAAAATAAATTGATGCAATGGTTGTTAATGGTCATTTTATTATATTTCACTTAATTGTGCTTTAGTTCTTGCTCACCCAGTTTACTCTTGGCACACCCAAAGTCTGTTTCTGGCTACACCACTGATTCAGTTTAGCACAGTCACAGACCTCTCTGTATCTTTCTTATTTCCTCCATCAATGCTCTGCTGTCTCTCTCTCCGGCTTGAAATGAGCTGTCTTTCTCTCTGGTCAGGTGTGAGCTTGCTCTGGTAGAATTTTTCCAGCTCAGCAAAGTTTCTCAGGTGTTCTCTCTTCAGTTCCTCTAGTTTGGTATTGTATGCCTGGTTGGAGAATACCTGTCTCTGCGGGTGAGAGGCAGCAAATGGCTGCCCATATTTAGAAGCAGAGAGAGAACTGAAATCACATACACTCTCTGCTGTATTCTCAGCTTCACAATGATACTCACACTCCTGGGAGAAATAGAAAGAAAGAACAAGCAGATCATTTATTTAGATCATTTAAAATTCTTTCATCTGTGAAAGAAAAATAAGAAGACAAGTTGGACACGTTTGAACTAAAGAGACCTCTCATATGTTACAGTAAGAAAACCTATTTCAGGTGGTTCTTTCATTACAGACTTTTAAAATGACTTATATATTGTACATGATTTTCACACCATTCACTTTCATTGTGGGGGAAAAAAAATGCAATGAAAGTGAATGGTGACTGAGACAGTCAATCCCTAATATTCCTAACATCTCTATTGGTTACAGAATGGTTACAGAATTTTTACTTCTGGTTGAAGTGTCCCACCTAAGTTAAAGTATTTTTGCATTTAAAACAAATATACCTCTGTGTGGTGAACAATTTCAGTCAGGGAGCATGAATAATCCTTGTCTTCCCCAAACAGAGCCTGAAGTTCACTTGGCTGCAGCATCTCAGCACGCTGAATCAGGGTCATGCTTCAAGCGGTTTATTCTTCCACGGTTTTGCACTTCTCTCAGTTTGAAATTTCCCTCATAGAGCTTCTATCTTCAGATTAATATTTGCAGCACTCTGCTTTGATTTTGTTAACTCTCATAGCTGTCTAGAACTGCCAAGGCACAATGTGTGTAAGGTGTCGATAAGTCATGATTTCTCACCACACGTTCATAATCAGATGTGCCAATCAGGGCTTTATCCCTGTGGATAAGCTGCAGGAAGTCACGATTGGCTCTTTCCAATGTCCGTTCACCATATGTCCCACATATGCTTTAAATACTGATTAAAACTTTTAGATGTGATTGAAAGTGAACTGCCCCACTAAAACTCTCAAATTAGATTTACAGATTAACAACACCATTAATTACTGTGAGTCCAGGCTGCGAAAAGTTGTCAGGGTTAAGGTGTTTAGAGAGAGATCTGCTTTGGAAGTGCGTTTATTTCATGATCACCAGCTGTCACAGTAGCTGATAGATCTACAAAACTCGCACAGATATTAGACATTCATTAGTGTGTATGTTGATAAATACATGTAGACAAAACTGTCATATATGACCTCCACAACCCAGATCAAACCATCAACTTGTGCCATTTGTGAATCTCAATGTGAAAGATACAGAAAGTTAAAGTTATAGCCTATAGAATAGTGTCAATAATGTGCTTAAGATAAATGCTTTTGTGGGGTGAAAGGTGATTTGTGATGGTGTGGTTTTGTGGTTAAATAATTGGGCTGGTAGAGGAAGGTTGTCAGTTCAAACCCGAATGTCTGTGTCTCTATGTTCTGGGTTAATCAGTTTATTGCAGTGAACCTGTATTAACACTCTTATAGCTAGCAGACACCTGAGACTCCAATCTGTCAATCAGTCTGTTAACACACGTAAAAGCAAACACACACAACAACCTAATTGCTGATCTAATTTTGACACCCTGTTCTTAGACTGGATATTAACCGGATAGGCCTAATGCAAAGACCTCTAAGTCAGATGTCATTTTATCTCTCTAAATCTAAACTGAGATTTCTAGAACAATATTTCGTCAGCATGTCTTAGATGCAGAGAGCTTGAGAACAGAGGCCTTTTGGGCCTTATTCAAGAGACGCAAGTGTGTAAATTGTTAGTAAAACCATTTTTACATAACTTGTGACATTTAATTCAGTGGGCCAATTTACACAACAATTAGTTCTGCTCGTGTTTCATGAATGTGGCCTTTTGTCTTTATGTAGGTTGTGAAATGTAAAATTATGTAAAGGATTGATTCTTCATATCATATTGTTGTTCACATGGGGGTCTTTGCCTTTTAAGCACAGTTTGTGACGTCTATTACTTTTTAGAAGAAAAATCTGAGAATCAGGAGACTTATTTCTATACAAATTCTCCTAAGCGTCTCTAAAAGTACTTTAAAAACGTATTGCTTTCTAGTAGCATTTTAAAATGAATGATTCATCCAAAAATGAAAATTCTCTCATCATTTCTCACCCTGATTCCATTCCGGAAGTGTATGAATTTCTGTCTTCTGCTGAACACAAACAATGATTTTTAGAAGAATATCTCAGCTCGTTTGGTCCATACAATGCACGCGAATGCTGGCCAGAACTTTGAAGCTCCACAAAGGAACCAAAGTCAACATAAAAGTAATCCAATGATGTGATGGGTGTGGTTGAGAAACAGATATTCAAGTCCTTTTTACTATTTATTCTCCTCTATGCCCAGAAGGTGGTGATATGCACAACGAATGTAAAAATCCAAAAACAAAAGAAGAATAATGTGAAAGTAGATATTTATAGTGAAAAAGGACCTAAATGCTGATCTGTTTCTCAAAAACACCTATGATATCGCTTTTGAATATTTGGATTTAAACACTGGACTCGTATGAATTACTTTTATGCTGCCTTTGTATGCTTTTTGGAGCTTCAATGTTCAGACCACTGTTCACTTGCATTGAATGGACCAACAGAGCTGAAATATTCTTATAAAAATCTTTGTGTTCAGCAGAAGAAAGTGAGTCATACATATCTGAGATGGAGTAAATGATAGGAGAATTTTCATTTTTGGGTGAACTATTTATCCCGAGTTGGTTTTGAGGCATATGATGATGTAAACAAAGTTTTGAGTTATACTGTCCACAAGGAGGTGTTGTTGTACTTAAGTATTCACGCTGAAGTTGGCATTGCCACTTGGAGAAGTGACAAAAAACACTATACCAGAGGTTAAAAAAAATTATCATAAATATTGAAGTGCAAAATACACTGTGAGAATGAACAGACAGACTCTGTAAAATGCTCAACATTTTTATGAGTTAGTTATTATGTTACACATTAAAGTATGGCCCAATTTCAGTCTCAGTCAGTGCTGATGCTTAGGAAGTAACTGCATCATTACTACACGCAGACACACATTCACATCCTGTGAGGCAAATCATGTGATTGAGCGTTGTGATTATTTAAATTAAGAAGTTTTCTTCACCTTCCATCCCATTTCTTCACTTCCCCAAATGTTTTGTCATGCTCTCGAGAAGGGATGTGACCTGTAATCACAAGTTCCTACATTGTTCTCTCACAAATATATGAAAATGTTTGTGAAATGTGTTAAAATGTTGTTCTGTGGAAGTCACATGATCCAGAATGCATTAGTCAGCTATGAATAACAGAGTTGCAGAGAGTGCTAACAGGCTTTTAGCTAAAAGTGTGCAGACCCAGACAGCAAACCCCTCACAAACACACAGCAACACCGAGATCTGCTACCGTAATGAGCCTGTGGAACACTTAACATCAGCTGGGTGGATTGTCACGGTTATGTCATGTGTTCTCTTAGACTCCCCCTCTCTCTTGGCTAAACTGTGATTTTCTTGTTCTTATCTGGATATGAAAGGGCCCTGTGTTCTGTTAAAGGACAGTATGTGAGAGCAAGTCTTGCTCCCACTGAAGCTGAACATGTGTAAGTATGATTAAGTTGGAAGTGTGTGAGTGTTTGTGAGTGTGTCATAGTCAAGACCTTACTCTTTATTACGAGTGTGGTTGTGTGTGACTTCAGAAAACATGCAAGTGTACTTTCCCCTGTGTTACCACAAACCTATGCACACGCTGGTGCTTGTGTTGCATGCATGACGTTTAACAAAGTTCTCCTTTCTGTTCTGTTCATATCATCAAATGCTGGACTTGAAGGAAATTGCAAGGACAGAGGGAGAATTTATGCAGGTATATTTAAACCTAACATTTGTTTGAATCGTTCTCTTTTTCTCTCTTCCTCTCCCTCTTTTCTGTCTCTGTTAAAATTGTGACCTAAATATGGTCATATTCGAGCCATGTGTCTGTGCTGTGTTTTGGACACATACAACTGCACGGGTGTGGTTCACTGGATTAATTTAGCTGCTTACTAAACAACCTAAAGCATATGAAAACACAAGACCTACAGACTAACTTACATTTAAACTGCCTTAGGTTTGTACTTTGTATTTTGTCTTCTTGTGGTTTGACTTCTTATGCTTTTGGTTCTGGAAAACTGGCCTCATATAATAGTCTAATTGTGTACTTGGGTAATTTGGTCAGTTACTCCAAGAACACAGGCTTCATTTATTTTCCGGATTTAATCAGTGCTCTAGATCTCACAGGGACATTTTCCTCTACCTCTCGCTCTTTCTCCCTCCCTTCTTGATAATTTCCATGCTGCTTCATTTTCTGGTGAAGAAACATTCTGGAAAATTCCAAAAAACCTACCTAACCACTTAATTCTTAAAAACAAACGTGTAATTATTTTCCTTTACCTGCACTCTGACCTTCAGTTGTGTCATTTTTCAGCACTGTTGGTTCCATTAACAGAGCCTCGCATTACTTGTTTTCTCAGTATCTTGTGTAGAAAGCAGGTTAAATAGTAGGAAATGTTCAAACAAGACATGTTCTTGTGTCATCTGCTATTTTTAAATATATTTTCTATGTAAAAGCGTACTAGACAGGTTATCAATGGCAACACTTCCTGCTGTCTTTCAGCTCTCACTCTCATGTTTTTAGAGGCCTTGTCAGGTTATAAACGGTTCAAACCTTTAAAAGTGTTTCATAGACACCAGCATTCTGTTCTATGGCTGGTTTTTTGTTTGTTACAGTTTTCTATGTAAATGTGCTACAAAAAATGTCCTTGACCTCTGTGCCGCACCTCACGCAGGAGCGGCACATTTTTTTTAGATGCTGTGTAAAGTTTAAAAACATGTCAGAGGCACCTGCGAGCTGTTCCATCAGGGGCCATTCACACGGAACACATCTTTGCATCCGTGTGTGCTGTTTTTCTATTGTTTTTCGATGTAAAGCACTAGACAAATGTCTTGGACCGTTCTTTCCCGTCTAGCTGTTTTTTCAGCGTCTCGCGCAAGATCGCCGCATTGTTTAGACACCATGTCAAGTTAAAAAGAATGTCAACATTCTGAAATGTTTTTTAAGATCGCATTCAGAATGAACACATTACATTGCCCTGCATCTAGCTGTTTTTGAAAGCAAGGATGAATTCTGTCTGAACAGCCCCATAGATGCCATTGCAAACCAAATCCACACAAGAAGTTCACTTAGAAACACATGCACACACAAACAAGTCAAGCCTGGTCAAGACCCTGTTTAGAGTTTTCAGCTGGCTGAGATTTAGATCAAGATTTTGAAGACGTTTGATTGCGCAGTATGTATAAACTCTCTTTCTCTCTCTCTCGCTTTCTCTGGAACTTTAACCCTAAGAATCTTCCCAGGCTTGTGTGTTTACATGTCTGGGGCTAGTTAAAGGGCTGGTACACTTTTTCCAGTGTAGATTATATGTATCACAGAGGAGAGGGCAAACAGAAAGCAGAGGACGTATGTTTAAAGCCATTCAAAGCCCATTGTTGTTCACCTTTAAAATCAGCTATCCACAATCTCTTTGTTGTTCTGTGTTCTTTAGGGAGTTTTGTGATGAATTCCCTTTATTTAGATTGTTGGCTTTTCCTGTTAAAGAAACATATCAAATCTCCTCCTCTGAAGGGACTGTGGGATGTCTTGTTTATTTTTAGGGCAGTCATCAGGTCATTTTGCCTCATCAAACATGTGATCCAGAACTTGTGTCCAAATCATTTGCTAGTCATAAAGAAATGTTGGAAAGTCTCCCTTTTTTGATGACCTACTTTCCCAGAGGAAATTGAGGTGATGGGGGCATAGCTGAGTGACGTCTGTGGAGAGTGAGGCAGAGAGAGTGAGCATGGTAAAGATTGACACCTTTGGGAAATCACCTCTAACAGCTGTTTTGATTTTGTAGTGAGATTGGAGAGGAATTTAAAGGGCAATCCAGACCGCCGGAGGGGAGAGAGTGTTGCACGCAGCAGTGTGTTCATTTGTGTGGTCATTGTGTTGAAGCCAGACAGCATTTTGGATTTGTGTGGGAAATAAAATACATGAGAGAGTTTGAGAGAGTTGAAAGAACCTATTCACAGTGGTGCCGAAACTGGAGGAAGGATCCGCTGCCATGACGTCAATGCTGCTGGAAGAAGTCTTCAAGTCCCTAGCCAGCATCCAACAAGCACAACACCAGGCTCTCATGGAACTGCGGATGGAGCAGGAGAAGTGTTTCGAGGTGCTCCTCCAGGCCCAAATGGAGGACCAGCGGGTGTTGCGTAGCTTGCTGCAGATGGGGCTTCAGTCATAACCACAGCAGCAGCAGAACCCCATGTGATGCTCATGAAGATGAGACCACAGGACGGCCCGGAGGCCTTTCTGGAGATCTTCGAGCTCACGGCTAGAGCCCTGAACTGGCTGCGCTCACAGTGGCCAGTCCATCTGCTACCGCTGCTGTCTGGGGAAGCCTAACTCGCGACACAACAACTCCCGGTTACCAACCTCCTGGAGTACTCCGATTTGAAGAAAGCCATTTTGCAATGGGTTGGCTACAGCCCAGAACAGCACCGTCAGCATTTCCGTACACTGATGCTGAATGAGGTCGGCTGCCCGTTTGCATTCGCACAACAGCTCCGCAATCCCTGCCAATGGTGGTTGCTGGCTGAGGAGGAGGGCGATACCAATGACATCAAAATCGTGGTGCTGGAGCAGTTCGTCTCTCAGCTGCCGAAGGGTATTCATGTGGTAATCAAACCTCCATTCACCAAAGCTTGATTCAATCTGAGGCTTTGTATACAAGCTGGCAGGTGAAGGTAAGGTGTGTGCATGGGGATATTCACGATTACCTGTTAGTTCCCGCCTCACCCATCCACTAATCTTGGGTATGATTTGGCCAGTATTCACTGCTTTATTAAGGGAAATTTGTGTGAATGGGTCCTGTAACAAAGTATCTGTGTGTGGTTTGCGATTTACTGGCTGGGGAGGCGGAGCCGGGGCCATATACGTCAGCTCCACATCAGAATACGTAAAGGGGGGAAGTTCTGGCTTCCCAGACCCTTAGGGGATTCCCTGCCGGGGATTTCCTTCTAGGCATGCCTTTGATCAAGTGAAAGTGATTGATGGTTAGAATCGCACTCGCATATCCTTATTAAATGATCAAGGATCGGTTGTATTGAGTGACACGGGACGCTCAGACAAAAGAAGATACAACCCAATTGTTAGTACTGAAGAGCCGTTGGGAAATATTATTCCAGACAGTTCATTATAATCTGATGGCATGTCACTTGGTGCAGGAAATAACACTGAACTGTCTAATGGCTCATATCTATTGGCCGGGTATTCACAAGGATGTTCACAGATGGTGTGCGACATGCCATGAATGTCAGCTGGTGAATCCGCTGGCCACCGCAAGAGCACATTGCATCACCTTCCATTGATCAAGCCCCTCGTTGGGCTATTAGAGCGGAAGGCATGCAGACATTGTTTTGTGTTGGTTCTGGTGGACTACATAAAGGGGTACCCAGAAGCATTGCCTCTGCGCAACAATTCAGCACGTAGTGTTGTGGAGGCACTCTTCAAAATAATCTCCCAAATGGGGATTCTGGAAGAAATCCTCACTGATCAAGGCACAAAGTTTATGTCAGGCACACTACGCAAACTGTACAAATGATTGGGGATTAAATTGATTCGGACAGTTAATCAACCCCAAACTGATGGCTTGGTCAAGTGATTTAATCAGAAACTACAAAATATGATTCATAAATTTGTGCACAAAAACACTTGAAATTGGGACAAGTGGCACAATCCCCTAGTATTTGCAGTATGAGAGATCCCGTAAGCCTCCACGGGGTTCTCACCATTTTAATTATTGTACGGGCACCGACCGCGCAGCATGCTCAACGTCCTATAGGAGAATTGGGAGGAGGGACCTTCAAGCAGCAAAAATTACATTCAATACATTCTTGACCGGAGATCACATGGTGAGTAAGGGAAATCAATCATGAGGTTAAAATGTCAGATTTACCACCTCAATCTCCTAAAACCATGGAGAGAGGCAGTTCAGTGGACGGATATCTGGGACAGTAATGCTCCCAACCCCCTGTCTGATGCGTCTGTCTGCCAGATAAAAAGGAAAGAGAATTCAGGAGGGTGCAACAATGGGCCACCGCAAAGTGCAGGCGTTCACGCAAGTGAAAGGGAGACTTCTCCTCCCATCTACCAACGGCGCAACTGGGTTGTAGGTTGCCAGGTTGTGGGTTGAAATTTGTATGAAGTGTTGATTGTGTGAGTAGGATGCGTTTCATACAAGATCTGGCAACTGGACAACCTTGGAATAATACATTGATATGATTATTCATATAACGAGGTTTGGGCCATACAAATTACGGAAGTTACCCAGGAGAAATAACAAAAAGGGAGGGTAGCGGGAGATGGGTGTGAAATACGGGAGACTCCCGGGAAAAATGGGAGTGTTGACAGGTATGCATACAGGTAAAAATGTTTAGATGTTTTTTCACCATGGCATTCAATTCTGGAAATGTTTGTTATATACAAATGTCATTTTTGTCAGTATGTCAGTTTTGTCTAGCTGAATGCTGTTTTGTATCACACTGAGCATTTTAGATACCGATTTCAACAGTAAGTAAATGTCTACTGGGAAAAGTCAGTACTGAACAACACTGTAGTACACAGAAAAAGGATATGCACATTTGTATGTTTGTATGTCAATTTTTCACATTTTTTACATGTAAAGTCATATACAGTGAACAAAAAACTGCCACAAAATGACATCTATGCTACAAAAAAGTGTGTGTGTGTGTGTGTGTGTGGGTGGTTTGAGCAAATTTTTTTAGGTTACAACTTGGTAATTATAACGGTATTATGCTATAAATGTGGTTTATGAGGACATTTCTAGTGTCCCCATAATTCAAATCGCTTAAAAAATAAATCTGTTTAGTATGTTTATTTTATTTATTTAAAAATGCAGAAAGATATTTGTGAGGGTTAGGTTTAGGGGATAGATTCTATAGTTAGTACAGTATAAAAATAATTATGTCTATGGAGAGTACTCATAAGGATAGCTGCACCAACGTGTGTGTGTGTGTGTGTGTGTGTGTGTGTGTGTGTGTGCGTGTGTGTTCTGATGTTAAAATAATTTTAGGGTATAAATAGAGTATGTATGTATGTATCCATCTATCTGTCTGTCTATCTATCTCCACACACAGTACTGTGCAAAAATTGTTACGCTCTTGTGACAAATTTTGTATTTCAAAAATAATGGCATTAATAGTTTTTATCCATCAATAGACATCATGCAAAGTGCAGCAAACATAAAATAAAGCTAAATTCATATTTGATGTGACCACCCTTGCCTTCAACACAGCACCAATTCTCCTAGGTACACTTGGCACAGTTTTTCAAGGTTGTGGCAGATAGGATGTTTCAAGCATCTATTAGAATTTACCACAGTTCTTCCATGTATTTAGGTCTCAACTGCTTCCGTCTCTTCGTGTAATCCCAGACTGACTCGATGTTCAGTGGGGGCTCTGTAGGGGCCAACCCATTGCAAGGCTCCCTATTATTCTATTCTGTTTGATTTGCAAAACGAAAGTTGAAAAATAAAATTAATATTTCTTATTGACACTTTCAAGCAGATGATCTACATTAACTGTCTTAAGTCAAATGTTTTTGTTAAACATCTATTGTGCCTTAGACTTTGTACTGTACAGACAGACAGACAGACAGACAGATAAGACAAGACAGATAGATTTGAGTCAGTTGTGTTTAACCAGTGAAAAAAAAAAAACTCTTAAGCTGCATCAAACCCTTCAGATACAGGTTACTGTTCAGTTACAGGTGACAGCTGGTCCCCTGTTCTTGAGAGAACTGTGTATGCCCTGTTGCATTCTATAACCGGGCTGAAAGACACAAGCACTTTTTAACTCCATAGTCAGCAGCACAGAGATTCGGCATATCTGGTGGTTTGATGTTACAAAAGACCATCTTGTCTTTCAGCTCGGTTATATAATTCATGAGGGCGTGGCACAAACGTTGCAGTAGGTTTGATTCTAGGTAGGGTTGAACATCATGGATTTTACAGTAAGATCACCTGATCTATCACCATTGTGATATTTAGCAAGACATTAGATGTCAGGTTAATCCAGGCAGGCATTTCCACAGATTATTTATTGTTGTAAACGGCATCAGCTAAATGGGGCTTAGATGTACAAACTGAATTACAGTGGTTGGAAGATATTTATGTCTGTCTGTTGATATCTTTATACCAAATTCAAATATAATTGTCACATGAATGGCCCTCATGATCCAATAGTTCCCATCTCTTCTTCTGGCTGATCTTTTCATCTGCCTCTGTGGTGCTGTAACACTATGATCGTTATGTTGTCATAGCAACACTGACAGCAAGATAAAGCCTGTGGGCTGGGAGCAGTGCATTATTGATCAGTGCTAATGAGTTAAAGGTGTGGCAGATTGTGTAGAAGGATTCGGTCATTAAATTGCGGTAATCCGACCTACTACCATGTTCACTCTCTCGCTCTTTCTCTCTCTCTCTCCTTCTGTGTTTGGGTGTGTGTTGGGTGTTGCCTCTGGGAACACAACACACAAATAAGGCAAGCAGATCAATTCTGCTCAGACTAGTCATTAGTTATTAGAGAGGGACAATGAATTTGCACATCCACTTATGTGCACAGTACCACACTGCAAGAAAATTATTTGTCTTTTGTTTATTTTTAATGTTTATATTTCTTTAAAATTATTTGCCAGTATTGTATATTAAATATAATTTAAACAAGACACAGTACATGACACTGAGAATGACTTGTGCAGAATCTTGAATTAGGTTTATTTTTCCCTAGCCCATTGGCAAATTGTTGTTTTACGCATAAATCTAACAAAATGTTGTTAGCTTTGGGTTTAGTACACAAAACACAAAGACAAAAACACTTCTTAAGGAAATATATCTTATTTTTAAGGATGTTTAGATATTTTTACTGGAAAACAAGTCTATAATTTTGAACATCATCAAACATGACAAGCCATTGATGAAATTACATTGACATCAAACTGTAGGCAACCATGTTTACTGGGTTTTGAGCAGCAGATTTCAATGGTGTATATATGGGCAACACTGCAGTTTTAATGATCTTTTAAGCATTATGCAATGTAATAATTTTTGTTAATGCTAATAAATGCAATTATAAATGGATATCTATGGTTTACAGTGAAAAAAAATTAAGTTCTTCCTTTGTTTAATAGCCCTGTATGATTATGCCGGAAATAAAATAGGTTTATGAATACACATTGTGGCATTGGGGGCGTGGTCACATGTCGGTCTGCTGGAGAGGGAGAGTGACCAAGAGAGCATGACAGCCTCAAACAGAGAGAGTGTTTGTTATTTAGCGAGTGTTTATTATTTAGAGTGCTTCCATTTATTCACAATTTCTTTGTTATCGATGGTTACTGTTGATTGTATGCTTAAGGAGTGAAGAATAAAAGGACTGACCTTGAACATGCTTTGATATCTCCTGACTCCTCTGTTGCCCCTGAACTAAGATCCTTGACACACATCTTAACACATTGAACACACATCTAAATAAAAAACTAACATTAGACATGCAAGATGCGTCTTTACTGCTTAAATTATGCCACATACGGTATGCAATAATATTTGATTTCAAAATCATCAAATAATCATCATTATTTTCCTGATCCAGTGATCCTGAGGAAAATTTAAAGAAGGCCAAATCTCCAATAATATGTAGCTAATGGGGTGTTTCAACCCCAAAAACTACACATTTTGGGCATCAAACCAGAGCGAAGTGCAATGAAAGCAGTTATTTTCTGGGCTGACAAAAGAACCTGGAAGAGCTGAAAGCTGAACCACACTGCTCACTTTCATGCATCTGTGGCATTGGGTTAGGGTGAAGCAGGGCAAAACTAAAGATGTAAATCCTTCCGACTATGCCAGGATGTGGTGTTGGGTTAGGGGGGGAAGCATAACAAAACATCTAGGTTACTGTTGTAACCTCCGTTCCCTGATCAAGTGAAGCAACTCTAGGGGACTTTTTGAAGGCCTCGGAACTTGAGAAAAGACCAATGAGAACATACGGGTATCAAAGGAGGGAATCATGCATCTGTCCATTCAGGTTTTGCACTGAGGAGCCGAGAATAAGGTTCGGCCATAGCAGTGGCGTTGTGGCCAGGGGGACACAACGTCTCATTCCCTCCATCAGGGAACGGAGGTTACAACAGTAACCTAGATGTTCCCCATCTATCGCTCACTTTGACGTTGTGTCAAGTGAAGTGACACTAGGGGTCCCTATTCAATCACGCCATGCGCTGAACCGTGTACGTGCGCTGCTGATGCAGGTGCAGGCAAGGCAGTTGGCCTTCCCCAACGCCCCATAAAATCGTCATAAACTTCTTAGGTTCCCGGCACCCTGAAGGAGCGAACAAAGTGACGTGCCAAGCATGGGAGCAGGCCACACCAGCCATGCCTTTTCTCTCTCTACGATTCCCACATAGAGTTAAAGCGGCTGTGGTCAATCTTGACGCTATCACACGCATCGGGGAAGGCATTCTTTTCCAACTCCTATTCTTTCAGGGGGAAAAGACCCCACTGAGACCACCACCTGCCCAGGTTGGGGGGGGGGGAGGTAAAGATTGGCGAAATACGTCACATGGGTTTTCAGGCCACATGTAGGAATGGCATGGTGGTAGATCCTACCTGCTGCGAGGGAGGATTTGCTACAAACAAGGCGACCATGGGGTAGTGGGGACTGCCCAAGGTAGATGCGTGTCCGCCAGTAGAGGGACCGTACCGCGGAAAATACACACAGGTAGATTAATCCACAAGGGCCCATCCTGTGGAGCACCTATTCCAGTACAGAGTAATTTTAGTACCCATAGTGGGTCTGGTCGGGGAATTCCTTCGCAGAATTCGCGGACTAGAGGGCTAGGGAGGAAGAACATCCAGAGAGTGCGAATCTAGTGGACTCTTCTAGGGAAAGAGCGCACGTGATCACCTCAGTGGAGGGGAAAGGCACTATGTGCAAGCGGAACACCCGGTCAGACATTCCGTCCTCAGATCTGAGAGGACATGGGAGGAGACTGACTCAACCCTGAGATTGTAAAATCTTGTAAAGATATTGGGTGTTGCCCAGCCCTCTGCTCTGCATATGTCTGCTAGGGAGGTGCCGTTGGTCAGTGCCCAAGAGGACGTTTAT
Organism: Moxostoma hubbsi; assembly: GCA_032164185.1. NCBI lineage: Eukaryota > Metazoa > Chordata > Actinopteri > Cypriniformes > Catostomidae > Moxostoma > Moxostoma hubbsi. The sequence continues at coordinate 14,070,041 of JAVLUX010000023.1, forward strand.
GATGGCGAGTCGCTGCTGGCTGCAAAGAAGGAGATGGCGGGCTAGATAGATAGAACGAGAGTGCACGGCGCCTTTGTCGATTTATGTACGCTATCGTAGCGATGCTGTCTGATCGGATCAAGACGTGCTTGCCCCATATTAGCAGGAGAAACCTCTGCAGGGCAAGGATTACAGCCAGCAACTCTAGGCAGTTGACAAGCCAACCCAGCCGGGCCCCGTCCAGGAGCCAAACTGAATCGCGTAGCCGAGTCTGATGGTCCTGGCCAAACAGCACGACGGGTTGGGAAAATGAGAGACACACGTCCAAGCTCCGTGCGAGGGGCACTAAGGGGACGATCGTTTTTGAAGTACCTGGCGAGGCTTCGCAGCGGTGCAGAGCAGGTAGTGTGGCATTGGGAGGAAAAAGCGTGTCCCGAGGGTTTGATGCTGAGAGAAGTCTCGAAGCACTTACCTTGCTCCGCACACCTGGCAGGGGGTGGGTTAGTGACTGAGGAGGAGGTCCTGTGTAGGCGTCCTCTGGACTCGTCAGAACCGGTAGGCTGAAGGGCAGCAGTTGTGGGTCCGGAGGTGATGGGTCCGCATCCGGGGTGCTGGGACTGCTGGAGTGTGGCACCGGGTTGCCGTGAGAACGGCATTTGCCGGCCTGGTGACCCAGGGAAAGAGGAAATTGCTCTTTTATTGAGAATATGGGTACCGCAACCCAAAGGGGGTGCGGCAAAGAAAATAACTTTAACTGAGGATTCTCCTCCCGGCCCTCCACGATGGAGTGGTCTGCTTACCAGCTCTGGAGCAAATATCTTGTTCCCTGGGTCGTCCATCTCAGGAATGCTTGGTAGCCTTCCGGGTCCTCGAGGATGTTTGGGAGACGGGGGGCTTGCGCTTCCTGCGGGGAGTAAAAACACTGGCCGTGAGACGAGCCACTCTCACCTCGAGCTTGGACGGAAGTCGTCCTCAATCCTGTGGGAAGGAGAAGCGACGTGGGGGGGCGGCTGGAGTGGCGTTCCTCTTTAAGAAGGAAAGCCGCGACCGCAACATTGCCATGGTGAGGTTCTCGCAGTGAGAACACGACCCATCCAAAAATACCGCCTCAGTGTGATCGCTGCCCAGACACACAAGGCAAGCCTGGGACCATCAGGAGCGGAGAGAAATCTACTGCATCCAGGAACTACACAGGGGCGGAAGGGCATCTTTAAAAAGACACGTCCTGAAAAGGACATTCAACACCAGCCGTGTATTTGCTCTTTCAGAGGAAATAACTCTTTTAAAAATATTCTCTTTTAGCAGCGCTGTCGAGGCACCCAGGAGAAGGAGAAAGCCACTGATATGCGCCGTAGGATCCAACAGCGTAAGCTCTGCAGAGGTGAGTGAAACAGTAAGTGATCTTAGCTCGCTGATCGTACAACTGCTCGGCTCCGAAGAAAAAATCTGAATGGACAGACGCATGTTTCCTTCCTTTAATGCCCGTATGTCCGGGGGAGGGACACGCAAATTCTGTCTGACAATTTCTCATTGGCCTTTTCTCAAGTTCAGTGGTAACCGAGGCCTTCAAGAAGTCTCCTAGTGTCGCTTCACTCGACACAACGTCGAAGTGAGTGACAGACGGGAAACTAAATATGGAAATGTAGCTGACTACCCCACCCTGTTAAACAGGGAAATATTAATATTACATTAATTCACCCATAAAGGGCACAGAGGTTCACTTTTTTCGAAAAAGAGGACCAAAGACGTGAGAGTGAGTGACAGATAGGGAACTAATGTTAACAAATACAACCCTATTGTAAAGTGTTACTAAAAATGTAAAAAATTGAAAGCAGTGACTTTTTAAATGAGCCTTGTCTGAAATAATTTTTTCTATGTTTTTGAAATTGTCAAGTTTATTGTAATTCCAGCTATATAGAAGTACACTACCGTTCAAAAGTTTAGGGTCACTTATTCTTTCTTTCTTTCTTTCTTTTTTTCCTCACATTTTAGAATAATAGTAATGTCATCAAAACTATGGAATAATAGAGATGGAAATATGGGAATTATGTTGTGACTAAAAAAATCCTAAATAAATCAAAACTATGTTATATTTTAGCATTTTCAAAGTGGCCACACTTTGCAGAAATGTACTCTTGGCATTTTCTCAACCAACTTCTTGAGGTATCACCCTGGGATGCTTTTTAAACCGGATTGAAGGAGTTCTCATCTATTTTGGGCACTTAGTGGCTGCTTTTCTTAATTATTTGGTCCAAGCCATCCGTTTTTTTTGTTTTTTTTTTAAATAAAATTTTAGTTTTGTAATCAAATAAATTAATACTTTGGCACAATTGTATTTTTGTCTACAAAACTAATTTCAAACTTTTAAGCATATACCTTCAGATCAAAATATTTTTAAGATCATGAGAAACATCTCAGGCAAGTGACCCCAATCTTTTGAACGGTAGTGTATATAGAGAAGCAAAATTCTTTTTTTCACCAGGTATGCAGTGCATTTTACCATCAATGCAATGCAACACTCTACACCCACACCACAAGTGACGTTTTATCATTCAAACACACACACACACACACACACACAGGTGTCACACAAGCTGTGTAAACTTATTTCACTATAAGCAAGTCAAAATCTTAAAGGAGTGGTGGTCTAAAATAGGTCCAAGACCACATTTAAGGCCCTGATATAGTTCCATAGAAGTTCTTCGTTATTTGTTCAGGAGTAAAAATAAGTTTAAAACAGTTGAACATCAGTATACCGTTTGTGAACATTCAGACACCTGCCACATCAATGTAGAATGGTGTTTAGAGGTACATTTAAATATGAGGAGGACGCTGAAGACGACATGTAAAACCTTAACTAATGTTATATACATGTAATACAATGCGTTATCAAAGACTTTGTGCCTCATTCAGGCCTGGCTCCAGCTCTAAGATGTAAGGTGGGCCAAAGGACCCTCCGGGTGGGCCAAACAGTTGGAGGGGTGGGTGTGGGTGTAGGTCTCAAGGTGGGCCAAGTTCATGAATGGGTGGGCCAGGCCCACCCAGGCCCCCCTTTGGAGCCGGGCCTGGCCTCATTTTATAAGTAGAATTCACATAAGATAAGTAAAATAAGCTATTTTATCCAATCAACAATGATTTTAAGTCATATATATGCAGTCTCATTTTTTTTTATTTGTCATGTTTACATTCTGAATTTATGGAGTATTGAGCAAACAACACGCTATACGCGGCCAGATTATTTGCCTATTACACTGATATCCCAATTTATGATGACACTACTGCAAAGTGGATATATAAAAGAGACAAAAGAATGATGATAAGAAATGCATATCTTACTTTGGGCAGATGTGTGAATGGCTTTCGCTGCAGATGGCACATGAGTGAAGTGGGCACTTGAGGGTATTTGAATAGATTTGATTCCCTCTGTAGATTAATTAAACAAAACAAAACAAAAAAGCATAATATGTTCTTGTACAATTTCTCTACGTGAACGATTGTACAGATGTAGCGTATTTTCACAGATGTTCATGTTGACTGACTAAAGAACATAAACAGAATTAGCTGTCGGCCTCAAGGTAGGTGGAGCTCTAGGTCACACCCATCGATGACGTGGACCAATGACAGTAAGAAGGTGTTTAGTTCGTCCCGGCGAGCTGTTATGAACTACCGAAACAAACTAAAAAACACCTTCTTTTTGGTAAGATTTTCTTCTAAATTACGTAACACCCGTTCGTTTTTCAATTTTGTATATTGGGGCCTTTACACCTGGTATTAATGTGACACATCACTGTTAACATCTGGTCACTTAAATGCATCTCCGGTGGCCACTTGTGAGCGAATTTGGAGGGGAGTGGCTCGGTTTCATGACGACATACATCAATCACTCTGTCAGTGTGTTACTGCATGACATTATAGTGCAACAAAGCCAGAAAATAAAATAAATAAATAAAACGTTGCACTGTTTTCCCAGATACATACATCTAAGAAAAATTCTAAGCAAATGCAACATTTCAAGAAGAATTGTCCATTATTTTAAAGGATTACCTGTATTTACCTGAGCTGCAGATGTTCATGCTTCTCATTAGTGTCCCTGCATATTGATTGCAGACACACTGAAGAAGATCTAAGACATTCTCATGGTTGTGTATCTGCTTTTTTAAATGTTCTGCTTGGAATTTTTCTTTTCGTTTTAAAGTTGCTCGTTGGCAGTTTAAACTCTTGTTTTAGCACAACGGTTGATTAACAGGTGAGGGGTGGAGCTGAGGGCATTCAGACAGGTCTGTTACAAAGTGAACAATTTGAACATCCTCTCTGACCCTCTCTAATAAATCTAATCACACTAACAGTGCCGTCATGTCATCATTCTTTCATCTGCTAATGAGACATTCATTTCCATCTCATCTGGTTTCTTCATATTTAATCAGCAATACAGTGCAATATTATCTGTGTTTTAATCACATCTTTGCTTTCTCACATCTGCATGTGTGGATACGTTACTATGGCACCCTCTTGAATTTGAGCTGACATTAATGGCCTTAGAGATCATCCATATCAAACCTCCCTTCTGGACTACAAATATGTTTTTAATTGTGATGGTATAGCATATACACAAGGATAAAAGACAGGGCTGTTTGGTTTCCCTGTGGAAGAGAGAGAAAGAGTGAAAAGTCAGCATGGGTAAACTTTGTCAATTTTATTTACATTACAGGTGGTGAGAAAAGGGAAAGGGGTGAGATACATATAACAAAGTCACAAAAAGTTAGAGAAAACTGTCTCTCTTCATCTTAAACTTTTTAAACTTAAAGGTTTTTTTAGTCTATATGAACCCTGTCTGACCCATGCACATAGCAAATGCTATAATAAGTTTACTCTTTGCATAATATGGATCCAAGGATACTACTACAATGGCTGGCATGCATCAAACCCACTTTTTGTTCCTAATGAGCTATCTGATCTTGACAGGGTAGACTTACTTGTTAAAGTTAATTAAAAAAAAAACAATTTACAAGTGACAAATCATTAAATATGGACAGAGACTTTGTGTTAAAGTAACAGGACAGAACTTATGAACAGCTTTGCCTGTATGTAGTGAGAAAATAATGGAAACTGGCTCAGCGGTTAAGGCTCTGGGTTACTGACCAGAAGGTCTTGGGTTCAAACCCCAACACTGCCAAGACACCACTGTTGGGCCCTTGACCCTAACTGCTTCAGGGGTGCTGTATCATGGCTGACCCTGCACTCTGACCCCAGGATATGTGGAGAAAAAAAATAATAATTTCACTGTATATATGCAGAAATGTTTGTATAATTGACCAATTATTATAAGCCAGGTCTGACCTCACTATGGTGTGGTCCAACAAAATCTTGTTTCCATTCATGTTGTAACATTGTGACACAGCACTTGGTAAACACAAGTTATGGAACACAAAACAGTTTAAAAAGCACAAGTGTACAATACAATACAATACAGCACAATACAAGTACTTAGCAATTAGTTCATTTTTATTACTTTCTCAAACATTGTGTATTGAAGGAAGATCTAATACAATTTATTGCCTACTGTATGCATTGGTATTAAAAAATTATACTGTTTAAACACATGCACTGCAAAAATGATTTTGTGTTAAATATAGCACAAAAGTTTAAGTACTTTCTAAACTGAATAAGTTAAAGTGTCAACTTGAAAATAATAAAAGGATAGTTCTCCCAAAAATGACAATTCTCTCATCATTTTCTCACCCTCATGTCATCCCAAATGTGTGACTACTTTCTTCTGCAGAACAAAAATTAAGATTTTTAGAAGAATACTGTTGTTCCATAATACAAGAGAATGGGTGCCAAATGTTTGACACTACAAAAAGCAAATAAAGGCATCATAAAAGTAATCCATACGACTACAGTAGTTAAATCCATGTCTTCAGAAGTTTTAGGATAGGTGTGGGTGAGAAACAGATCAGTATTTAAGTAATTTTTGCTCAAAATTCTTCTCCTTGCCCAATAGGGGGCAGTATGCATGAAGAATGGGAATTAACAAAAACACAAGAAGAAGACCTGCAATGGACTGGCGTCCTGTCCAGGGTGTACCCCGCCTTTCGCCCAATGTTAGCTGGGATAGGCTCCAGCCCCCCGCGACCCTGTACAGGATAAGCGGTTGACGATGGATGGACGATGGACAAGAAGAAGACTGTGAAAGTGATCTGTTTCTCACCCACACCCGATTCTGAAGATATTGATTTCACAACTGGAGTTTTATGGATTACTTTTGTGTTGACTTGTGATTTTTTTGAGCTTCAAAATTTGGCACACATTCATTTGCATTGTATGGACTAAAAGAGCTGAGAAATTCTTCAGCAGATGAAAGAAAGTCGTACACATCTGCACTGTAAACCCCGATAAGTTAAGATAACTCAAAATTTGTGGAAACTTATTACCTCAAAACTTTTAAGTTGATAAAATTAATTGTTTTAAGTCCGTTACACTTAAATCTATAGAGCAGATTAACTCAAAATTATTTATTTTACTAAACTTTTTCTATGTATTTTTTAATTCAATAATTTTTATTAATCAGAAATTAGAAATACAAAATGTTTGTTATACATTTAAAAATAAATAAATACAATAATTAATTTAAGAAATGTGACCTCAAAATTAACATTAGCAAAATATTATTCCTTAAACATTAGAAAGGAAGACAATTTCAAACTCCATACATGAAAGTACGTTTTATTTTGCAAAAGGAATAACAATTCAAACCGGATCCTGCACATCCGTGCAGCCAAACGCCAGTACAGGCACAAAATTGAAGAACAATTTAACACCACTGACTCCAGAAGTATGTGGCAGGGAATTAACACCATCACGGACTATAAACAGAATAAAAACTCCGCCATGAACACCGCTGCCTCTCTCCCGGACGAGCTTAATACATTTTATGCTCGTTTCGAGGACAACAACACCGCCCTCACAGAGAGAGCACTCGCGGCCGATACTACAGATGATGGTTCACTCTCCGTCTCTGTTGCGGATGTAACCCGATCCTTTTGACGGGTGAACATCCGTAAAGCCGCTTTCACTGCTTCCATCAGGCAGGCGGTATCGCAGCATCAGGACCCGCACCACCCGACTACATGACAGCTTCTTCCCACAAGCAATAAGACTTTTGAACACATGATCTCTCACGATCAACAATCAGCACTGCACTTTATTAATCATCACTCTGTCAATATATTCTCCCAATTCAATTAGTGTTTATATATATTTATACCCGTATCTAGTGTATGTGTATTCTACATTGTGTGTATTGTGTTCATTTGTTATGTAAATTGTTGTGTAAGTATGTGTACATTTGTTATGTAAATTGTTTTGTGTAAATATGTTGTTTATTGTAAAGTGGTTTATGTCTCGTCACTGTCGATGACTGCTATGTTACTCGGAACTGCACACAAGAATTTCACCTACTGTTGCACTCGTGTACACAGTAGTGTGACAATAAAGTGATTTGATTTGATTTGATTTTGATTTGATGCATTAACATGCGTCACTGCCATTACCTTTTGAGAACGTAGCAAAAGTGTCACAATATCTAGACATTTTAGAAATATATAATGCATTAACACATTCAGAAGTTTTTACACTGTTCATGCCAGCATTATAACAGACCTCTGTATACATTAGAATGTCACTGTATTAGTCACAACAAATGAAAAGGACAAGAAGGTGTAGAAAACGAGTGCATCCAGAGATGCAGGAAAAACTCTTTAACAAGTAAATTTTTTTTTTAAACGGCTATCTGGGCCATCTTTTAGTAACGCAATCCCAGTAAATACTAAGTGAACACAAAATCTGTGTTCTGGAAAATTTCAAAATTTGAGATAAGTATTACAATAGACTGTAATATTATTAGTCACAACAAGTGAAATAAAATACAATAAACAGACTCTTGTGCATCCAGAAATCTCTTAATCAGTAAAAATAAAATTTAGACAGTAATCTGGGTGCTAGTGGCTTTCAGTAACGCAATCCCAGTAAATACTAATGGAACACAATCTGTGTTCTGGAAAATTTCAAAATTTGAGAAGTATGACTGTAATATTATTAGTCACATCAAGTGAAATAAAATACAATAAACAGTCTCTTGTACATCTAGAAATGCAGAAAATCTCTTAATCAGTAAAAATAAAATTTAGACAGTAATCTGAGTGCTAGTGGCTTTCAGTAACGCAATCCCAATGAATGTATACTAAAATGAATTTAATGTGAAATTCTCCACTTCACTGGGAAATTTGAAATCTTGAGCTCAGTGTTTAATAGGGCAACTACAGTAGTCACTCACAACAACTGAAAAGAACAGAAAATAAAATTGTATAGAGCTCGTACATCCATTCCTCTTACTCCTTAATTAGTAGATCATTTTTTAGACTCAACAATCTGGGTGTTAGTGGCTTTGAGTCATCCAAGCCCAGTAAGACTTTTTGGATGAAGTTAAATGTGTGGGTCAGCTCTTTGGGGTAGTTGAGATGTAACGCATATATCAAACCAAACATCAAAAGAAAAGCATCAGCCAACCTGGAAATGTCCCTTAGAACAATGTCACCTTCCAGCACAATAGCAATCCCAGCAGGGTCAAACTGAACAGTGGAAGTCGAGTCTCCATTCACCATGCTGACAAGAGCTACAGCTGAATGTGCAATGTCTGGCTCGTCCACCTCTTCAATCTGAAAAGCATGAGAGAACTTCATGAGCATAATCAGATAAATAACATTAAAATTCAAACGAGATGTATAAAAACCTACATTCCACATCTTGAAAAACACAGTCTCATCTTCGCGCAAGTAGACAGGGAGGGCTCGAAGTGCAGCTGTACGTCTATTGTCAATATCGTAGTGATCCTGAAAAAAGACAGAACTGTCTTAGTGGTGCAAGAGAAAAGAAAAAAATAGAGATAAAAGTACAGATGAAAGAGCGGAAGAAATTTAAAATGAAAAAAGTTCAAAGCCAGGTTTAAACTATTAACAGATAAAATACTTGTGCACATTAATCAATTAACTTGTACTATAAATGTAATTAACAACATTTACCACAAGATCAAAGGCACTAAAGATGCTTCTCAGTGCTTCTGCTGCTTTTCCAGTACGGGCAGCCTTCTGCCTGTAAACAGCAATCAGTCGAGGAGTATGGTTGTCCAGTTCTGCATAGAACTTGTTTTTCAAGCTGATATTAGTAATTCTGTGGAATTCTGCAGCAATCTGAAAGCAAGCATTCAAACAAAAAACATTAAAAAATAATGTAAACAAGAAAACAAAAGACACAGACACACATAAACACACAAAAAATGGAATCTAACAGACAGCAACTGAGAAAATTACCTGAGATTCCAAACGAAGTGCAGGCCACTTTTCCAAAAAGTCCTTCACTGGTTGTGATGGGTTATCTACAACGATCTGTTTGCGACGCAGCGCAAATGTACTTTGTATGAGTTTCTCTATCAGCCCAAGACTTCTTTCTGTCTTAGACACTTCCTCAACTATTTGCAGTCTTTGTTGTTCCAAGCTTTCAGCACTCTCTCCTTTTGGAAAATTTGGTAGGTAGTTTACCTCAGCTCGACGAGCTCTTTTGATGTTGGAGTGGGGAGACTCACTCTCTGGATTATTTTGGCTTCTCTTCCCCGAGTTAACAGCCACCTCTTCACAGCCAGATCTGCTGAGTTTTGTACGATAGTTGCCCATCTTAAACTTTAAACTTGTCTTCCAGCCATACCATCCACATTGACTTCCTGGTTCTGTGAGGCAGGGATGCTTAGAAATAAGAGCCTCAGCTGCTTTAGCTACTTCTTTGTCGCCGGGGTAAGCCTTAAAGCTGTGCATTGCCTTGGCCATATTTTCTAGAATGTCATGTTTTTGGCCTTTTGTTAATTTTAAGAACTTTCCACTGTTTTGATAGTCCGTATTTCCACAATTTAGGGTGTGCTCGACATCATAGGAAAATTGAGGAACTGCCAACTCTGCAAGCGTCCTGGGGCATAAGTGAGTATTTCTGTGTCTGAACTTGCAGCTGAGCCAGCATCAGTGTCAGATCTTTGTACTTTTAATACAGCCTTCTCTGGCAGTTCTGAAATGTCTGTTAGAAAGCAGAGTTGCCCCCCAAAGTCTGGGTCTTCATATTGGAGGCTGAAATCAAAATCAAGACGAGGTCTAAATTTCTCTTTAATCACTATAATCAACTCTTCTACTGTACTTGGGCGTGTAGAAAGGGTCATCTTGTGGGCGATGTCAGGAGCAATGTAAACGCTCAGTAAAAGTTTTTGTGATTCTGCCATCTATGAGACCAAAACAACAAGGTAAAAGACAAGTTAAAAATACAGTTTTGAACAAGATGGACTGGACATGTATTTCCAAATAATGTAGCAATCTTTACCTTATTGTAAATGTAGAAATCGCTTTGGCGTCAACAGCAACTGGCCCTCTATGCTGTAGGCAGAAAGGGGGGATGTGTTGCTCAAATCTGTTATAGTTTTAACAGATATAACACCTAAGCACAGATTAAAAGCTCTTAGGTGTTCAATATAATGGGACTTGTGCTCCCTGCATAGGAAGGCCACATGATCGTTCACAAGGAGGATTGACTCAGTTTTACAAAACTGAGGTAACCCTGCTTCATAACCGGAAGGAAAATATTCCCCAGTAGAAATATTTGTCCCATCAATGGTGATTCGAGATGCACAGTATATAGTGTTACTATCAGTCTTCTGTTTAATATACTGTATTGCCACTTCAGGTAGTGTTGAAACTAAAACAGATGTCACAGTTGATGCCTGCAAATGTGGTTTGAAGAACGCTGGCGCACTTAGATGGTAAGCCATCATATGCTGGTGTCTGCTTGCCAGTGTCTTCAGCACATTTTTAAAGTTCTGTGTATCGTGCACAACCCGTTTGAAGAAGCGGTATTTGCCTTCAAAACGCATGGTCCATAAATGTACAAGAGGTCCAAAACATCTGATCAGCTCTGGGTAATGTTCGACGAAGTGATGCTTTGGCCGAAGCTTAAAATCTGGAAATACTTCAAGAAGAATTTGCCTGTGGTCCCTAATTTTACTCTGTAGATACTGAATCATTTCTTCAGTAAATGTTGGAGACAGCACTAACTCCACAATGTCTTTCAATTCCATTAACACTGCCCATGCACTATCTCCCTCTGGTACAACATTGCCAACCATAAATGGAAGTAGCCGAAGTAATGCAGCATTTTCATGACCATTACCACCTATTGTCATTTTTGTGGTATAAGTTTTGGAAATTGGCATTGGTTTATCAACCTTATCTGTATGCTGATATGAGAATGATTCAATTTTCCTGTTCAAATAAATCAAGCGTGAAGTGTTTCAGACGAATCATTTTCTGAATGCATAAAGCCAACTCTACTGGCACAATACCTTCAAGGAGGTCATGGAGAATATCAGGAGGGAAACCAGTGATTGGATGAAAATACTGCAGCTTTTGTTTTAAGACACAGTCCTCTTTCACACCACAAATCATTTCCCCAGTTCTACTGGAGACATTCTGGACATGCAGATCATGAGTTACCTTAGTTCTCAGACTGAATTCACCCTCAGCCACATCATGCGATTGAAACTGGTCTTGAGTTGCCAGACAGAATCTGCACACATACTCTGAACGAAATGACTGCACAAAGCCTGCCAATCCGTGAGCTGCAAGATTATCTGCCGCAACAAAAAGAACAGTGCCTTTAACAGATTGTCCAAGAGACTCAATTAACACACCATCTTGTTCTAATGTACATATGTCTTGCATTAAAGGGCCAAGCACACTCTCATAGCCACATTTCTGGACATCAGGAACTTTACACAGCACTGCTAGCTGAATCACATGCAAAGCTGATCTGTATTTACTAGGTAGATCAGCAAGTACCCAGTACACAGAACAGAGTTTGTGTATTTTCCTCGAAGTACCTAATGGATTTGCAACTTCTATCTCATCAATGTAAATCAACAGCGGCAATTTAAACTCCTCTGATGCTGATAACAGCTTATTTTCTTGAAAATACAAACCATCTCGATGACTTGTGTATTGATCTGATTGTGAAGAATGTGATTCTTTAATTCTGTCAAGAACATCAGTATGTTTAAACAACAACTGAATCATAGGCAGTATAGGGACATAAACAGCTGTGCGCCCAGGTGCTACAACATACTGAAACGGCATAACCATTGGGTAATTTCTCTCAATAAACGTTTTTCGTCACTTATTTGAGGACAATTCTGCTCCTTTAGCAGTTGCACTGACAAAAACATTACTGTTTATAACAACACTAACAATTTCATCAAGAGCAGCTTCACTCACAGTATAGCAATGTCTTTGTAACACGTCATTAACTGCTTCTCTCAGCAGCGGCCTTGACAAAGAAAACAGCTGACACAAATGTTCTACTATTTCCTGTGCAGCTATATCTGACACATGAAGTAAAGCCTGCATCTTCAAAAATAGAGAGGCTAAATTGCGTTGTAGTTGCGCTTTTAATTGGCTGGTGTCACACTGTATATCGTCAACAATATCCATTATGTCTGCATCCTCAGACGGAGTAGGATCCTCAAATGGAGGCTCTGCAGCTGCAGAACTGCCATCATCTGCAGCAACTACATCCTCAAAAAGGTCCAAGCAAGCTGAACTAACATCTACTCCATGGGCCCTGGTTTTGTGAGAATTAAATGAGGAGTAAACATTTGTGGTGTACCTACAGTTTTTATATGGACATGTTACCATTTCATGACTTCTCAAATGCCCTCTTAAATGACCAAAAAGATTTTTCTCTGAAAAAGGCTGCTTGAACCCACATAAAGGACATGTGTACACCACCTGGACTTCTTGACAGACATGCTTATCCTTCTCATTATGAAATCGTGATACATGAATTTTTAGTGCATTGAATGAAACAAATGTGCAAATGCATGAGTCATAGAGACATGGTAAAGGGCTAACATTAGAAAAATGGCTATGTTGCAAACCATAATGCCGAAGTAGCTGTGCTCGAGTAAGTGAGGAGGAATCACATAACCTGCATTTCCAATCCATCACTCAAATCCAAATCATTAAAATGACAAGACATGAGAAAACCCTGAGCTATGTCAACCTCTAAAATCAGTTCGAGTTTTAAAATGCTGCATAGTTTTAGTCATTACATATGCATTTTCACCCCCAAATCCCAAATTGTAATTTTACTCACATATGCTCTGATCTCACAAATTTTAACCTGTATAGAAAATAAAAACATAAATTAATAGTGAGGCAGAGACATGTCAAAGTCATACAACAATTTCAGAATTTAGAAAATTTGGCTTCGATTACAGCTAATGTAATTCTAAGCATCAGTTAAAAAAAACAAGTAAGATTGAATGAAAGTGGTTTTAATCTTTTTTTTTCCTCTTTTAATTTAGGTTCTGTAACCGAAAAGCTTCAATACAGGCAACTGCGATAACCAACAGTTCCACAAATTTATATCCGTGCAATGCGATTGCGTGCATACATCAACTCAGTCCCTTAATTGTTTAAATTTAGTTAAATCAATCCACAAATAACATCGCAACATGTAGGCCTAAAGTGTGCCTGATAATTTTAGTAAGTTAGGTCTATCAGCAAAACGCAATAAGTTAAATAGTTTGATTACTTTTCTGTCACATTCTGATGCAGATTACTTGAATAACTTTAAAAAAAAAAAAAAAAGTTAAGTACTTACCAGATTATAGCCACTAAACAAACCGCAGCAAACACAGAAACAACGACGATGATGAACGAAACTGATTCTACAGAACCACGTTGAGGCAACGACTCCTGCATGACATGGCGGGCTTCCAAGTTCAAATCCGAGCGCTCGATTTCAAATGGGAATTATTTTTACTCCGTTGTTATTTTTTACAGTCGTTCGAGTAAAACATGAAATAAACGGATATAGCATGATAGTCACGTTGACTAGTCTGTTTTGGAGAGTTTTACCTAGTATGTTTTACAAATAGCAAATAAAGTGCACTGAGAATAGTTAAAACATTTTATTTTTTAAAATTTTATTTTTTAAATAGTAAAATAAATAAATAGTAAAATTCCATCAAATTGAATTGAATAACCCTTACATATTTTAACTGAATAATTGAACAATCCTTAATCAATTTAATTAAAATATGTAAGGATCATTAAACTCAATTTGATGGAATTTTACTATTAAAATTTGTATATCTTTTAAAACGACTTTAAAATGTTTTTGTGTAGAGACTCTTCTTTGTTGAATTGGCAGATTGGAAAGCAATAAGGCTCATTACCGCCACCAAGAGGCAAAAGTAAGGATATGGTATTTAAGAGTATGTCAATTTTTACTTATTTTATTTGAGTTCCTGGAACTTAAAACGGCCAAATCGTTGAAAAAACTTAAAAGTTTTAAGTTGAATGAACTCTTTCACAGTTTTGAGTATAGTTCACTTATTTTTAATAAGTAGGTTATACTGTTCGGGAATACAGTGTGGGATGGCATACAGGTGAGTAAATGATGAGAGAATTTTCATTTTTGGGTGAACTATTCCCTTAAATATTGATCTTTTTCTCACCCACATATATCAATTAGCTTCGGAACATATGGATTTAACCACTTATGGACTACTTTTATGCTGCCTTTATGTGCACTTTGTAGCTTCAAAGTTTTTTATTCAAAATCATTCACTTCCATTGTGAGGACATACAAAGCTAAAATATTCTGATAAAAATAATATTTTGTGTTCAGCAGAAAAAAGAAATTCATACACATCTGGGATGGCGTGAGGGTGAGAAAATAAGAGAATTCTTATTTTTGGGTGAACTATCCCTTTCATTAAATTCTACATTTGTGCTAAATTAAACATTACTAAAGTAAAACTGATTTATGATTGTTTTTTATCTTTACAATGCAGCATCATGTTGAAATCCTTAAGTAGAAAACCGTCATATTTATTAGCTAATAGAAGTAAATGTGGTGCTCCTGGCATGCGCCATGCTTGAATAATTAAGAATACAATTTAAAATTCCTTAGAAAAACTAATGTGTGGATTAGCTAAAAAACAAACAAATAAAAATGAAAAACTTAACGTAAAACAAACCAACCAACTCGTTCATGAATCTCAATGATTCCGTAGTCTTTCCAGGGAAAACAAACATTTGGCAATCAGTTTTCGTACCAGTGATGGACAGAGCACAGTAAACTGACTGAATGTACGGTAAATAGTGTGTCTAGTGGAGGTTTTGACCCCGCCCTGCGGTTTTACACTGAGCAGGGAGTGGATTCATCTTCATGTGCAGATCAGAAGACCTGGCAGGATGTGAAGAGGCACTCTCACAGCTGGGGTTGAAAGGTGGGCTAATAATGAGTTTTAAAAGTAAAAAACAAAAATTTAGCATTAGCGTACATCGGTTCTGGTACATAGCCTATCAGTTGAAGTTTAGCAGAAAATACTTTTTTTGTGTGTGTTCCTGTTTTAACTTTAATCTTGCGTACGCAGCGCGTACTTGCGGGAGTTTTAACGGTAGCAGATCCGCTAAACCAGTCTGGCAAATCTGTGTTTTTGTTATTATTATTATTTATTTAAATATCTTAACAAAATACGTGAACGGTGGCACGTTACAAGCTGTATCGGAGAAAATTAAGTTGCCTAAGGGGTCTTTTAAGCATTTCCCCCCTCCGTCTGAAATGGAGTTCTTTAGGTTGTTAGCGGCTGTTCGGCGAAACCCAGGTGAGAGCTTAAGTCACAGACTACACACTATGGTTCAAAAACGTTGTAACTATAATAAATGAAAAACGTTGCAATTATAATAAATGAATCGCCCCTGCGTAGGGTTGCACCAGCTATGCGTAAGGTCTCGCGTAAGTTGGGACGTAATGTTCACACTAAGGGCTTAGTAACTATTATTTAGTTTGTAACTAAGTCAGTGCTTAATTTGCACCATCTGTTCTTAAGGCAAGACTTAACTTGTAGGTCGTAAACTCTCTGTAAAGTAATGCGTAGTCGCATAATATGACGTTTACATGCATTGATCCAATAAACAGCCTTCAAATTTGTACACAGAAGTGTTAAAAAGCCGTGAACTTCAAACCTTGTTTGCTCATGTAACTGTCAGATGTAATAAATTATATTTCCATTAAAATACGATACGCAATACAAGTAGATTAGATAAATATATTTGCCCTGTGTAAACAATATATGCATCTTAAATAAAAAAGGGGTGAAAAATTAATACTATTACAACAGGAAAATAGACATTTATTCATTTTAATATTTCAGTCTGCTTTTTTATTCCAACCGTTACTCCTGGAGACGGCTGCATACAACTATTTTAGTCTGGTCTTAATAGTCTAAACTGTTGGACTTAATTTTTTCAGTCAGTTACATAAAAAATCAGTCTAATTTAAGACTAAAATGTAAGACAGCTCACCGCCAGGCTAGCTTTTGTTTGCATTCCATGTTGCCATGGAAAATAACTGTCAGCTGAGTCATAGGGGGCTACAGTTGAAACTTTGTAGAAGACTTTTGACTTCTTTGATGGTAACAAAATGTCTAAATGGGGGGGGGGTCAACATCACAAAATTTGTTCATTAGAATCCATTTTGAAACACTGTAGTCCTCTAAGCAAATATTTTCAGCGAATTAAAACTGTATTGAGCGTCCACTGTCGGCCATTTTTCAAGCTGTTAAGTGTCCTAATTTTCCCACAATGCAACACAAATTAGACTGTCTTACTAAAGACAAATGTGAGCTTGTTTTATGCAACAGGCTTTCTATGGCATCTTTATCTAGTCAAACTAATTGTTAGGTGCAGTCTTAAGTTAATGGCTATTTTTATGCAACTGGTCCCAGTTCGAAGTCTTCTGTAAATATTTAGTTTATACGTAGGGCTACGTCCTACCTAAATTTTATGGTGCAACACGCAAATATTTAGTAGTGCGTAAACTGTGACTTAGTGCCCATTCATGCCACAACTAGGCTAAGTTGTAACTTGTGTATAGCTGGTGCAACCAGAGAAATCCCAAGAAAGTCTTTAGCTGATTCAAGGAAATAACTACTACGAAGTAGTATAGTTTATCTTTTGAGTAGGTGTGTTGAGTGGGTGATGTAAATGTTTATTAATTCTTGTGAAAGTAGTGTATACTAACACACACACACAGATAAACATGTTTTAGCAAACACAACCTCATCAAGTTGTGCCTATTTTTTTTTTTTTGTCATGCCTGATCATGTCTCATTGGATGAATTTAGTTTGACAGTTAGTGTATGGTATAAAGGTAACATAAATTGATTGAACTTGTTGTGTGCTTAAGGCGTCTTTTCTATAATCTTTGAATTGGTTTTGTGCTACTAATTGGGTAATGATAAAAACTAGAGCTGCACTATTCTGGATAAATTGAGAATCACATTTGTTTTGCTTGGAATAATGATCACGAATTTGAAGAAAAAAAATCTTATTTCAGTGATTTACAAAACTTGGACATAAGGGTATTAAAAAAAGTAACATGTAATTTACTAGAGGTTCTGACTAAATGTCCTCTACTTCAATATATACTAAAAGGAAATAAAGTTGTTAATCAAATATATACATTTAAAATGTCCTAATTCCACAAGGGGGTAAAACAAAAAATTATTAACCAAACAGCACCTTGTGATTATTGGGGGAGGGGAAATCCTGTTTAAAAACTGCATTAATAAATAAAAGAACGATTTAACCTGTTTCTTACATGCTAAGTAAAAAAGCAAAACGAGCAGAAAAGCTTCATTAACAGTTCTATGATAACCTGGTTAACTTGGTATAAAACACTGTTATTTTAAAAATAAAACAATGAGGCCTTCAGTGTTTCTCTTGTAAAACTTGCTTCAAGCTTGTAAAATAATTATTCAAGAGCCAGTAATTAAATAGAGAACAGAGTACACAGTGCTTTAAATATTTTAGCACAATAGCAATTAAACATTTACAAAAAATAGAAAATAAAACATTAAAAAGATAATTTAATGCAAATGAAAGTACTTATATTTTTGACACTATTTACTGAGTGATTATTAGATATAAATTAATACTGATTTGATGCAGTAAGAATTCTTGAATACCTTTAACAGACAGCATGCAGCTGATATACATTTATACATCATACAAACGTAACATTTTGAAGAATTTGTCCCATATGTTTATACATCTTTGTTTGCTTTAATATCTCATCCAGACAGTGCAGATTTAATCCCGTATGATTACACACTCGTAATTCATTAAGATCGGTGTTTACATTAATATCACCTAAAGAGGTGTATTTTGATTAGAAACAAGGCAGAGTCTCGTCCAGGAGCACTGCATTCATCGCAAGACACAAGTGCATGGGCAGACACACACGTGAGCATTTGAAAGCAGCTGGCTGTAATCAAACAGTGCACGGGTAGCAAATTTAGTCAGATCTTGGTAATGCCGGTATTTTTGTAGCATCGGTGGCTATTATAATATTGAACTGAACAGATAATCTTCACACTCCTGGCTAATCATGGCTACATCCTGCAGATTGTAAAGCACTGTGCTGGACAAACGTAATTAGTAGTTAGTAATTTTCTAAATGATTGATTTAGTCAAAAAAAAAGTTTTTGCTGAATTTTGTACTTCCTTGCATCAGTGATGTTTTTCAACTTAAATGTGTTCAGTCATTGCCCTGAAGGGCGAAAAGAAGATTAGATCAGCCCATAAGTGGCCACTTTCAGGAATGTTTCTTAAAACCTGTTTGATTCTGAATGACCTTCATCAAAAAGAGAGAAAGATTTTCAGCCCAGTTTTTGTGCATGTTTTCTCATAAAAGTGCATGTTTTTTTCTGAAGTATTTGAAGCACATAGGGTTAATTCTACAGGATAAGCTTGTGTTTTTGTGGTCCCAGAAGCTGTCAGCAAAAGCCTCTTAGTTTAGTCTGAGGCATCATCAGAATCAGAGTGACTAAAAGAAAGTATGTTTTCTATTCTAATATACAGGGTTGGGTCTCTCTCTGTTTCTGAAAAATTTTAATGGATGTTGAAGCTAACTGCCACAAGTAGCAAGATTTCTAATCTATTCCTGAGCTAAAATACCAGTAGACGTGAATTATTTGGCCATTCCACAAATGGCTTTTGTGCATAACAGATCAGCTGATGACAGCTAATTGCTTCTGCTTCATTTACAGTAACCTTTAAAGCATCTCCCTCCTTTTTAGC
Organism: Moxostoma hubbsi; assembly: GCA_032164185.1. Lineage (NCBI taxonomy): Eukaryota > Metazoa > Chordata > Actinopteri > Cypriniformes > Catostomidae > Moxostoma > Moxostoma hubbsi. Next base: position 14,089,258 of record JAVLUX010000023.1, read on the forward strand.
AAGTGCTTTTGACTGAGAATAGATTGTGAAAGTCAGATTGAGGCTCATTCCTCCTTGGTTACACGAACGTGTTGAATGTTAGCCTCATTGCAAAGAGGTTGCGTACTCTCAGGGTACAGATTTCATCAAGCCTGTGCATGTGCTTTGCTTAACCCAAATACTAGGGATTGTAAATTGAACACCAAACATTATGCCTGTATCTGAGAGGTCAATTTGAAAGATTTCTGCTTAGTTGAATGATTTTGTTTGTATTTTGTTTGTATATAACTTAAGGTACCAGAATGCATTCTTAACAATATTTATGAGGGAATTACCTACAATCCCATGAGGCATTGCAAATGATGTAATTGAGTAAAACTAAAAACATATTCAACTATTGATTTAAAGTTGTTGATCATATGTAAAGAAACAATGTATTTACGTTTTATTATATAGTATGTGTGACTGTGTAGGGACATGATTTGATTGCATCATCATTGGCGCCAATGGTCTCTACTATCAACTTAAGCTTGCGATGCTTTTGGGAAATGCAGCCCTGGACTTATGGCTTCAACAGAAGCATATAATATTAGTTAATCTCCGAGCTCATGAAAGGTCTGCCTTCAAAAGTCTTTAAAGTTAGCATTAAAAACACTCATATATGTACAGAACTGGATCGCTGACGCAATGGTAAACTGCCAGTAGGAGGTGAAGACACCGGAAGTGTTTGAGCGGCCATCATTGTGTACCCTAACTTTCATAGAGCATCAATGACTGACATGTGATAATTTCAATAATCAATTTCAGTATCTCTGACCTACGGAAACGACAGTTACATTTCGCCCTCTAGTGACAATGTTTAATTAGCTTGTTATGGAATATATTCTTTATGAGGGAGAAGATATTCGTGAGTCGCGATGTCAAAGCATACACCTGTCCCGGTGATCAGTGCAGCATAACGATCACAAAGGGACTTAGCAAAAGTGTCCACAAGTTGTAATGCAAGTAGTAAAAGCTGTAATATCTCTTGCTATTCTGAGATGTGAGTTGGCTCTGTTTTGGAGGCACAAGGGGGACCTACACAATATTAGGCAGGTGGTTTTAATATAGTGGCTGATCGTGGTGCATGGATACATGTCATACATTTTTGTTTGTGTTTTCCATTTAAACCTTGTGGATCAGTGTAACCATCTTTGCTCTCTCTCTCTCTCTGTGCACCTGCTGCTTGTGTATGAGTCCTCTTCCACTCCTCCATGACCATCACGGAGCTGGTGGATGTTAGAGACCTTGTGTTCCTCCACCTTTTGTTTGAGGATGCCCCATAGATGCTCAATAGGGTTTAGGTCTGGAGACATGCTTGGCCTGTCCATCACCTTCACCCTCAGCTTCTTTAGTAAGGCAGTGGTCATCTTGGAGGTGTGTTTGGGGTCGTTATCATGTTGGAATACTGACCTGCGGCTCAGTCTCCGAAGGGAGGGGATCATGCTCTGCTTCAGTATGTCACAGTACATGTTGGCATTCATGGTTCCCTCAATGAACTGTAGCTCCCCAGTGCCGGCAGCACTCATGCAGCCCCAGACCATGACACTCCGACCACCATGCTTGACTGTAAGCAAGACACTCTTGTCTTTGTACTCCTCACCTGGTTTCTGCCACACACGCTTCATACCATCTGAATCAAATAAGTTTATCTTGGTCTCTTCAGACCACAGGACATGGTTCCAGTAATCCATGTCCTTAGTCAGCTTGTCTTCAGCAAACTGTTTGCAGGCTTTCATGTGCATCATGTTTAGAAGAGGCCTCCTTCTGGGACGACAGCCATGCAGACCAATTTGATGCAGTGTGCGTCGTATGGTCTGAGCACTGACAGGCTGACCATCCACCCCTTTAACCTCTGCCGCAATGCTGGCAGCACTCATATGTCTATTTCCCAAAGACAACCTTTGGATATGATGCTGAGCATGTGCACTCAACTTCTTTGGTCGACCATGGAGAGGCCTGTTCTGAGTGGAACCTGTCCTGTTAAACCACTGTATGGTCTTGGCCACCATGCTGCAGCTCAGTGTCAGGGTCTTGGCAATCTTCTTATAGCCTAGGCCATCTTTATATATGTGGAGTGGAGGGGGGCGGGGCCGTGCTGGAATGTCGCATGCCCCCCTCCACTCCACAATGTAGAGCAACAATTCTTTTTTTTCAGATCCTCAGAAAGTTCTTTGCCATGAGGTGCCATGTTGAACTTCCAGTGACCAGTATGAGGGAGTGTGAGAGCGATGACACCCAAGTTTAACACACCTGCTCCTCATTCACACCTGAGACCTTGTAACACTAACGAGTCACATGAGGCCATCCTTAAAAATATTTTGGTTTGCAGTAACAGCTGCAAAAAAAAAAAAAGGGGTCGGTAGGTAGGTCTATTTTTTTTTTTTTTTTCAATGTTTAAAGTTTCAATGTAAAAAAGTAACATTTTGGTCATGGTGATTACGTAGGTATAAATTTTGCATATTGTGACGTCACTGTCTGGGTCTTCAAACCGTGCCTTCGGGCGCACCATTGCAAACCTCATTCTGATGCAGGTCGTATAGACCACAAATAATTGAAATCTTGTCAAGAAACATCTTTATTGCATTAATTCAGTCGACTAATTAATTCAGTCGACACGGTCACCGTTAGACTAGAGGGGAGAAGGGAGGGGAATAGATCTGGGCACAGGTTTTCCAGAACTTCGTGCCAAGTTAAAGCGGTGTCGAGATGTTTTAATGCATTTTTTAAATGTATTATGGTGCCCGAACCCGTATGACTTTGAACGGTGACCGCGAACATTTTATTTACTGCAGCCGCAGCCATCATTACCAAGCGCGAACAGTGAATGAAACGCGAACGTACAAGCCATAGTGTGACATGCGTAAACCAATAGCGTAAACATAATCATAGACGCCACAGGTTTTTTTTTAAAAGAAAGAACGTAGCCTACGTTTGTATGTAGGCATAAGCAATTTATATTCACAATACTTACTAAAATACAATTAATATTATTTTATTGAATTTGTCGGTCTTAACGCAAGTTTACAACCGGCAAGTCGGTCGGACTAAAAGAAAAAAAATAAAATAAATTGGGTCGGTCCTAAATTGACAGGGTCGGTCGGGTTACGGCAAACAAGAATATTTTTAAGGATGGCCTGATACCGGGGAGGGAAAATGGCTAATTGGTCCAAATTTGGACATTTTCACTTAGGGGTTTACTCACTTTTGTTGCCAGCAGTTTAGACATTAATTGTTGCGAGTTGAGTTATTTTGAGGGGACAGCAAATTTACACTGTTATACAAGCTGTACACTCACTACTTTAAATTGTAGCAAAGTGTAATTTCTTCAGTGTTGTCACATGAAACGATATAATCAAATATTTACAAAAATGTGAGGAGTGTACTCACTTTTGTGAGATACTGTGTAATATATATATATATATATATATATATATATATATATATATATATATATATATATATATATATATATAACTTGCTTGGGCTTTCAAGAAACATAAAAAATTTCAGACTTGAATTACATGAGTAGGATGTTTGCATTATAGGGATGTTATAGATGGAATCAATGATTTAGTGGTGAGTGATTACTCACTGCAATTAGATGATTTTCTAAGTCAGTAGGTATATTGGAATGGGCCAGAAGCATGTTGCATCAGCAGCCTGAAAGACCCGGGTTCAGATCCTGCATTAAAAAAAACATGAAGTGGAGTCACGTGGCGCCATGCAAGATTCGGATGTGTGAACAGTGAGCTCTGGGCACTTTACTAGTTTTAATACTTTTTGTGTCATAAACCAGTGAGGTTTGTTACACCCTGATTCTTAACTGTTGTAGGAAGACAATATGTCAAAGAATTCAAAATAGGTAGCCAATTTGGACGTTGAAGTGAAAGAGATTCAGTGTGAATTGATCAACGTCGTTGCTGACTTGGAGGATCTTCTGTTATACTTCGATCGATCACTGCCATGGAGACAAAATTTACTGAGTTGGTTACAAGAGTGGCAGATGTTGAGAAACAGATCGATTATCTGGAGTTATCGGAGAGGGCATTAGCTGCTAACCCGCTAGCGACCTTGGCTGACTTGGAGCGAGTCTGGGAAAAGTTGGAAGACTTGGACAATTGTAACTGGCGAAATAAACGTCCGACTTGTTGGAATTCCTGAGGACGAAGAAGGCAGAGATATGGTGAAATTTCTAGATGGTCTCTTCCCGAGTCTGCTCGAAATAACAGGCCATAAGCTGGAAATCGAGTGAGCTCCCAGAGTTCCGGCTCTGAGCTCTGCGGAGAGAGACAGGCCCCGATCATTTCTGGCCAAATTTCTCAGAACATCCGATAAAGATCATGTGTTACGTGAGGCGAGGAATAAAAGAAGCCTTTCTTGGCAATACCACAGCATTTTCTTGTTCTCGGAAACGTGATCGATTCAAGGAATGCAAGAAAATCTTCTCAACGGAAGGTCACTTTTAAAGTAATGCTGTAAAGTATTTTTATGCCCCAAGCAAGCACTGTCCTTCACAAAAACATTGGAGTGAGTAAGCCATTTGGTGTTTCTCATTTGATTTGATTGACTCGCTGGACTTACTCTGGCTGTCTGAGGAAGCTGGTCGGCATTTCTGTTTCTTTTTGTTTTGGTTCCGTTTAACGGCTGGAGTTTGTTTTGTGGAGTGACACTCCTTCAAGAAACTTTTGCATTGACGGAAGATCCCTTTTACTCTGAAGTTCCCGGCTAGTGATAAGGATGACTGCAAAATATCTGCATGCCTACAACAAGAGATTTCTTTTATAGAGTTGATGGACTGAGGAAATCATAGTCTGTTTTATATGTGGCCTCTGAGTCAACTCGACTTGTTAAATATACACTGGACTGTCCGAGGAACCGGGACACCTGTTTTGTTTCTGTTTGTGCTGGTTCCACCTGGTGGCTGGAGTTTGTTTTGTGGAGGAACATACCTTTGGGACAGCTGTAGATGAATCTGCATGTTCTTTGTTCTTATGCCTTCTATTGGCTGGAGTTTGTTTCACAAAAGTATTTTCTGTTATGTAATTTTGCCTCACAAAATTTGTACAGAAGCATCGGACTTGAGCAATCCGAAGGAAAAGTTGTCGCAGGGACTTTCGTAGACGTACAAGGACTATTTGAGCTTAGAGGATCGATGCTGGTTGGTGCCATCGTGCGCACATTTTTCTTTTTTCTGTTTTCTTTGTTCAGGAGGAAGTTTGGGGCTTTATTGTTGCAATACTTTTGAAATGTGGCCTTTATAATTTTGTTTTTGACACACAATTTATTTTTTCTTTCATGTCAAAATGTCAGTTGTTAATATGAGTGGATTATCTCTCTCCACATGGAATGTGAATGGGTTGGGGCACCCCATAAAAAGAAGGAAGGTTATTTCTTAAACGTTAGAAATATGATATAGTGTTTCTTCAAGAAACTTCTTTCCTTGCAGGAAGCTGAACAATTTGGGAAGATATGGGGAAGACATGTTTTCTTCAGTGCTGCTCAAGTAAGAGCAGGGAAGTCATTATATTGATAAATAAACATATAAAATAAAAATTTCTCAAACAGAGTTAAGATAAATTAGGAAGAGTCATTATTGTTTTAGTGGAAATTCAGGGGCGAAGGTTGATTTTGGCTAATATTTACGCACCTAATGCTGATGAACAGGGCTTTTTTATAGATCTTGATGTGATGTTGCAAGCCGTTGGAACCCCTCATGATATAATATTGGGAGGAGTCTTTAATCTATTGATGGTCTCAGTCCTTGATCATAGTGAAGCAAAAGTGTGTAAGCCCCCTAGAGCAACATTGATGCTCCACATGATGTGTAAAAAATCTTGATCTTCCAGATATTTCGAGACTTTTGAACCCATCTGGTAGGGACTATAATTTTTTTTTTTCATCAGTCCATAAGATTTATTCTAGAATAGATTGTATATCTAAGTACCTCATTTCATCGGTTGTGGATTGCTCAATTGGAAATATCTTAGTCTCAGATCATGCCCTGGTGAGTTTAGAGATGTTGCCATATACGGAGAAAATGCAATCATATAGTTGGCGCCTTAATGTAACCTTTTTTAAAATCCTGAATTCCAACAAATGTTAAAGACTGAAATCAATGTTTATATGGATACTAACTGGTCCTCAATATCCTCTGCGGGTGTTGCTTGAGGCGGTTCTTAGTGGTCGGATCATACGATATGCCTCATTTACCAAAAAATCCAAAGCACAAGAACTTGTGGAGTTGGAAGGGAAAATGAAAAGTGCAGAGGCAGAGCTGAAGTGTCAAATGTCATCTGATAACCTCAGAAAATTGACCAGTTTGAAATGCAGATATAATACTATTTTATCACGGAAAGTGGAGTTTTGATTATTGTCCCTCCCCGAGAGCCCTCCTAAAATGCCAGATTATCTAACCCACTTTCCCATAAACCAAATCCAAATGATCCAATCCTCTAGATACCCCTTCTTCAAACGCTGCCACCCTCCTCATCTCTGCGCTCCGTTGGACATCAAACCCTTAAAATGACTTGTCTGCCAATCATAACACTTGTCAAAACCCAATTATTTATAAATTTGTCCCCCAAATTTATGACCGCTCAGTTGCACAAAATACATAGTCTGGGTAAAAGCAAAACTTTAGTGCCAAAACGTCAAACAAATAGCTCTGTACCTTCATCCAAAAACCTTGAATCTTAACACACCCACAAAAGGCATGAGTTGTGTCTCCAAATTCTGATTGCCAATACCAGCAGTTGGGTGTGTCTTTAAGACCAAGTCTATACAATCTAGACTAGAGGGTGTCCAATATAATCGATTCAAAATCTTAAATTGCATCAGACACACCCTTGAATCTCTAGATGTCGACTTGACGTTTTTTAGAATCTTATGTTTCTTGTGGGGCAGAGAAGAAAATATTTTTTTTTTTTTGAAAATTCAGTTCTTTTTTTTAACCAATTTAAAAATCATTGTATCATTGTTTTCAAATCATTGTTTTCTTGTTTAATTATTCTAATAATACACTAGACGGCAGCAGATCTATTAGCTTACATTTACACTTACAAGTCTGACATTTCAGCTATTTTCTCTGCTGTTTACATTCACTTTAGGCATCACTCTCTGTGTTTACATGAATATGTCACCAATGCATTTTGGCGAAATTTTTGAATGTATTTGACCATTCAGGTGCACTTTAGCGTAAGTATTTTCGGTAACAGGCAAGGAGGAGGCGGGAACCGTAAGAACAGCCAATACATTAATGACATTATCTTAATAACTTAACCCAGTATGTCAAAATAATAGAATATAGAAATAATAATACAGAAATGTCGACCTGTCAAAGTATGTTCATTTATGCACTCATTACTTGGTCGGGGCTCCTTTTGCACAAATTACTGCATCAATGCGGTGTGGCATGGAGGCAGTCAGTCTGAGGCACTGCTGAGGTGTTATGGAAGCCCAGGTTGCTTTGATAGTGGCCTTCAGCTCATCTGTATTGTTGGGTCTGGTGTCTTTCATTTTCCTCTTGACAATACCCCAAAGATTCTCTATGAGGTTCAGGTCAGGTGAGATGGCTGGCCATTTAAGCACAGTAATAAAATGGTCAGCAAACCAGTTACTAGTAGTTTTCCTGCTGGAAAAGGAAATCAACATCTCCATAAAGCTTGTCAGGAGATGATGTAGTGCTCTAAAATCACCTGGTAGACGGCTGCATTGACTCTCGACTTGAGAAAACACAGTGGACCAACAGCAGCAGATGGCATGGTAGCCCAAATCATCACTGACTGTGGAAACTTTACACTGGACTTCAAACAACTTGGATTCTGTGCCTCTCACTCTTCCTCCAGACACTGGGACCTTGATTTCCTAATGAAATGCAAAATTTACTTTCATCTGAAAAGAGGACTTTGGACCACTGAGCAATAATTATTTGCAGTAATTCGTGCAAAAGGAGCCCCGACCAAGTATTGAGTGCATAAATTAACATACTTTTCAGAAGTTCGACATTTCTGTATTATAAATTCTTTATTCTAATATTGAGATACTGGATATTCCAGAATATGTGAAAGTTCCACAGTTCAACTTTTCCACGATATAAATTGTATTTTAGATGCACACACACACACACACAGCGGCCGACTGGTGTCGCCAGCTGCTCTTTATCTCTCTCTCTCCCGCTAATTAGTTGACTTGGCGCCGGCCAGACCACACACCCCCTCCTCGTCACACTGACATTTCTTATAATTGAGACAGGCCTAGGCTATCGCAATTATAGCTGGTTATTTTTTAGTTATTGACATTTTAATCAATCTGTTTGTCCGATTGGACAATGATTAAATATTCTCTTCAACATTCTCCGATAATTTTTTTTTCTGCAGTATAGCTACTAAGTAAATGTATGTTGTTTTTAAGGAGTTTTAGATATTACTTTGGAACACAAGCAAAAAAGACTAATCAAAAACTTATTTTGTTTCAGTGTATAATGGGCTAAAACTACACTCACCTTTGATCACTTTAATCCATCTTTAACTCTCAAAAAACAATAATAGAGCTGCGTATTGTTGATTTTCTTTAAAATACACACAGTAAATGTGACACATATATTATGACTCACTACATCATGAGCCATCATGTTATAATTTATTTGCAGCAAGCATGTGGGAGTGACTAGTGTCCCCGCGCCAGAGTGGGCATCAGACCTCACAGAGAAATGCCGGTGTCTGAATTTATTTTTGTAACCCGCTTCCTTATTATTTGAAATTTAATAAACGGATGCTTTAAATATATAATGCTGGAGTGTTTCATTGCAAAACAGAATGCGGTACAATAATCATTTTATCTCGATTATCTTGTTTTCATATTCGTTGGAAGCCAAAATCATAATTGAAATGAAAATTCTATTAATCACCAGCCCATACACCCAACACTTACTGCTTTGGCCACTAGTGGCAGTATTTCACATTTCATTAAGCAAAGACCAATTTTAGCTAAATCTTTCTGTTTCTGACTTCAGTGTAAGATCAGCCTGCTTAAAGAGAGGGCTTCCTTTCATGTGATGGTGTCCCTTTAGAATGACTCACACTCTTTCATGCCTTTTTGTTTTGGTCAGCTGATTTCCTCGTAACAGCCACTTAGGAAATACTCCACCCTGACTCAGACAATTAGCTTCAATGATAGAGAATTCATTCCCTTGCAGGAAATCTGAACAACTGCGGCTTGAGCTTCAGATAAAGAGGAATATAACGGGATTGCTTTGTTTTTTGTAGCAGTTTATTTAACATTGCTTAGCTAGAATTGTATTTTGAAAGGTTAGCATTCATTTTATTCTTTACATAGACACTACCAGTCAGAAGTTTGGGCACAACTTCTCATTCTTTATTATTACTATTTTCCACATTTAACAATAAAATTAGTCATCAAAACTTTCAAAAAAGCAATAGAATTGCTGTGACCAAAAATTTTAAAACTATATAAAAAGTAATAAGATTAATATAAATCTAAAATTTATATTTTAGATTTTTCAAAGTAGTCATTCTTTGCCGAGATTACAGCTCTGCACACTGTTGGTAATTTCTTAACCAACTTCATCAGGTGAAATGACCTGGGCCTCATTTCCCAATAACGATTGATCTTGGCAGTTAAAAGCGTTTTCTATGAACGATTCTATGAACGTTTGTTATTTTTTTACCTGCGTTTCCCAAAGCTACTAAGAGCGAGGACACTCTTTAAGTGCTACTTGTCCGTGTGACAATGCTGAAATGTGATCTTATAGTGATGCTCGTCATTGTAACTTCATTATATTTGTGCATAACTTTACAATCATTTGTAATTTACCTCACTAATATTTGTTTAAAAATGTTTTCTTAAATATTCAGTCTAATTAACTACATACATTGTCTTACAATAATTTTGTGCATAACGATCTATTACTTTTACACAATCTGCTTCCATAATCAGGTGTGCATGTTTAAGCACACTTCGTTTTCACAAATTTCTCTCGATACAAAAGCTTCCAGGACTAGTGAAGACGGGGGAGGCCCTTTGTATGATCCTTCTAAGTACAAGCATTCGTTGAAAGTTACAAGGGTCACCGTGTTAGCACATGCACTTCAAAAGAAGGAGACGTTCTGAAGATGTGCTTACTCTTTACTCCCAAAATTGGCAACGGTGACAGCAATGCTGCACGTGCAGTGCGACAACTTGTAGTGCTGGTGAGAGTGCCTTTGGGGGTCAGATAAGAAGCGGAGACAAGTATGATGAGCAAATATATACTGACAGTTTTCATGCAGTTATTGACTTTTTTTTTCTTCTCTCACTGATTTTAATTTATACAGTTGTCTGCATCAGTAGTTCCACCAATTTTTACTAACTAGTCCAACTAGTCCATACAAATAACTTTATTTGTTTACTAATTCATATATTCATCCATTTATATAGACTATTCTATGCATTTTTTTTATGATCTATTTTATGCATTTTGTTATTTTTATAAAATAACCGATACATCACTCTTATATCTACCTGTCTTGTAGTACCAGTTTAGTTAATCTGCCCTACAAAGGCAAAATGCATTAACTAAACCAACACAGAAACTGAAAGGTTTCACACTCATTCTCTTTCTGAATATTATTATTATTGTTGTTGTTGTTGTTATCATCATCATCATCATCATCATTATTATTATCATTATTATTAGACTTATATAGACCGTTAAAATACAAATAAATAAAACATAGGTATCCTGATATTAAAGGTTTAGCATAAAGTGTAGCTATAGGTATTTAAATTGATATTTGTCCTCCATGTGTCTGTATAAGTCTATGTGTTACCGATGCTCTTAGCACTGAAGGAGTCCTCCAGAGCACTTGTAAATATACTTCAGTTACGATGTTTTTGGAAAATGGGCCACAAAAACTAAGATGAATCGTATGATGATTTCTACGATCTACTTTTGGGAAACGAGGCCCTGGAATGCTTTTTAAATCATATTGAGTTCCCATGTTTGCTGTGCACTTTTTGGCTGCTTTTCCTTAACTATCTATTCCAACTTATCTATTTCAGTAAATAAAAAAAATGGGATTTATAAAGAGAGACATGTGAGGCCCTTTCCCCTCTGGCGGGACTAAAGACCGTTTTGGGTATTTTTCCCAGGACTTTCCCGAGCCATTTTAGGGGACATTTTTAGCTCCTACTCTGGGGTAGATACTTTTGGAGCATATAGGAACTGTAGGATTGTGGGAGATGCTGCAGCCTGTGATTGGACAAAACCCTGCATTGAGAAAGGAAAGGAGCTACATGGTTACCAATAGTAAACAACTAGCTGCTAGCCTGCTATGGAGAAGATTGTGCTAATTTAACAATTCCCTTAACAGAAATAACATATAACAAACAAATTATCCAAAGAGAATCACCCATTTCACGTGCGGGCGCGCGTGTGTGTGAATTCATGGTGAGACATTACATTTATGCATTTGGCAGACACTTTTATCCAAAGCAACTTACAGAGCCCTTATTACAGGGACAATCCCCCCGGAGCAACCTGGAGTTAAATGCCTTGCTCAAGGACACAATGGTGGTGGCTGTGGGATTCGAACCAGCGACCTTCTGATTATCAGCCCTGTGCTCTAGCCACTACGCCACCACCACCTACCAGACATGATTTGAGTTTTCATCGCGTCTGTACTTCAAAGAAAATAAAGTGAATTCTGGATTACTATATCGACTTATTCCTGGGATGACCGATATAAATAATCAGATGTTTATCTAGAGTGGGTAATTGAACATTTCATTATACATTAAACCATCTTTAAATTAGTTTATGTAAGGGAAGTATTGCATGCATGAAATCATGTCAACGATGTGAGAGTTTCAGTACAGTAATTTATGTGGAGCCATAAAAGCCTTTATTGCAAAAGTTGTGTTGATAAATTGGTTTATAGTGCATTTTCAACTAGGGATGCACCGATACCACTTTTCCTCATCTGATATCTGAAATATCAGTATCAGCTGATACCGGTCTGATACCAGTGTTGTTTTTTTTCATAATCAGTTTATAATATCTATACCTCACTGAGTGAGGCTAGTTATATGTAAAGAAACACAAACCTTTAACTACACATTATTTCCATGTAAATGTACAAACTATTAAGAAAAAAGTTATTGTTAACTAGTCTACTGGATAATGCTTCAGCAAAATTGACAGTAATTAAGTGTTCAGTAGAAACGAAGGCAGATTTTTTTTTTTTTTTTTTTTTCAGTTTGGTTGTAAGATATGTTCACTTTTCATTCACAGTTATTTTTTGGAACCCAATAAATATAAATAATGTTATAATTGTTAAACAGATAGTAGTAGTAGTAGTAGTAGTAGTAGTAGTAGTAATAATACATTTTTATTATTATTATTGACTTTTAGAATTTTAAATACAATAGTAATATATTTCAGTCGTTCACATTTAACTTTAAAACCCTCTGGCTTTTATTTTGACATTCTGAACTCTCCAGGAAGTCCTGTATGTGTCTGTTTGTAAGCAAGTTCACTGTAGTTTAATTAGCTGCTTATGCAAATTCTGGTAAAATGCACCTCCGGCACCATTCTAAATGAATATTATTAGTGAACCGAACAATTGAGCATCTGCTTCTGAGATATTGTCTGTGAGTAGTGCTCAAATTTTGCACAACGCTTGAAGGATGAAAATAGGTGTGTGTGTGTCAACAGAGCAGCACCATTCAATAACGTGCTGCTGGTGCTGTATGTGCATACTATATATTTACCTATTAAACAAAGCCTTTTGTGATTCACAGAGCTGTCGCATGTCTTCAAGTGGCTTTGAAGAATGACTTCAATTGTGTTTTTATGGTTCTTTTATGTGATTTTTGGAGCTTGACAGGAACGAATATGACTAACACACAGTATCTGATTTGGATCGGGCTCGTCGGACCGATACCTGATCTATCTAAAAACGTCAGTATCGGAGCCGATACTGATCCAGGTATCGGATCGGTGCATCCTTATTTTCAATGAGTGCTGCATGGTTAAAAAAGCTCTTTCACTGCCTTGTTTCTGGCTGCGGGCATTACGGAGCACTGCACGTGCGGCTTACGAGCCCAGTTTAAACTGTAACCTGAAGACACAGGCTGTGTCCAATAACTGGAAAATGCTGCCCTTTGAGGATCTATAAAGATGGACGAATTTAGGATGCGATAAGGTGCATATGTTTAGAAAGTTCCATTCATCCAAAAACACTTTAAAAATAATGTAAACCATTAACTAATAAGGCAGCTGCCTATGTTTTCCGATGCAGCCAAAGTTTGTATAAAACCGGCCTAAATGAACAAAAGTGTAGCTCCGATCCTGGTGTCCTCTGTCGGTGGTGATGATTTTGTTGCTATTGAAATGCTCGCGCAAATTACGTCAGAATAAAAATGGTCGATACTAGATGATATCATTACAGTGGTTACTTTGTGAGTGTCAATTCAATGGGGGGAAAAGTCTCTTTGGCTGTCCCGTTCCTCGTAAGAGTTCTCATCTCGAAAGTAACTAAGGGAAAATTACCAGGCCTGTAGGTGGGAAAGGACTTGAAGATGCAATTTATATTTGACAGCAGAACTCATTTCAAGCATTTGAGAAAAAGCCAATTCAACCACAGGGTTTTTAAAATCTTAAAAAAACAAATCAGTTTAATTGTGTCCAAACTTTTGACTGATAATGTACAGGTCCTTCTCAAAAAATTAGCATATTGTGAAGTTCATTATTTTCCATAATGTAATGATAAAAATTAAACTTACATATATTTTAGATTCATTGCACACCAACTGAAATATTTCAGGTCTTTTATTGTTTTAATACTGATGATTTTGGCATACAGCTCATGAAAACCCAAAATTCCTATCTCAAAAAATTAGCATATCATGAAAAGGGTCTCTAAACGAGCTATTAACATAATCATCTGAATCAACTAATTAACTCTAAACACCTGCAAAAGATTCCTGAGGCTTTTAAAAACTCCCAGCCTGTTTCATTACTCAAAACCGCAATCATGGGTAAGACTGCCGACCTGACTGCTGTCCAGAAGGCCATCATTGACACCCTCAAGCAAGAGGGTAAGACACAGAAAGAAATTTCTGAACAAATAGGCTGTTCCCAGAGTGCTGTATCAAGGCACCTCAGTGGGAAGTCTGTGGGAAGGAAAAAGTGTGGCAAAAAACGCTGCACAACGACAAGAGGTGACCGGACCCTGAGGAAGATTGTGGAGAAGGACCGATTCCAGACCTTGGAGTAGAAACATCTAGAGCCACCGTGCACAGGCGTGTGCAGGAAATGGGCTACAGGTGCCGCATTCCCCAGGTCAAGCCACTTTTGAACCAGAAACAGCGGCAGAAGCGCCTGACCTGGGCTACAGAGAAGCAGCACTGGACTGTTGCTCAGTGGTCCAAAGTACTTTTTTCGGATGAAAGCAAATTTTGCATGTCATTCGGAAATCAAGGTGCCAGAGTCTGGAGGAAGACTGGGGAGAAGGAAATGCCAAAATGCCTGAAGTCCAGTGTCAAGTACCCACAGTCAGTGATGGTCTGGGGTGCCATGTCAGCTGCTGGTGTTGGTCCACTGTGTTTTATCAAGGGCAGGGTCAATGCAGCTAGCTATCAGGAGATTTTGGAGCACTTCATGCTTCCATCTGCTGAAAAGCTTTATGGAGATGAAGATTTCATTTTTCAGCACGACCTGGCACCTGCTCACAGTGCCAAAACCACTGGTAAATGGTTTACTGACCATGGTATTACTGTGCTCAATTGGCCTGCCAACTCTCCTGACCTGAACCCCATAGAGAATCTGTGGGATATTGTGAAGAGAAAGTTGAGAGACGCAAGACCCAACACTCTGGATGAGCTTAAGGCCGCTATCGAAGCATCCTGGGCCTCCATAACACCTCAGATGTGCCACAGGCTGATTGCCTCCATGCCACGCCGTATTGAAGCAGTCATTTCTGCAAACGGATTCCCGACCAAGTATTGAGTGCATAACTGAACATAATTATTTGAAGGTTGACTTTTTTTTTTGTATTAAAAACACTTCTTTTATTGGTCGGATGAAATATGCTAATTTTTTGAGATAGGAATTTTGGGTTTTCATGAGCTGTATGCCAAAATCATCAGTATTAAAACAATAAAAGACCTGAAATATTTCAGTTGGTGTGCAATGAATCTAAAATATATGTAAGTTTAATTTTTATCATTACATTATGGAAAATAATGAACTTTATCACAATATGCTAATTTTTTGAGAAGGACCTGTATATGATTAGGAAGGTATTATTTGATTACTTGGTCCTCTGTCCCTGGTGTTCCCACTTTCCAACCTACATTTTTAGAGACAGAAACCTGTTATTATGTCATCTTCACTTAAGTTCATTGTTCAGCACCTAACATTGAGTTGTAGTGGAGGCTCTTGTCTGCATCAATGCCAGAGTTTACAGTCATAAAGTGCAAAGTGACTGGTTTGCTTTTTGGAAAATGGAACTGAAAAGTTTGCCAAACATTATTTTTATCTGACCGAAGCAGTGGGAAAGCAATTCAGACAGAGAATCCCAGATTTAGCATCAGTGTTAGATTAGTAAGCAGTAGTAAGTTTTGTCCTGCTTTATGGTTTCTTGAATATCAGTAATGATTTACTTGCCATTTTTATCTGCTCCAATAACATTTTCATCTCAAGTGGATTTTGCACATAGTTACCTAAATTCCTTTCACTAACCAACAAGTTGGTACTGCAAGCAGCATGCTTTCACATCCATTGTTATTTATTTTTCAGTTTTGTAAATGGTTTTCAGGTTGTAAAGGGCTTGTGAAAGTAGTGTTTAGTATGTCAATGAGAACCAGAGAGACATCCAGTTCAACATTTACACAGCAAATGCAGACAGTTAATTATTAATGAGACACATCCTGTGAACTCCTTTCTCTGCACTCTCTCTCTCTGACTGCAAATCTACTAAGTATGTGCAAATGCACTTTTTGAATGTTAGGAATGTTCGTCTCGCATATGTGTAACTGCCTCAAAAGTATTTTATGCCCATAGCAGGAGTTGTAATGTTTGAAATATTAAGCTGTGTGTCATTTGTGAGTTACGGAATGTCAGTCTCCATGACATTGCAATTTTTTTAGTAAAAAGAGTCCTCCATTCATTGATACAATTATTCCTTTTGTAGCCCACATTGCAGTAGTTTTACTCTTGGTCATTTAACACGTTAGTGGGTGTTTGTTTTAAGACTTATAATGCTACATGACAACAATGTTTACTTTGTCTCCGACCTCTGGGTAGCTCAGTGATAAAGACGATGGCTACCACCCCTGGAGTTCACTAGGTTGAATCCCAGGGTGTGCTGAGTGACTCCAGCCAGGTCTCCTGAGCAACCAAATTGGCCCGGTTGCGAGGGAGGTTAGAGTCACATGGGGTAACCTCCTCATGGCCACTATAAAGTGGTTCGTTCTCGGTGGGGCGTGTGGTGAGTTGAGCGCGGATTCCGCGGTGGATAGCATGAAGTCTCCACACGTACTATGTCTCTGTGGCAACGCGCTCAAGCTGAGTGGTGTAGGACAAATCTCAGCAGCCGCCTCGTCCGATACAGTCAACCCACGCATCTCATCATGTATGAATATCAATTTTATTTAGTGGTTGTTTTGACACTGTATCAGCTGAAGCATTGTTGTTTGCTTAAATGTGTTGTTTATGTCATGCCTATTTTAAAATGTGGTTAGCATTAGCGTTGCTAATAGTTGCTTTGAGTAGGTGTAGAAACCACATATAAAATTATGCTTGGTTTGGTTGATGAACATTTGTGAAAAAGTACACAGTCCCAAATTCTTCAGTAGCCTGAACATGTAAGTGATATTTTTCTCTGTGCTTGTCATTTCAAGTATGACCAGAAAATACTTGACCAGCTTAGATAATGTTTGGACTAATCCCAGTGTGTGAACATGCTCTATTTATTCTAGCTTTTACAGGCTCTGAAGTCTAGGCGAAGCTATTTTATTCTCAGTCCCATTTGAAACATTATTGTAATAGCAGCAGTGAAACTATTCTCAGATCTATGTAAAAGCATCATTCAACAAGTTTTTTTCTCTGCAGATCTGGATTTTCTCTTCACGTCATTATGATTTCTGTGACTTGCTCTACCGGATTTATTCTGGCTAAATAGAATGAATGTAATGTCAGTATTAGTTATTTGTGTACAAGTCATGGTTTAAATTACTGAACTGAGTAGATGTTGGTGGCCAGTGCAAACTACAGGATTTTGTATGAACTCTAAGATTAATGACAATGTCTTGGAAGTCTGTCCCAAATTGACTGTGGAAGTACACGTAGATGTGTTGTCCTTTTTGTTATTTGTCTTTATTTGGAAGATAATTTATTGTCTATGTATTCCATTTTAAGAGAAAAATTTGTCCATTCTATGACCATAAATGAACTTCAAATATTTCAAAAACTCACTGAAAAATATTTGAAAACTGAAGAAAATATGCATTTTTTTTTCAAGGCTATCAGTACATTTTAAAGATATAAGGAAGAGCTAACACTTGTGCTAATCTACCAAGCGGCCATTCATATGTACCAATGACATTAATCACAAAAAGTCAAGATATTAGCACTTTGGCCCTAACCGATACATCACTCTTATATCTACCTGTCTTGTAGTACCAGTTTAGCTAATCTGCCCTACAAAGGCAAAATGCATTAACTAAACCAACACAGAAACTGAAAGGTTTCACACTCATTCTCTTTCTGTATTTTAGCATAATTAAGCCAGACCTGTCTGGCACAAGATACTGGTGTATGAGACTTCAATTGTTGTGTATACTACATGTTGGTACATTGAATCCAGTTGATTGTGCAATTGAAGTGGAAACAGGAAGAACTTCCTCACACCTCCAGAGTGTACCAGCATATTTAACTTAAGACAGGCAGATAATGAGGTTTCAGGATGGCAATGAATAGCTCTCTGTCACTTCTACAGTCTTGAAAATCACAGCTGATGTTAGAGGCCACCTGGCATATAAGGCTGCTCTAAAACGAGTCCTTTATGCTGTACCTGAAATGTTATACTACGTCTGCATTCGGATACACACAGAGCACCTTTCCATAGGAGATACTTGGTCATATAATCTCTAAGGACTTTGACAGAAAGGTTTTGTACAAGAAAAAGGTGAGTAAAGGGGGATGGGGTTAAGGTAAGTGAATGAAAGGAAGACAGAGCTTAAAAAGAGGAAACTGTTGGGAAATTTAGCTAATTAGAAGAATAGGGAGTTGAATAAATGCAGACATTTAGACAGACAGCTTAAGGACAACATGCAGCAGAGCAATGTGGTTGCTATGAGTCAAAAGCAGTGAAACGAGAGAAAGAGGGAGGAGTTTGTGAAAGGGAAGTGACCGATCTATGGGAAAAGGCACATGAAAATAAATGGCAAGAAATGAAGCTGTTTGAGCAAATGGGTAAGCAAAAGTATATTTGCTGTGGTCACCTATTCACTGTTATACAAGGTTAGCCTGCTATTATTTACTTCCGCATCCCAACCTAGGATATGTGAACCGAATCCATAGTGAGGTATGGCTTCTTGACTTGGACAGTGTCCAAGTGTAGACAATTTACTTTTTTCTCATTCAGTTGCAAACAGATAAATTACCAAATGCTCAGGTATTACAGGTTTTGTCATCTAACAAAATACACTAGTGTTAGTTTTCTGGGAATGGTGGAAATCATCATCTGAACTTCATAGAAATTTTCATAGAAATGTAGATTTTTTTTATTATGGCGTGGTGTTTTCTTGTATTAGAGTCTTCAGTAATACTGTATACGTGTAACATAATCTAATCCAATTTTTAGGGTGCTAAAAAATATTTTTATT
The DNA here is from genome assembly GCA_032164185.1 of Moxostoma hubbsi. Lineage (NCBI taxonomy): Eukaryota > Metazoa > Chordata > Actinopteri > Cypriniformes > Catostomidae > Moxostoma > Moxostoma hubbsi. The sequence continues at coordinate 14,108,167 of JAVLUX010000023.1, forward strand.
TTATTTTATCAGCAAAAATAGTAAAACAAAAGTTAAACAACAACTTTATCTTTCTAAGTGTTTGTGAAAGTTCAAGCAACTATCAAAACAGTCATTTTTTTTATTGTAATGAGTTAAATACAGAAGTGCAGAGGAAAATAGTGGAGATACTTTTTTATTACTTAGCCACTTTATACATTTAATTAGAAACAACTGGTAATAACAAATGATGAGAGATAACACTGGTAACAATGCAAGGTTTTCAGAGAAATGGACCTTCCACAAAAAATGGACGTACTACACTGATGACTTAAGAACTGACAGCTTTGAGAAAATAGGAAGAAGACCGGAATGTTCTGCTCAAGTCATATTAATGTACATGGATAACAAGCCTGACATTTGACTACTTGTTCAAGTGTGTCAATAAAAAGTAGTTTCTAACGTTTTTGTCTTTCTGTCTCTGCTGTTCAGGTGGTGAGTCTCAACACCATGCAGGGACCTCGGAGGAAGGTGAAGGTCATGGTGACTATGACAATGGTGTTTATCTTCATAGTGGTAGAAGTATCACGTAATGCTGGGAAGGGTGATGGCAATAAGAATAAGCTGCTGATTCCCTCAAAGCGGTTCTGGGCTAAAGATGTTCCCAATGATGCCTACTGGAATCGCCAGCAACAACAGCTCAACTACATAAACAACCTCAATCTAGAAAATCTCAACTCAACGATTGAGAAAGTTCCAGATTGGCTCAACGACACAGTCAGTCTTGACTCCTGTGAGCCAGACTTCAGGGTGACCACACAAGTTAAGGATTACAATTCGCTTCCAGATCGCTTCAAAGACTTCTTGCTGTATATGCGTTGCAGATCGTATCCCATCGTGGTGGACCAGCCAAACATATGCAAAGACCAACCGTTCCTCCTCCTAGCGATTAAATCTTTAGTTCCACACTTTGATCGACGTCAGTCGATCCGTGAGTCGTGGGGCAAAGCTGGTCGTCTTGCAAACAAAACCGTTATTACAGTGTTTCTTCTTGGTAATGCAGCCACAGAGGACCATTTCCCTGATCTGTCACAAATGCTCCGTCATGAGTGCTTAATACATGGGGATATTCTTCAGTGGAACTACAGGGATACATTCTTCAACCTCACCATTAAGGAGGTCCTCTTCCTGGAATGGCTGACGACTCGCTGTTCTGAAGCTAGTTACATCTTCAAGGGTGATGACGATGTTTTTGTCAACACCTTTCGCATCATAGACTTCCTAAGCAATCTCTCCCATGCCAAAGCTAAGGAATTGTTTGTAGGTGATGTGATTACCAATGCTGGCCCCCACAGGAACAAGAAGGTCAAGTATTTCATCCCTGAGAGTGTGTTCGTCGGAGCGTACCCTGCATACGCTGGTGGAGGTGGTTACCTGTTCTCGGGACAGCTGGCCAAGAAAATGTATAATGCCTCGAGGCAGGTGGCCCTCTACCCTATTGATGATGTCTACACTGGTATGTGCCTTATGAAATTGGGCCTTGCGCCTAAGAAGCACAAAGGCTTCAGGACCTTTGATATCGAGGAGAAATACCGTGATAATGCCTGTGCCTACAACAGCTTGATGCTGGTCCACCCCAGAAGTCCTCAACATATGATCAAAATCTGGGCCTGGCTAAATGACCCAGACTTGAATTGTCATTGACCTCTCAGGATCACTGATCCAGGTTGTGGCAACTTGAATATTTTTGCCATTGTTCTATTGAGAGTTGTCATTATTGTCATTATGTACATGCAAACCTTGGAACATCCGTTGATTTCATAGTAAGGATCAGGAGCAACAAAGAACTGTTTAGATGAATGTATTTAAAATGTGGCTCAAAATTGCTGCCTCCATAGTATTGCAATGTCTTAAAATCTGTTTGTGATGCTCAGCTGGTCTGAACAACGCACCGCGACAGTACACAGCTCACCAAAAAATTAGTTTACCAGTATATCGCTTTATCATTTTAAGATTTTTTTTCTTGAGTTGATAAGACATTATGTGACATTAGAAATTCAGAAAATAAATGTTGTATTATGCTGTAGCTGTTTTTGACGATAAAATGGCTAATTGTTTCTTTGGAGTTTTATCTATGCTGAAACAAACTTTAAGGCATCACAAGCTTAATCCCACTGCCCATGCTAGCTGCTTTAGTTTTCTGTGTTGTGCATGAAAATAATGCACAAAAAGGCTGAAAATAGAGATGTGTTTACATTCACATTAAAGGGATTGTTCACTCAAAAATACAAATTCTCTCATCATTTACTCACCCTCATGCCATTCCAGATGTGTATGACTTTCTTTCTTCTGCAGAACACAAAGTTTTTTTAGAAGAATATCTACGCTTTCTAGGTCCTCACAATGCAATTGAACACAGGAGGTCCAAAAAGCACAATAAGGCAGCATAACTGTAATCCAAATGATTCCAGTGGTTAAATCCATGTCTTCTAAAGAAATATGATAGGTATGGGTGAGAAAAAGTTCAATATTTAAGTCCTTTTTACTATAAATCTCCAACTTTGGCCATCCCCAACCAGTAGGTTACTGAATGTGAAAGTGAAAGTCACTTCAATACCAGAATTTGGAAGTGAAAGTGTAGGTTTATAGTAAAATTAAATATTGACCTGTCTCTCACCCACGCCTATTATATAACTTATGAAGATATGGATTTAACCACTGGAGTCTTTTGAATTATGTTTATGCTCTGATCACCATTCACTTGCATTGTGAGGACCAACAGAGCTGAGATATTCTTTTAAAAAATCTTAATTTATGTTCTGCAGAACAAAGAAAGTCATACACATCTGGGATGTCATGATAGTGAATAAGTGATGGGGGAATTTTCATATTTGGGTGAACTGTCACTTTAATGGCTTATTTTAGAGCTGTGTTTGTGGGGGCAAAACTTAAATAGGTTACCTACCAAGCCTCTGCACTTTCTTAAATATATGGTTCACCCTAAAGTGACAATTGTGTCATTATTTACTCAACTTCAAATGTAAATATTTTTGGTTGACCTGTTACTTTTATACTGCACAAAATGTTCCCCGTCTTACATTCAAATAATTAATTATTTTGCTAATTAGCCAACCAAATGCATTCAAAATCCTATTATTATTATTGCAACAAATTTGCTGATTAGGCTTTGCTGTACATTACTGCTTGAATCATAGAATCTAACACACCCCACTGAAGTGTGTTTGATTCGCTGAATTATTTATTTGTATACAAAATCATGCATTCCTCAAAATACTTGCTAATATTTTTATTGAAAAAGCTGACTAAAATGCTAGTGCCTTGTCTTTGAATCCTTTGTAAAACATATGACCTCAGGATGTGTCCTCTGGCAAAAGTAATCCAAAAATAAAAAAAATCAGGCCTGTAAATCAAACATGTAATGTTAAGTACTTGATTATGAAAGTTGTGAAAGAAGGATACATGGTTGTGGTGTTCTTTGGTTGCATTTCCCCTTTTTAATCAAGGGTTACTGTAATTTACCTTCTTGACTAAACGAGTGTAACCAGCCTGCTGCTCACAAGAGCAAATTTTCCAACCCCAGATTGAGCCTGTTGCTGTTTTGATCAGTTTGCTGTTGTTTTTTTTCCCTCCCATAAAAAAAGGTCAGGAACAGCGTCTCAGCTGGCTTATTTGATTACTGTATTTTATTGAATGTGTATAAATGTTACAGTCAGTGACCCCTGCTGGTCAACAAGGACTTTTTTTTTTCTTTTTTTTTTTGTAAAACTAAAAAACACAGGAACCTTTTTTGCAACCTGGTTATAAAACCATGCTATTTGCTAATTAGGCTTCAGCCTAATGGAATATTTAAATGCCAGTCAACGAATGGTTCAAGTATATTTTACTGTTACTGCTATTCATTATAACAGGTATGATGCTGAAATGTGGCCTGGTAAGCATGATTCTATCCACATATAGACTGTATCCAGTCTATAAATACTGTTATCTGTTATTCTTAGGTCTGCTACATTTAAGCCAAGTCAAGCTTGTATCATAGTTGCATCAAATGTTGTTTTTATTTTTAAGTGTGAGGAATGAGGGCCATAAGGATGTGTGTTTTATTTAGATTTTCTCCTGATGGGGAAAGTAAGCCCAACATATAATGACCTAATGTAGTGTTAGATGAAAGGGACACAGTTTTAACATGTATTCAAAAATGGTAAAACACTTTTTTTTTTTTAAAAAACCTTGTATTTATAAACTACTATTTTATGACATTCTAGGCAGTTCACCAAAGTAGATTGGTACACTTTTTATACACTGGTATTTATTAGGTTCTACAAAGTTCTTACTGCATCTGATTCTGTTCTATGATCGTTGTATAATGGACTTGCATCTATGCTTATCACTGTAGACCATTCAACAAAATGAACACTTGTTCTGTCTTCACAGCTGTGTTTGTGTAGCAGAAGGCATGTTTAAAGTAATTTTTTTATTTTTTTATTTTTTCTGTAATTGGGTCCAGATGTCCATCATGATAAGATATTTGAATGTTAAAATTATTTGATTCACTAGTAAAAGTAAGTAAAAGTTTATGTATATTTGTGTATTGATGTTTATATGTATGTATATACAAACTCACGATTGTCATGTGCATCTGGAGAGTATTCATGATAAAGCTTTGCTGTGTTGGCTGAATGTCATTGTGTCATTTAGAATCTATTTGTATTATGAAATTGTTTATTAATTGCTCATGAGTGAGATCTCCAAGGAATTCCTGAAGAATCTAACTGATATATATATATATATACACCCCACACACACTTATTTATATGCTTATTTATATTTTTGTCACAACACCTCTTACCAAAAACAAATTCTGTGAACTGCAGACACTGTTACCAAAATGTGCCTATTCATAATTCTTTTTGTCAGTCTTTTGTAAATGCACATTTTTTTAATTTTTTTTCAAGACTGTGTCAGCCTTTTTGATTGATTAAATAGAATAAACTTAGATGAATTTTGTACTTCTGTCATCCCTGTCTTATGTTACAACCTTAATACTGTTTTCTAATGAAAACCTTTCATTTTATGTTAATTTCTATCAAATATGATATTTTCAATGTTTAATAAAATTCAGGGTGTTTTCTTCACCCCACTTTCCTGCAAATGAAAAACCTTGATCAAATGGAGAATAAAGCTGAGAAATTTGCTTTATCATCTTTGTATTATTATTATTTTCTACCAGCAGAGGGCGACTTTGTGCACCGTATTATATGAGTCTGCCCGAGTTCTCTTGCAGTGGATTATTTGTGTAAATCCAATCTGTTTTTACAATTGGCTACATTACCAATAAGTTCTTAAAGCAGTGCTCTTCCTTGGAAAAATGGATGTCACCCTGTCTATCAGTTCTATGGTTTATCATCTTCAAACATGCAGTGTTATTTTTCTTTCAACACTCCAACATTTAATTAAAGCAGGGCTCACAAATCATTTGTGGATCAGAAAGAGGTCTTGGTCAAAAAGATTTTCATATCTAACTAAGCTTAATCTCATCTCAAAAACATTTTATTTACACTTCTTGCCTTCATCTCGGTACTTGAATTGTGCCTTTTACCACATGTTGAAGTAGGAACAGAGTAAATAATTTCTATGAATTTTCTTATTATTTTTATTATTTGGAGGGAAAGTGAAAAAAATTATATTAGATATGATTCTTACTTAGTAGTTGACATTAAGCCCAGCATCAAGATTAGGATAAAAAATGATGTGTGTAAATTAATATAGATATAAAGATAACCCCCCCTAAGGACAGCATCTTTCTGTCTTGTATTTGCATTTGTGGAGCAACATGGAGCAAGAGCTTGAGGAGAGTTGCTATAGAGATGTTCTCTCTTGGGTTTGAAAGATGCTGGTCTCTAGGATCACAATCAGGAGTTTGTTTGTGTGTGTGTGTGAAACAAGTGTCTCTGAGACATGATGTTGGCTTCATCAGGCCTGAAGTTTATTTGTGTTAGATACTGTATGTGCAGAGGAATTTTTCTGCCACTGTTTTGTTTGTCAAGGAAGTGTAACACTGTTTTACAATCCTATTTCTCATAGCCTCAGGGAATAACCAAAGCGTAGGACATGTGTTTGTGAAACTAAAAAAAAAGCACAAGAAGAATTAAGAACATTGTCTCCTTTTACTTTCCTTCTCTGCACACACAGACACAGTCCAGTCATTTAAAGCCATGTATGATATGAAAAGGCAGACATGAATACAAAAGCAACAGAGAAATCAAATCAATAGAGAAGCATGTGCTGATTTATGTTCAGCTTGGTTGTAGTGCATCATGCTGTGCCAAGTCTTGCTCTTATATGCAGCCTGCATCCAAATTGTCTTTTAATCTATATAATCTGTCTGGATGGAGAGTCAGTCCATAGTGGACTGTAAAAGAACCTGGGCTTTATATTATATTATATTTATGGCTCTGTGCCCTGTTGCTCTTAAAAGATTTGATGGAGATTTCAGAAAAGACTAAATCATTTCATACACATTTGAGTGTTGTCCAGAAGTCCTCAATTTTTTCTTGGCACGTAATGTGTCAGCTTAGAATTTCTTTGGCACTCTTTGGACACACTGGAATTTAGGAGGTGCTTTTTCACTCTTTTCTTTGCACCGTGCATCACCGTGCATACAATGTATCATAAACACACACATTTTTTTCACATATTCTTCCTTTGTATAATTTCAAACAGGAAGAGGAATGCAGATGCCAGGATAAGGTATTGCTTAAACTGACTGAACTGTAGGCAGTTGAGAATTATAGCTGTGGTTTGTTTCTGTCGTTTTAAAGAGATGTGAAAAAATGAAAAGCCTAGCATAATTTGCTCAACCCAAACCCACATGACTTTCTTCTGTGGAACACCAAAGAAAAAGGCCCTATGTTAATCTGTCAACACTAACTTTCATGACATTTTATTTCTTCCTCATAAAATAAAAGCAAAAGGTGACTGAGGTTGCAATTCTGCCAATGTTTCATTTTGTGTTACAGGGAAAAAAGAAAGTCAAATTGGGTTGGAAGAACATGTGGGTGAGTAAATGATGATAGAAGCTGAGTTCAGAATGGCATACTGCCATATTACTGTACTCTTCCTGTTTCTGCCATATAAACTGTAACTATGGCAGAAATTGTAAGAGTAGTATGGCAGTATTCCATTCCGAACTCAGCTATGGTGGCTTGCCATATTGATGGCATACCATATAACCATATTACTGGCATATCATGTTACAATATTACTACCATATTACTCTTTCTGCCATATATACAGTCGCTATCACAGAAATTGTAAAACTAACATGATAGTGTGTCTTTCGATCTCAGCCATGATTTTCTTTTTTGGGTAAACTATAATAAATTAAAGGTGCAAGCATCACTTATTTTTGCTCATACTTAAAGTAAGGGGTTTGTTTTAAACCCATTGGTATTACATCAGTATATAACTTGTCCCATACAGTTTGTGCATCAAACCATATGGCCTTACAGGAGACATTACAGTTGTTATTTCAATTCTAAGAAATTAAAATGTAAGATTTTTGATTGGAGGATGACATATCAGAAAGGAAGCAACCATGTATAAATGTACTGGCAACCACATAGCAACATGCTAAAACCACTCTAGAATACCTTAGCATATATATAAAAAACACGGTATAAATGAAGTACCTGCTCCTTGAGTTTGTTCTACTTACTGAGTGATCATTGCAAAGAATTGTGTGAAATACCAATAAACTTGGGCCAGTAAAGCATTTTTAGGAGAATTTTTACATCTTAAAACATTTGTGGATGACCTGTTAATTCTACTTTCAGAATAGGCCCTTGAGGCCCTAAAGAAAGTGTGTATTTCTTAGGGTTTGTTCGAAAGAATGGGGAAGAGAAATGTTAATGCAAACAGATGTCCACACCCACGGGGACATATTAACACACATACAAACACACATACACACACTATCTGCAGCTATCATTATGAGAACTCTCCATAGACAAATATTTTATACTGTACAAACTATAGATTATATTCCATACCCCTAAACCTAATCCTCACAAAAGCTATTTGAATTATGGAGACATTAGAAATATCCTCGTAAACTACATTTATAGCATAATACCCTTGTAATAACCAGTTTGTAACCTAAAGAAAAGTCTTAGTAAACCACATAAACCCGCCCACACACACAATCTCACTCACTCACATTCACACACTCACACAATTTTTCCATTTGGAATATCATCATGAAATACACGCTTGTGTCGTGCAGATTTTGTTTTCAAATAAAATCACAAATCATACTTGTGTAAATGCATTTCAATCTAAACAATAAAAAATTCCATATATGCTTTTTGCTTATTGACTGCAGTCTTTCTGCAATTAGAAGCTGTTTACAGATTTCAGGGAAACTGAATCTGTGCCTCTGCTCATCCAGTGTTTAGACAGGCAGTTAGTCAGTTAGATGAAGTGGAAAAGAGGAGAATGTCATAGCCTAAGGACAAGACTGACAATTAGTTTGACAGCTGCTCTGCATTCGTCATCATGTGTTGTCATTTCACGTAAAAACAGAGTAGATTTACAGTAACATTTAAAACATGGGGAACTGTCTATCCGATGAGACATGTGACTCTTTTAAATGATCTGACATGTCCAGTATGTCTGTGACATGATTACATTTGAGTTACTCAGGTGCCCGGATCAAATCAGCTTTATGAATATTAAAGATAACTCTGATGATGTCTACCCCACCCTTCTTTCCATGTTTCTTTCTTCTGGTAATTTTTATTATTTTATTTATATTTATTCTTCTTCATATGTATGTTTGTCTATGGTGTGACTTAGTTGAAGATTAGATCACATTTTATTTCCAATTTTCACAGAAATCCAGAGATTCACATACTTTTCCCAGCACTGTAGATGTAAAGATGCTACTGTGTGGATAGAGACAGGAAAGCCAGGAGGCAGAAGCTGAAGCGATGGTGATTAATGGGGAGAGAAAGAGAGAGGACAATGCAACATTCATCAGGGTTATTAAATCCCCTAGATTTAGTAACGTTTGTTCAGAGTAATAAAATGATCAGTCCTTCCATACTTCCTCTGACGCAGGATTCCGGTGGAAAAAAGGAGCCACAGAAAAACAGTAATTATGAGTTACATAACAAATGCTCACATGACCTTGTAAAGAAAGTCAGCTTGGTCATAAGCCATTGCAAAGTAGAAAAAGCCTTGGTGGAATAGAAACTCCCATAGACTTACATTAATGGAATGTTCAAACAAGCTAATGGAATGCTCGTGAATTAAAACTCCAACTTTCAAAAACTTTTCAAAAATGTAAATGTAAACAAACCCTCACAACACTAATAAACTGCTTTTAATCATCCATCCATCCATTGAAGCAAGCCAACATCAAAGATTATCTTGACAAACTTTGCCCATCTATTTATTCTTTGAGATCTAATTCAAAGCCAACATTTTAAACTTGAGTATTGTTATTCTACAATTTCTGCCACCTCTTTCTTTCAGTCTCACTTACACACACTCTCTTTCTGTCTCCAGTTATGGAAGTAAGTCGCTCAGTATTTCCATGTTTCCAGAATGGTCAGACTATGGAACATTAATAGGATTGTAAAAGTTCTGTCCTTGTTAAAGGAATAGTTACCAAAATTAAAGTTATATCATAATTTACTCACCCTCATGCCGTCCTAGATGAGTAAGACCAAAGTCTTTCTAGCAAGTCATTCCACTGTCGGCCATTTTTGGAATGCTATCGGGAGACTATTTCCAGTCATGCCAGTGCAGCTCCTATCTACTTGAATGGAGCAAGACCAAAATCTCAGAAACAGTTTGTCAAGATTACGATCAGACAACATTTTTTAAATCAGCAATAAAATCTGACAATACAGGTATCATATGTCATTCTTTACCTTGTATTACGCAAAAAAAAAAAAAAAAAAGAATTCCCTAATGCACATGCGCATTCTACAGTTGATTGACAGGTGATGTCTGTATCCGTAGTGATTGTCTCTTTTAACTGTAAGGCGGGACTTCCTGTCTACATCTATTGACCGTTTGGCACTCAGAGCTCCTTGGTTGAGCTTTCCAATTTCAACCATGTATCTTAATACAAGTGGCCCTTATCTGCTAAATAATCTCTTGTAAGACTTAATTTCTTCTGCAGAATACAAACAAATATTTTTAGAATAATGTTTCAGCTCTGTAGGTTCATTCAATGCAAGTGAATAGTGACCAGAAATTTGAAGGTCCAAAAAAGACATAAAGGCAGCATAAAAGTAATCCATAAGACTCCAGTGGTTACATTTATGTCTTCAGAAGTGAGATGATAGGTGTTGTTGAGAAACAGATCATTATATAAGTCCTTTTTTACTATAAATCTTCACCTTTCACCAGCCCCAACTTGTTCTCTTGTAACTTGTATTGATTAGTTACTTGAGGAGTAGAGCATAAAAATAAGTTCCTCGCAAACCACCCAAGCCCGCCACCACACACACACACACACATACACACAAACGTTTACTTAGGGGACATATCATTTACTTTCATGCTTTTATATAAAGCTTTTATATATGTGTTTATATATATAGACTCACCATTACCATACCCAAAAAAGAAAACCTTTTGGGAAAAAAAACACAAAAAAAATACATATTTGCTTTATTTATGAATGGCTTTTGCTGTCAAATATGTCCCAAAATGTTACCAAAGGAATTTTTTTTTGTTTGTTTGGTTTTTAGCCAAATCCTTGGGACAATTTCCCCCAAAACTATAATGAAGTATGCACACACACACACACACACACACACACACACATCCTTACACATGCATAAACAGCTTTCGGGATTTGTATCAGTCCTGACTCTTGCAACACGTCTTCACATGTGCCCAGACTTGTGATGTCACAGATGTAACGTTGATATCACAGAATGAGCTGACACTGCCTTTCCTCTGCTGTAGAGAGTTCATTACAGTATATCCCTTTTAAACTAACCAGCTCTAAAGCACCCTGTTTTCTGTTTCCCCTCAGCCATCCAGCAGCTCCACAGAGCCTTTATTATTTCACCTGCAAGCAATGAGAGCGAGCCAGCCTAACTACACAATATATATGCAGGGAGATCATTATGCCTCCCTCCTTTGGTTTTCCTCCCATATCACATGCTGCTTCTAAGTCAGCTGCCTAGACAGCATGGGTCAAAGTAAACCTTGCTTTCTCTTTTCTCTCTAGCTCAATTTTTCTTTCTCTCTTTCTCACTCTCTTTAAACTTATTCTTCTCTTTTTTCTCATTCTCTCTAGTTTTTTTATACAGACACTCCTGCAGGTGTAACTACGGGTGGGCCAGTTGAAACTTACACCCACCAAATCACCCGGCACGATTTTATAAAATATGAAGCCAAAGTGGGGAGAGTAACTATTCAGCCAATGATTTTAATGTTTTTATGCATTCTTGTGAGTGGATATAATGACACCCGGGACGGAGAGGTGCTGCGACCTTGGTGTGCACACATGTTAAGTTTGTACATTTGTACAGAGATGATTTCACCTCTAAAGAACTAAATTGTGCCAAAACAATTACCAAAAATGGCCACCCCCTAGCTCCGCCATTGCACAGACTGAATGCACGACTGCAGAAGAATCTGATATCATTCAGACAGCAGTAGTACAAGATACATTTTATGTTGCTGTGTTTTACAGTATGTTATGTTTCTGTTTCTTTATGTCACTAAAGTTCTGTTGACTGTTCTGCCAGTTCCCGCCTACTCCTTGCCCATCATGGCCCATCAGGTCAGTTTATGATCAGTTTAAAGTAATGTTCAGAATGTTATATTCCAGGTTCAATACATGTTAAGCTCAATTGAACACATTTGAGGCATAATGCTGATTACCACAAAAATAACTGTGACTTGTCCCTCCTTTATTTAAAAAACAGTAAGTTACAGTAAGGCGCTAACAATGGATGTGAATTAGGCCAGCCTATAAACGTTAAAGTACTCACTTTTAAAAAGTATAGCCTCAAGACATAAAAAATAAATGTGTTAATATTATTTTAGTGTGATAAAATCGATTACTTACTAGCTTACTACTTTTCTGTGTAAAGTAATATCCAACATTACAACTTTGTTGTCATGATGATGTATCAGCAGTAAACTATGTAATTAAGTAAATACTGTAACGCTGGTAAATCCCTGATATTATATATATATATATATATATATATATATATATATATATATATATATATATATATATATATATACATATATATATATAAACTGTGAAGAACAATCTCCCAAATGAGAATAAAAAATTTACAATTCGCAATGAAAAATCAGAAGGAAATAAAATGAAATTAAATACAGCTTTTTAAATAGAGAGGCTAATGTTAAATGAAAACACAAACAGGGCATTAGTCTCTCCCTTCATCACTTTAATACATGCTTATATCATTCACAGAATTTTATGCATTTAACATATGCTAAATTCAAAATGTATACACCCAGTTCTTGCATGTGTGCAGAACGTGGTCAAACTCATCACATGCAATTATCCATAATAAACACACACATACAACTATTCTGAACACATATTTAATGCAATTTATAAGTATTTTTTGTCAAATTTGATATTTACCTAAAGGATTCTCAAACGATGAACAAATCTGGGAGCTCTCTTGCACAACGTCTCACATTTCCAACATGAGAGAGTGCCAGAAAGTGGGTGTCAGAGGGCACTGTGATCTGAAGTGGCAAGCAGCAGGGGCTAGTGTCAAACTGTTACCTACTAACAGACAGCAAAAACATCACAGATCAAAATAATATTTACCCAGTGAAGCCTTTTCACACCAATCCATGGCTGACTGCTGTGTTTTGGTTTCAAAAGGAAGGATGCTGTTGCAGATAAAATAATTTTAATGTGAGTTTTTTTTTTTTAATATGTTTGATATGAAGTCATATCGTTACATGTACATTTAGTGTATTACATATGTATTAATTCTGTATCACTCCTGTAAGGAAATCTTGTAAATCTTGCCTCATTTTCCACAATATTTGAATGTTTACAGGCTTCTGTACAGATTGTTGAAATATACTATCACAAATATGTTGAGGTTGCACAACTTGCTTCGCTCTGTTTATTTGCATAGGCCATTGAGCTGCAGTTTATTTACAGAATCTCTTTTCCAACTTCTCCATCTTCAACAGCTCAGAGATCGCATGAACAGTGTCAAATGCTATAAAGGCCTGATTAATCGATGTTAACTATGTACACTTCAAACTCGTGAAGGATGCACTAAATCTCTGATGTTGTTTACCCACTAGAACAGAATATTTAAAGAGATAGTTCCCTCAAAAATGAATATTCTTTCATCATTTACTCCCCCTCATGTTGTTCCAAACCTGTATGACTTTCTTTTTTCCAGGGAACCCAATAGGAGATGTGAGGCAGAACAACAGCCTCAATCACCATTCACTTTCATTGCATGGAAAAAAGAAGCAATGTTGAATAGTTTATAGTTGAATAGTTTAGAGATTAACATGCTAACATCTCCTTTTATGTTCCACTGGGAGAAAAAATTTATTCATGTTTGGAACAACATGAGGGGGAGTAAATGGCAGAATTGTATTTTTTGGGGGTGAACTATCCCTTTATTGTCCTCATAATGAAGTGCATGGTGTATAAAAGAAACTATTGATTAGAAATAATGCTGCTTATTAAAGGAATACTTCACCCCAAAATTAAAATTCCTTCATGATTTACTTACCCCATTCCAGATGTGTATAACTTTCTTTTATCTGCTGAACTAAACTGAAGATTTTTAGAAGAATTTCTCAGCTCTATTAGTCCATACAATGCAAATGGGCTCAAACATGTCACATAAATCAGAATAAGAGTAATCCATATGTCTCCAGTGGTTAAATCAATGTCTTCAGAAGAAATATTTTAGGTGTGGGTGAGAAAGAGATATTCATCTTTTTGTGTTGATTCACATTATTCATGCATACTGCCCCCCACTGCCAGGGAGAAGAATTTCTAGCAAAACATGTCCTAAATATTGATCTATTTCTCACCCACATCTATATCATATAACTTCTGAATATTTGCATTTAACTACTGAGTCATACTGATTATTTTTTAAATTCTTTAATGTGCTTTTTGGAGCGTCAAAATGTTGGCACCCATTCACTTGCATTGTGAGGACAAACAGAGCTGAAATATTCTTCTAAAAAACTTAATTTGTGTTTTACAGAAGAAAGAAAGTCATACACATCTGGAATGGGATGAGGGTGAGTAAATTATGAGAAAATGTTAATTTTTGGGTGGACTAACCCTTTAAGGTTCTATTGTTTCCTCTGTAATGACAATGGTTATTTCTGCTGAATGAGGTGTGTGTGACATCTTTATTCTCTCCTTTCTTTGCATTCATGCACGGCTGTGCCCGTGTGTCTGCATGTGTTGGGGTGATTCACTTACAGTAAGCATGCTTAGCTCACTGCCAACGGACACACTCACATTACCGCTGGGACACACACAGGAAGACGGAGAAAGTATAATCGATACACAGACAAACTGCAGACTCATGCCATACCAAAACTGGGTGGTTAGGTGGAGATCTCTACGAAGTAAAATCACTGGGATATTATATTGAGGTATTCTTTTGTTCACATTGTTGAAAATAAAAACTATCCTGGTTTAAAAGAGACATTAGTTGTGATGCATTGAGGGTGATCTTGCTATCTTAAATGCTTACATCATCCAAAAATAAAAATTCTATCATCATTTACTTTTACCCTCATGTTGTTCCAAACCTGAGAAAGCTGACAAAAGGAGAAGTTAGCCAGAATGTTAATCTCAGTCGCCATTCACTGAAAGTGAATAGTGACTGAGACTTACATTCTAACTTCACCTTTTGTGTTGGAATATCATGATGGGGAGTAAAGGATGACATGTTTTTCCTTCTAGATGGACGACTACCTTGAACACTTTTTGTGGCTAGCTTCCCTTTCCATTACTTTATAATAGAGATCAAACCTTGTCCACTTTCCTAGCTCACAGAGGTGCTGTTACAAAATGTTATCTGTTCTGCTCCTGTATGTCAGAGCTTTGAGAGCAGTGTCCTGAGAGGTTTAAAGTTGGCTAACACATGTCCGGATGTGTTGGCAGCCCATAAAAAGAGCACTCTGTCTTTAAGTCTTTTTGAGTATCTGACATATGGTAAATGTGTCAGATTGGTTGTCTGGTGGAGAGCTCGGAAGAGTCCTTGGCACCATAACATTGCAGTCACAGGATGTGACAACTCTCCCTGTAGACACTCATGTCTGTTTTGAGCAGCGATCACACCCTCTTCTGCCCATGTGCCCACAGAAAGCCCAACATCTTCTCATACACACTCCTGCATCAGGGAGGAAACCCCTGTCTCACATGACTTCATCAAGATATTGATCGATGCTTGAAAAATGGTTGAACGAATCTGTGTTAATTCCTTCCTTCACACTCTCACAGACAATCTCATGTGTGCCTTCCCAAGAATGCTGTCTGCTTCAAGGCATTTTTGGCATGTGGTGTGTTTTTCTTAATCCAAAGGATTCAGTGCAAGCTTGATAAATTAAGAAAACTCTCTCTCTCGCTCTCTCAGTTTAGTTTTCAGGTTTAAGGTGCTTTATTGGCATTAATTTTTTTTTTTTTTTACATTTGTACAGCAAAGAGCATATGGCATATGTCTGTTTACAGCATTCAAATAAAACAGTTAAAAAACAAAGACAGTGCAAAGCAATGTCCATAATATAAGAAAAAAAAAACTAAAAAACTAAATATACAATGCATTCTTGACAAATAAGGTAAAAAGAATCATGTTAAATAATACAAATGTACACAAGTTTAAAATGACACATAAAGGAAATATAAAATATGACTAAAAAACTAGAAAGAGACAAAGTATGCTGGAGATGCAGACTCGGGTCATTTCACTCACTGTCCCTCATTCTGTGGCAGACAGACATATATTGTGCTGCTATCACACAGCAGTCCTTCACCTAGTCCTCACACAGTAGTATTCACCTAATAAGAAATGTAGTTTGTTAAATGGTAAAATGCGCCTAATTTTGTGGTAACAATTTCCCAGAATGGCTGTGTATTTTATGCATTGTGTTAGAAAATGCAGCTCTGTCTCAAAGCCATTCAAAAGGGACGCTATTACAAAATTCAAATTCAAATAAGCTTTATTGGCATGACGGTTTCATAACAGTATTGCCAAAGCATAATAAAATTGGTTCTGTTTCCCCCCCCCCCCCCCCTCTCTCTCTCTCTCTCTCTCTCTCTCTCTCTCTCTCTCTCTCTCCCCTCTCTCTCTCTCTCTCTCTGTCTCTCTCAATTTTCAAATTTAAATAGTTTTATTGGCATGACTGTATGTTACAATGTTGCCAAAGCACAAGTTATAACCAAATGAAACAGAGCAGAAACATGTGAATAACATTAAACAGATTTATATTGTGGATATTTAGAACACAGTAATTAACAAACAAATAAACAAATGCATTGTATGTTAATATTTAAAGTCACATTTAACTTATACACAGTAAAATACAGTATATATAATGAAAGAATATATGAAATACTGTATAAATTTAAGTGAAAACGTTTGGTTTAGTCTCTCTCTCTCTCTCTCTCTCTCTCTCTCTCTCTCTCTCTCTCTCTCTATATATATATATATTGTACTGGCATAAAAAAACAAAATAAACACAAGGTGCATTATTATTAACCGGAATGTACAAATAAAATAACACTTGCAATATACAATATTCAATATAATCTATCACACATGCTCACATTCGTTTGGTTGTTTTGTTTCAGCCTTTTGAATAAAATCACAGATACCATAATGGAAGTTCAAAATAATTGTTATCAAAATATAAGCTATATTTAATATATCAAGAGAATCAATTGAACAATATGCAGACTTTTTTTTAATTATAAATCTCATATTTATACTTTGACATATTCTTAAAACTCAAGAAAATGCATAGTTTTAATTTCTACGCTTATGTTCTTACTCAACTCAGTCTGCTTGCACACACGGGCGGGTTCAAGATCTCTGTAAGATGTTTCTGTCGACCAATAGGAACGCTCGCTGGCAACAAAAGCCCTGGGAAGGGTCATGCATATGTAAATATTTACAGACCGACAGCCAATGGAAGCAGTGTGGGGGCGTTTCCCGGAGGCACAGCACAGATGTTTGACTGAATGTGGGATAGGGGAGGAAAATGATGGAGTCTTGATGCGTTGAGTCTGTGAGTGAAGGCGAAAACAGCGCTGGAATTTCCTTCTCTTGACCGGACAAACTTCCACTGTTTCTCACCCTCAAACTCCTCAGCTTGGCCGGTACCGCATATTGTCCTCCACGCGGACAAATATACAGGGGAATTGTGTTTTCGCTGCCTCTGTTTGCCCTAGGAAAGCCCGTCTGCTGGCTAAGCTTAGCTGAGGCTGCTAGCGAAGCTCTATGGGAATCTTAGCTCGCTAGTGGGCTGAATGCAGCCGTCGTTCAGCCGCCACTGCTGCATTATTCACGCGGTGAGTGCAGGACTGCATATTAATGAAACATATAATGGTTAACGTCGCTGTTGATTATTGATCATTATGATCTCCTTAGCTACCTTGCTAGCCAGGTTAACACCGTGCCTTTAAAATGGGATCTTTAATCAGTAACTAGTAACCTGAAGGTAGTGTCCCTGCACTGACAGTTTATCAGTTTGTGGTACTGTAAGTGCATGAGGATGCGAGTCGTTTGGAGAAGCCTTCATCGGCTGTCTAGCATGGAAATAACTCTATTTGGTTGTGACTTTTTGAACAGCAACAGTTGTTTGCTTAATTTAAAGAGGAATATCTAAGTTAGAAAAGTGTTGTACTCTTAATAGTCTTCTAATTGAATCATATTTATCGTCAGCTGTTCATTCAGGTTTGCATCAATGCAATGCACATGCAATGCAACAAAAACATCTGATTAATCAAACGTATCCAAGAGTTTTTGCACGAAGTGTTAATATCAATGGCTTCAGAAACATTGCAATTGATCCAGAAAGTTTAATCTGACTTTATACTTTTTCCCTTGTGGTCTGGGGTGATGAAATCTCGTTCTCCTGATATCATCGCCAGACGTATCGTTTTGTCTTTGCCTTGCACAGATAACTGATAAGGTTTTTTTGGCTGCTGGTATTTTTCAGTGGTTACGTTCCAGGCGTATATTGCAGGGATTGTTAAAATAATCAGATAAGGCTGACAGATTTGTGTTCCAATACAGTGATATGAAATATAAGCTTGATAAATCTGGGTGTAGCTTTTGGTGCATCACCGTTTTATCACCGAGAACTAACAGCCTTCCTCTTTGTCTCTGTAGGTTTATTGTCACCTGGAAACGAGGAGTACTTGATTATCATGCCGAGTTGTGGGATATGAGCTCTCTTGGAGTTGTCAGTCACCCCGGTGGATTTAACATGTCATTTCATCATGCTGATCTGCGCTCATCCACACTGATGTTTGGATGTTAAGGAATCTACGATTTTTTTCCTTTTGGTTATACCTCATACATCAATTACTGCACAAAAGCCGATTTTGGACGGATACTTTTGAGAACTTTTCCAAGGAAAGGATTTGTGAGGGGGCGGCGTCAGAACGGGGCAGTATTTCATGTAAACTGTCAGCTCTATAAAGAAAAAAAAGACAACAGCCCATGGCTTCGGTGTGGAAAAGACTGCAGCGTGTTGGGAAACATGCTTCCAAATTCCAATTCGTGGCCTCCTACCAGGAACTCATGGTGGAATGCACTAAGAAATGGTGAGTTGTCACTGCTTGTATGTCTCGCGGGTGCCGCTGCTCATTTCCAGCCCAGCTCGCGCATACGTGTGTGTGAGTGCGCGCGCCACGAATTCTGGAATGCTGAGTTGTCACGTGATTTATTTCGCGGCGGTGATTTAAGTCTGGTTGCCTTTAGGGAGAGGCCGGCAATTTACAACACCACTTTTCCTCTGCATTTTGTTTATTTTTTCTTTTCCTCTCTGTTTAGGGATTGCTTGTTATGAAATTCCACATTGTTGCAATTAAACATGAAGTGTCTCCTTGTCCACATTTCAGCTGAGTCATAATGTCAAGAATGCGAATAAGCTTACTATATTTAATTGAAGGATATGTTAGTTAGATGAATCAAATACATGTCATGTTTACTTTCCTGTGTATTTCGCATACACGTGCACACACCCAATGCCTTTGGTTTTTGAAGTGGTATGCTACTCAAAGGTGCAGGGTCAGGTTGTGGATTATGGCATATCAGGGGTCAAGTGCTCTGCCTTTTTTTGTGTGCGCAGAATTTCTCGAAGTTTTCTCAAGCACTTTCTCAAGTGAGAGCTACTGTGTATGTCTTTTGGGAAGGGTTGGGGAGTGACTGATGTCTTGCAGATATCCTAAAGGAGAGTGTAGTTTTGTAATCATGGCATCACGCTCACCATACCATGCTCCACAAGGGAAACATTTTCTTATATTTACTTAAATCTAGGTGTTGCAGGATCATTTCTGGGCCCTGAACACGCATGCACACACAAACACACACCTCTCTGAGGTGTTCCAGATGTGAATGTTTCAGGTAATGATATGGTAGAAATGCACTAATGTCTGTTGCTAAGGGAAAAAAAAAAAAACAGCTTTTCTTTGGAAAAACACTATTTCAGAATCTCGTTTTAAGACATCTGAAAACATTTCCCCCCTCTCCCAGTGTATGTGTGTGTGTTTAGGATGCACAGACTGTTGTATGCATAGTGATGTACAGACCAATGTGGAGTTTGCTGTGATGAAAGAGCATTATTCACTGATTAGAGGATGAAAACCATTTGTTCCAGGGACATTCTAGTGCCTCAGCTCAGCTGTGTGTGAGCCCTTTTCCACCGAAATTGTGATGGTTCTGGCGCTGTTTATCACGAGCGTTTCTGGCTGAATTCAATGCCCCGGTTAGTTATCAGGCTGGTCGGTGTCCAAGTCCACAACATCGTTGCTCCGTCCACTATCATATGGTCGGTTGTCTGACTGAAGGCGGCGTGCATCATTTCATGCTGTATCTTCATTCTTGTAGAGTATTTTTTTCCTTTGCGATCTGTAGTTTATCTTGTATCTTCATAAATACCATATAGCAAGTAGAGCACTCGTTTCGTCATATTACCTGAATGCTTTTGATGTCTGATAATTTTGTGGGTTTTTATTGTTGTTATAGAGTGAAGAAGTACTCCTTGCTGCAGATAGAAGCTACTGTTGTTCTTTGGCATAACTTTACCATGGTGACGAAACATTATCCCACCTTCCATCCCCTGACATAATTGATTCCCGCATAGAGACCAGCAAGCTTTTGGGGCCGGTGCGGAACCAGGTTTTGGGCCCTGGAACGGCCTTTTTTGCAGTGAAAATGCACGGAATATTTAGAGAATTTACACCGGCCCAGGAACCCTCACCTGAACGATGTTGGTGGAAAAAGGCTATGTGTGTGCGTGTGTGCAATGACTGCCCAGTCTGTGCACATTGTGCTTCATCTGTCCAGTGTGCCATTGTTCTGATGGAAAGTTTTCCATTTTGGCCTCAAGTGGAAACAGCTCACATTCTTAATTTCTCCACATTTCATGTTGAAAAACCACATTGAAAAACCACATTGTTCTGGAATACAGGAAGAAGTCAAAGTACTCCGGGGAAGAATGAATGTGTGTGGGAAAGAGTTAATGACTAGACAAATGAATAAAGAAATACAGTTTTAAAACACCACTGCTGGTTCATACTTGGGTAATGTGATTATAGGGTGGATGGAAGAGGAAAATTATGGATTCTTTGAATGTTTGAGGTGTCTGTGATGAAATGGGTAATTTTAGGGAATTTGCCATTGGCGTGAAATCAGCTCTGAGAATGCTGAAATGCGACCCTCAAGGCTGGGAGACTGGTTCTAGTATTGGAACAATTATTGGCTTCCTGTTGTACTAATGTGTGCTAGTTCTTATGCTTCTACAGTGGTGTGTGTGTTTATTAGATCAATTATGATATCCTAAGACTTTTCACTTTTGTTGTTATGTTGATAACAATCTATTTTGTGACAGTCGGCTTGTTTGATGGACCCTTTTCCACAAATAAGTAGTTGTAACAGTGTTAAAATGGGCACAATCATAGGTCGGGCCTGGGTAGCTCAGTGAGTAAAGATGCTTACTACCAGCACTGGAGTTCGCGAGTTCGAATCCCAGGGCATGCTGAGTGACTCCAGCCAGTTCTGCTAACCAAATTGGTCCAGTTGTTAGGGAGGGTAGAGTCACATGGGGTAACCTCCTCATGGTCGCTATAATGTGGTTCGCTCTTGGTGGGATGCGTGGTGAGTTGTGAATGGATGGTGTGAAGCCTCCACACGTGCTATGTCTCCATGGTAACGCTCAACAAGTCACGTAACAAGATGCGCGGGTTAATGGTCTCTAACTCGGAGGCACCTGAGATTCGTCCTCCGCTACCTGGATTGAGGCGAGTCGCTACGCCACCACGAGAATTTAAGAGTGCATGAGAATTGGGCATTCCAAATTGGGGAGAAAAACCCAAAATATAACCACACAAGGCAGCTACACGTGTCTCTCTCTCCCGAACTGCCATATCCGGTCCAGCTTTATCCCTCTCCTCGGCTGATTAGCCCAATTGGGGCCTGGCCTTGCACTCCTCCTCGTCACACCCGGACAGTGACTCGTCCATCCCCCGGTGGACAGACGCGCATGTTCCTTTGGGTGGATGGCAGAGGTGAGGACGCCACGACAGCGCATCCCTCCTCCTTCCCAGGTTTCAGCACCAATGCTACAGGGTTAAAATGGGCAAGGAGGAGGAGGGAACCGGATGAACAGTCAAAATAATGTTTAATGAAAACATAAAACAACACAAACATAAACGGCAACTGTGTGTGGCTCTCTCTCTCTCATGATCTGCAGCATCCTCTGACCCGATTGGGGCCCACTCGTGTGCTCTCATGGACTGGTCCTGCCCTCCTTCTCACAGTAGTGTACAACAGTCCTCTGCAGACCACTGTTACTGCAGGACTAGCATCCAGCCAGGCTCCAGCCAACACCTTGGACAATGTTCCAGAAGCATGTTGCTAGGATACTTCTGCTTAGGGATCCCTGCCTGTTGATTCGCTGCCTTCTAGAATGTGTTGCCCTTTGCTGTTCTGTTGTCCCTTGGCAACATCAAATGTTTATTAGAGTCTTTCAGACTCATTGGTATAAAGCATTGTTGTGTAATCCCAGCATTTCCCATGCCTGTACAGAGGGCACAGTATATTTTGGTTGTAGTGGAGTGCAATAATGTGGAGCTGTTGTAGATTATTGCATCAGTAATGATTCTTTTCCAGAGGATTTGTGCAGTAATGGGCAGCTGCTCTAGAGTCTAGTCTATAGATCATTTAAAGGACTATTCATCAGTTTAAGGAAGTGATGTCTTTGTCCCTTTAAACATTTCCTACTAGTTGTCGAACTCATTCAAAACAACAATGAGAGGTGCTTCATTCGTAGTGACTTTAACACAATTAACATTACTAACGTTAACATGATTGACATAAAATATCATTACTAAAATGTGGACCATGTTGCTCACTGGCCTGATGCTCCCTGGATGCCTGGAACTAATGGAAATTGAAGTGTTTAGAACTCCAAAAAAGCAACCACAAATGGATGCATGGTCAGCTGCAGTGAAATGAGATGGCTGGATACATGCAGTACTAAAAACTGTTGCACAAATTTGATCTCTGGAAGGCAAACAAAATTTATGTTTAATAGGTAGAGCTCTTAAATATATTTTTTAATGAAACTAAAGGGCAGAGTGTTAATCACAGTACATTTTTGGATCTATACCACTTCATGTTGCCCAAAAAAATTAAACGTGCTTTGATACTAAAGGAAACTGCCGCATCATGCATTTCTTTGCCTAATACCCGGCTGTGGATGTCACATTCTCTGAATGAAGACCTTTTTAACAACTATGTATAATTACTACATATACAAGCACAGCTGTGTCTCCCGCTGAACGTGTTTAGATGCACTCTACAATCTGGAAAAGCCTTTCTGTGGGCCCCCTCTCCAGTCCGGCTGTGCCCCCCTCAAGCCTGGGCCCAGGATTAAAGGTCCAGTTGTCCAACCTTATCGGTGGCCCTGACTGTATGTTTCAAGGCCTGAGCAAGTGCTCATTTATTGGAGTAGCAATGTATGTGTAATTTTGTGTGCTTTGCTATTCAAAAAATATCAGCCCTGAATCTAGGCACAGTTGGCCAGTCACCGGTTACAGATTTAAGACGAAGTTGGACTGATATGATCAGTAGCTGATCAATCAGTTCATCCCTAGTTAAATAAGTGAGGTTAGACAACATATTTAATTTTACATGAATGAAAACAAGGGTTTGAGGGATAATAGTACAGTCCCTTCTGTGGGTTTTTGTGGATCTTGGTGAAACAATTGGCAGTATGTCATGCCAAAAAAAGTCTTGTTGACAAAACACTATGGAAAACATGTAGTTCTGAAAATTAAATGGGAAAACCTATTGATTGGACTGCACATCTATACCTAACAGCTTTGTTTTCAGTTGCATTGAATGTATCCATTGTAGAGTATTTATGCAGTAATATCATCTGTAGCGTATTGAAGCAGTAATGTTTGGCAGCTTTAGAGCATTACCACTTTTAAAAAGATTATTTACTCTTTTTAAGTCAGGCTTAAATCGGTTTGAGTTTTTAGCAAAAATAGATCTTTAAAACATATACAGGTTTTTAATCACAATATATTTTCATTGTATTTTTAACTTCTTTTTTTGGCCATAAAAGGGCTGTGGAAGCTGGCATGGTGTTAAATCACAAACAAACAAACAAAAGCATTGCTGCTGTAATATTTTTACAGTGGTAGTGCATTACTGTAGTAATCTTTAGCTTCTGTAGTGTATTGGCTGTGGCAGCGGGCTGCTTTTGCCTTTCGGGCCCAGGGCCACATGTCAGTCTGGCTGGAATGAGGTAGGGAAATCCTTCAAAGTTGTGCAACGGCCAGGCATCAACCCAGCCCCTTCAAAGTCACAACATGCTTCATGTGGGTTTTCACTCTCCTTTAAGCCCAGGGTTATGTATTGCAGTGCAGCACAGCCAAAAATTTAATCTTTATTGGAGCATTATATTTGACCCAGGGCCACAGTGAAACTGAGCCATACTGTAATAAACTTACTGTACAGACAAGCATTCAACTCTATATACAAGAATTCACTGAAAATGTATGTGTCTAATACATACTGACATACAGTGATCTCCATCTGTTCAACCTCAAAGACTTATTGAAATATAAACTTCTAACCCAAAACCTTTAGACTTGCTTCCCTCCCACACCATTTTCGTGGCATTTTTTTTTTTTTTTTTTTTTTTGGAGGGTTGGAGAAATGGAGCGGGTGTTGGAAGAGAAGGAGAGAGGGAATGGTTTAGAGGAGTGTGAAATAGTTTTACATCCTGTTAGTAGAGGTAAAGAGGCCAGAGGAAACATGTTTAACTAGATACATTAAACTGGCTGGGCGTGTGCACACCGTCTCTCAAACTGACCTTCTGATGCATTCTGGTCTGAAATTGCTTCTTTTGGCTCTTCTCTATGTTGATGGTAGGTTCCACCATAATATCACAGTCATTTTAGAGCCCTCTGTGATCCAGAGTGCTAAACTGTTTACAGTTTGTATGTTATACTATAAGAGCAAATAATCCAGACAATGTAGAGCAACTATGGTGTGTTATGTGCTTCTCGGGAAGCAGTTTGGTGAGACACAGGCTGAATATGCACTATTTCAGGAGAGAGGGTTAAGACTTGTTTTACATTTCCATCTGTGAGAATTCTTGCATTCAACCATCTGATTTCTCCACTCCTCCCCTGTCCCCTTTCTCTTCATCATCCTTTTCCACCTCTTCTCCTTTTCCTCCTCCTCTGTCTTTCACATCCCATTTCTTCATACTTTCCACCTATTCTACTTCCTTTACCTCTTCCTCTTCTTCTTTTCTCTGCGCTTGACTCGTCTCTTTTCTCATCTGGTCTGGTCTCATCTTGTTCTCTTCACCACTTTTCTCATCTCGTCTCTTCTTGTCTCATCTCATCTTTCTTCTTCCTCTTGCTCCTTTTTCTCATCTTTTTCCCCTTTGTTATCTTCTTCATAATCTTCCTCCTCCTCTTCCTAATATATTCCTTTTTTCTTTCTTCTGCTTCTTTCATTCTTATCCTTTTCTTCCTCTTCACCTTTCTTCTTTTCTTCATCTTCTTCTTTCTCTTCCTCTTCCTCTCCTCTTTCTCATTTCTTTTTCTTTTTTCTTCTTTTCCACTTCTCCCCTGTCTTCTTCATCCTCCTCCCCTTTTCTACTTCTTCCTCTTCATTCTCTTAAAATGTCAGATGGTGGGAGGAATAGAAAAGAACAGCGTGATTTTTGTGTTTTTCAGATCGTCTGGTGTTTCTTCGCCATTGGCCTGAAAAATTGCAAATAAATGCTCACATTTGTTTGTTGTAGTGAATCACGCTCTTGACCACAACATAAACTCACAGATGCCCCACTCTCTGTCACTCTGTATTAAGTCACTCAGGGTGAATGAAACTATTCACCATGGTGAATGCACTAAAACAAGAGTTTAAACTTTGCCAGTTACGAGCGGTTTAAAAGGAAATGACTGTCCGAACTGAAAATTTGAAAAAGCGGATACATACACAAGCATGAGAACATCTCTTCTTTTCTTCAGTGTGTCTGAAATCAACATGCAGGGACATGATAAGAACATCTGATGTGCCTTTAATACTCCACTAAAATATGTGAATTCTACTCACAATGTTGCATTTGTGCTTCGACTAAATTTCAGATGCATCTGGGAGAAATAGTGCACCGGTTCTTTTGTGCTTTCTTTGTCTTTTTTACAATTAATCGAAATGAAATCGAAACCGTGATATGACCTTTTGCGATTATTAAATAGCAAAGGCTGCGATTTAATTAAATTAATAGTCCGCTCCCTTCAAAGATTATTTGCGCTGCTCTGTCCAGTCTATATTAAGTTAGAGCATTATTTCAGTGTTTTCAGAGCGGTTCTGTGCTCCACAACTCCCTCTCATGCTTAGAGAAACAAAAGTGATTAGAATTAGAATTCAGTTTGCTTACATGCGTTAAACGCTTTATTTACACTAACCTGGCGCGTCCTGCCTGAAGCGTTTTTTTATTATTATCTGCGGTAGCAGCATCTCAGTCTACGCAAGGCACAGTTATCATAATAATAACGCAGAATACAAGATGGGGTATAATTCAAACATCTTTATTAAATGATTGTTGAGCAAACAGCATTAACAGTAACACCTGTAGAGTCCAGAAACATGCGCTCTTCATTTGTTTACCTCACGAGAGTGCGTGTCGCCCTTATTACACTCCCAGCGGAAACAGGTGAAAGCGGAACTAATATTACCAACATTCAATAAAATGAAAAGGAAGGAACATATAATAAATCTATATAAAATATTTAGTTACTATAATATAATAAATTGCTAAATTAAATATAATAAAATAATGAATAAAGATAATTAAACGAAATGGTGACAAACTAACCAAAAATATTCACTTAAAATTTAATTACACCAATGGGTTATCAGTTCAAATTCAGTTTGACATTAAGCCTCATTCTTTAGGACTATCTTATATACAGTAAAGAATAGTTTGTATAAGCCTACTAGTTTTTAAGTCCTAGAATAAAGGGAAACATTTTTATTTTAAAATTATATTTTGTTTATACTGAATTATTCAATAAATCAACATTATATTTGACAGCAACAACTATTGTTTTATCAACAGGGAAATTTAGTTAACAGTGAATGTCACTGACAGCAGAAAGCTTACATATAACCAGTTTTGACAGCTGCTAATAAAAAGTGAAATGATCAGCATCGATTGATGAGATGAAAATTGGAGATTGTGTCAGATGTTAAAATCCTGATTGGAGCATCCCTAATATTCAAGTTGACTGTGTTTCAAAAACTAATGATGATGATTAGTGGGCTGAGACCCTGTCACAAAATGGACAAAAACAGGTACACGGTGGATGGTAACATTTGGATATGAAGAAGACTTTGTTTCACTGTTTATATATTTATTTGTTTGTGGTTGAACTGAAAAAAGGTCTCAGTTTGGTTCTTTTTAAGAGGGCTCAAATGTGAAAACCCCAGTAACCTTTTTGCAGTTGAACATGTGGAAAACATTATCATCATAATCACAGTTCAAATTGCAATATTTTTTTCGAAATAAATCACAATATGACTTTGTCCAAATCATGCAGGCCTAGTCTTTAATGAAATTTTTGCGGTTTATTATCATGCAGTAACACACTGACAGAGTGATTGATGTATGTCGACTTTAAATCAGAGACCCTCCCCTCCAAATCTGAACACAAGTGGTCACAGAAGATTCATTTAAGTGACCAGGCATAAGCAGAAATGTGCCTGACTACATGTGATTGGATCACCCGAGACGCATCTTAATAACAGGTGTAAATGAGATCTATATGTGTGTGATTACAGTTCCATGCTAAATAGACTGGGTTTGATAAGGTCATGTAAGTGATCAGTGAGTCAAAGCTAAGTCATGATCTATAATATAACAGGGCTCAACAATAAGGACAGCCCGATGGGGCCAGTTCTGCACTTATAATGTTAGTGCAAGCAGACAACAAGCGAGAGAGCAAACACAGTTTTCTAACCTAGAACTTTGAGACAAGCGAGCCTGGTTATAATTTGCTCGCAAATATACTGGTGCGCATAATATACTGGACGTGCCAAAGCAGAGTCACGTGAGTGTGCAGACACTGAGCATGCTCTCCTAGAGCTGTCCTCGCTCTTTTTCAAATGTCTTAGCAGCATCAATTACCAATATGTTAAAAATAACATGGAAAAATTTTATGAAAAATAACCCACTTTGTGAATTTCGAAATGGGATTGGATATCTTACGCAACATTTTTAAGTATACCCGCATGTTCCAATATGTTATAAAAAATATAAAACATTCCCACATTTTTATTTTAACATGTTGGTGAAAATTAGTAATCCGCACAGGAATACATGAAATCAAAAATATTTTTTTACTGGACTTTAAATCCATGTCTTTCTGTGCATCTCTATCATCTCTTTTTGCAGCTTAGACACTGTTTGTGCATGCACTCTCGTAAAGGGACAGAGCGTATTTTTGTTCCCACAGTAAAAAAAAAAAGTGCTTTTTTATTTCGCCTTTTGTACACGTGGCTGGAAATCTGAGCTGGTCATTATCCAAAATGCAAGTATACATTTGAACTAGTTATGTTTCAAAATGTAAACATTAATTTTTTTATGTATGAAAAGGTGCAAAATCACTATGGTTAATATTTATTTGAGAGCCGTTCAGCTGCAGGGTGAAGAAGACTATTTAAAATAGTCTACTTTATATCATCCTCATAACACACCTGTTACATGTCTCATTTCTGGATTGTACAGGTATTTTCTTTCTGTGCTTTGTCTATCAATCAGTTATGGTTTTGTTTGGGTTGTCTAATTTCTTGTTTTTATCCACATTCTTAATCTACCAACTTTATATTACACATCACAACCAATTTAGTAGGAAGGTCACCTCTCAGGGATTCATGTTTATTACATTCAGACAACAATCAAATCCAAATTTCCGTGACTAAATGCTGGTTGTGAAAACACTACACATTGGCAAAAGTTGACAGCATGACTAAACGGATGACCAAAAACCCATGATCTGCTCCACTGCACTGTTCGCTTAAAAACATGCGTAAATGGCAGGACAGCTGTTATATCGTGTATTTCTGAATTTATATCTGTAAAACACTGGATGGATTTACATAAGACAAAATCATATCTTGCAAAATTTAAATATTATACAATTTTGGGGGAAATTGTCAAAAAAATAAATATAATGTATAATTAATATATATACAAATATTTAGCTTTGAAGACATTTTTTAAAGCCATTATGGTAAAAGCAGCTATTTTAAATTTTTGTGTTGGGGCCAGTGAAAATTTTGGCAGGGAAATACAAATTGGATCCACTGTCCCAGTAGAAAAAATCCTTAGCATTGAGCCCTGTATAAATTGAGATTTTATTGATCACTTTAGTGTGAGGTGTACTTATCTGTGTTTTTCTTTCTCCTGCTCTCTCTCCTTTGGATTCATTTCCGGATGCATTTAGGCCTGATAGCGAAGGATTCATGGGTTTATGTATCAGTCCATTTGAGATAATGGAGTCAAAGCCCTTTCATGTGCCTCATGACACTGCGTGTGTGCATGTGCGCTCACAGACTCTAAATTAAAGCCTTTCTCGCCAGCAGGACCAGATAAGGGGAGATTTTTACAAACTTGAAATGACTTTGAGGAAATAATTAGTTCTATACTCTTTAATGATCTTGTTCAGCACTGACTGAACACTGCAGTATGTTCTACATCAGAGCGTTAAAGGGGCCATATTCTCCACTTTTTAAACATTTGATTTTTTTTCCCCCTAAATTCCACTTATTTTTGAGGTTTATTTGACCAAAATGCTCAGAATTTAGTTTTACACAAGCTTTTCCCACTCTACCGTATAGGCTGTTTTTGCTGCTGTACCTTTCCGACTTCTGTATGTACAGTGCATTCATAAAGTATTCAGACCCTTAATTCTTTTCACATTTTTTTATATTTTATATTGCATGCTTTAAATTGTTATAATTTTTTTTCACATCAATCTACACTCCATACCCCATAATGACAAAGCAAAAAACAGATATCTTTGCAAATGTATTAAAAAGTAAAATCTGAAATATCACATTAACAAGTATTCAGACCCTTTGCAATAACACTTGAAATTTAACTCTGTTGCATTTCTCTGGATCATCTTTGAGATGTTTCTACACTTTGATTGGACTCCACTTGTTGGACATGATTTGGAAAGCCACACACCTGTCTATGTAAGGTCTCACAGCTGAAAATGCATATCAGAGCAAAAACCAAGCCATGAGGTCAAAATAACTGCCTGCAGGGCTCAGAGACAGGATTGTGTCGAGGCACAGATCTGGGGAAGACTGCATTGAAGGTCAACCATCACTGCAACACTGCACTGATTTGGACTGGGTATAGATTTCCTGATTCAATTCGATTCAGATTCACAAGCTTTCAATTTTATTCCGATTTTGATTTGATTCAATATCGCTGCATAATATGTTTATTTCAGTTATAATGTCCCTTTTGCTTGCATATAAAATAAATTATCTCCCAGATAATGCTGTTAATTATATAGGAATATTAAGAAAATATGAATTTTACTAATGATATTTTATGACTTTTTAATCATTTTGTTTTTTTAAATATGAACAAATAAATGTATTCAATCAATAAATAATATATATTTCAGGGGGCCTGGGTAGCTCAGCGAGTAAAGATGCTGACTACTACCCCTGGAGTCCCGAGTTCGATTCCAGGGCATGCTGAGTGACTCCAGCCAGGTGTCCTAAGCAAACAAATTTGCCCGGTTGCAAGGGAGGGTACAGTCACACGTGGTAACCTCCTCATGTCACTAATGTGGTTCTCACTCTCGGTGGGGCGCATTATGAGTTGTATGTGGATGCTGCGGAAAATAGCGTGAAGCCTCTACGTGCACTATGTCTCCACGGTAACCTGCTCAACAAGCCACATGAAAAGATGAGTGTCTCAGATGCAGAGGCAACTGAGATTCGTCCTCCGCCAACCGGATTGAGGCGAGTCACTACGCCACCATGAGGACTTTACCAGCCAGTTGCCAAATATATTCACTTATATATCATCTTATATACTGTATGCGCATTTACAGTTGGAGGGATGCCAGCAGATACGTACTGTCAATGATTTGCGCTGCGTGCCACGGTTGAGAGCTCACTGCTCGTGACCAGAAGTTATTCTGTGGCTGTGAGCTGTGCTCCCCCGAACAGCAAGGACAGCAATCGAACCATGGTTGCGGCCGGGGTCAATGCTGGAGTACTCCCATGGGCCATCATTGATACACAATGTTTGATGGCTCCTGTTTCACTCTCTGCTTTAGCTGATGAGCCAAATAACCTAAGGTATGTAAATTTCACATACAGTGCTGTGAAAAAGTATTTACCGCTTCCTGATTTCTATTTTTGTGTATTTTTCATACTAAATTGTTTTAGACCTTCAAATGACATATAACATAAAACAAAGGCAACCTGACATAATAGGCAAACACATATTACAGATTTTATTGTAGCAAAAAAAGTTATCCAACACCCATGTGATAAACTAACTGCCCCCTTAAACTTAATAGCTGTTTGTGCCACCACCTTTAGCTTCCAGTAGCTGGAGTTCAGTCTTTCATAACGCTGTGGTGGAATTTTGTCCAACACTTCTTTGCAGAACTGCTTTAGTTCAGCCACATAGGAGGCTTTTCGAGCATGAACTGCACGTTTAATGTCCTGCTACAGCATCTCTATCGAGTTCAATTCAGAACTTTGACTAGGCCACTCCAAAACTTTAATTTAGCTTCTTTTGAGCCATTCAGAGGTGGACTTACTCCTAAGCATTGGGTCGTTGTATTGCTGCATAATCCAGTTGCGCTTCAGCTTAAACTCACGGATGGATGACCAGATGTTCTCCTTTAGGATTTCCTGGTAGAGAGCAGAATTCATGTGTTTCTCAGTTATTCCAAGTTGACCAGGCCCTGAAGCAGCAAAGCATCCCCACACTATCACAGTACCGCCACCATGCTTGACCATAGGTATGATGTTCTTTTGGTGGAATTCTGTGTTTAATTTACGCCAGATTTAATGGTACCACTGTCTTCCAAATAGTTCCACTTTCAACTCATCAGTCCACAGAACATTCTCCTAAAAGGTTTGAGGATAATCAAGGTGTGTTTTAGCAAAATTCGGATGAGTCTTAATGTTCTTCTGGGTTAGCAGTGGTTTTCGCCTAGCCACTCTTCCATGGATGGCATTTTTGGCCAGTGTCTTTCTGATAGTGGAATCATGAACAGTGACCTTTATTAATGCGTGAGAAGCGTGCAATTTCTTGGATGGTGTCCTTGGCTTTTTTGTGACTTCCTGGATGAGTTGTTGCTGCACTCTTGGAGGACTTTTTGGAAGGTCAGCCACTTCTAAGAAGGTTCACTACTATGCCAAATGTTCTCCATTTTGAGCTAATGGGTCTCACTGTGGTTCTTTGGAGTCCCAGAGCCTTTGAAATAGCTTTGTAACCCTTCCCAGACTTATGTATTTCAATCACCTTTTTCCTCAACATTTCTGGAATTTCTTTTGACCTTAGCATAGTGTACTACTGGGTGAGACCTTTTAGGTGTAAATTTTATTGAACAGGGCTGGCAGTAATCAGGCCTGGATTTGTCTAGTCTAGCTGAACCCCATTATGAATGTAGCTCCATAGATTTTGGGATTTAGTAACTAAGGGGTCAAATACTTTTTCAGTTAATAACATTGTCATTTAAAAACTGTTTTTGTGTTTACTCAGGTTGCCTTTGTTTTATGTTAGTTTAATGTTGTTTGCATTTTTTTAAACAATTTAGTATTATATATACTAGGGATGCACGATATATCGGCGCCATGCCGTTATCGGTCGATAAATGATTAGTATTAGTGTTATCGTCATCGGCCTGATAAGAAAATTCGGTCGATATATCAAAACCGATAAATTGGTGCCTTCTGCATGACGTCACACGCAGCTGAAGCGCGCGCATTTGAAAGAGTTTATGCTAGAGTGAAGATGTCGGTGGTGTGGGAGTTTTTCAAGGTGAAAAAAGAGGACATTAAAATTGCAATTTGCAACAGCTGTCAATGTGAGGTAATGCGAGGAGGCAGTAGAACAAAAAAACTTAAATACAACTAATTTAATTAGCCATCTGAAGTTTCGCCATTCCGAAATTTATAAAGACTATCAGACAAAAGTGACCGCCAAACAAACAGCAGTAGCCTTTACCAACAAGCCAGTACAACAAACACTCGACAGTACAAGGAAATTCGACAAGAGCAGTGCCAAAGCAAAAGCAATCACATGCAAAGTTATCCACATTTTTGAGCAAAAATGTAACTCATATCAGTTTTACTACTGACATATGGAGTTCCGACGTAAGTCCAGTGAGTATGTTGAGCCTTACTGCTCAGTGGATTGAGGAAAACTTTGAGATGAAGAGAGTGGTGCTTCACGCACACGAATGTCCAGGCTCGCACACCGGCACTGCTATAGCGCGTGCATTTGAGAACATAGCTCAGTGGAACATAACGAAAGATATGGTTCATGTTGTGATGCAAGATAATGGCCGAAATATGGCAAAAGCCATGGAAGATTGTGGTTTGAACAGTCTTGGCTGCATGGCTCATACTCTTCAGTTAGCCGTACACGAAGGAGTTCTGAGCTAGCGCAGCATTTCCGACTGTATGGCGATAGGGAGAAAGATAGTCGGACAATTCAAACATTCTCAGCTCGCCATGTCCCGACTCGGAGAGATACAGACAGCGCTAGGATTGTCAAAAAAGATGCTCCAACAAGACACTCCGACACGATGGAACAGTACCTTTTATATGATGTCGAGTTTGATAGCGCAGAAGCGTGCACTTGGTCCCTATGGGGCAGAATACGAGCTTCCTGCATTATTCAGTGCACACCAGTGGGGCCTTATTGAAAATGCAGTAAAACTCCTTGCACCTTTCGAAGAACTGACGAGAGAAGTAAGTTCACACACGGCAACGACTTCAGATGTCATCCCCTCTGTTGAGGCTCTGAAACGTTTACAGAACAAGAGTCTCAGTACAGATAGCGGAGTGAAGACGACAAAAAGCTACTCTGCTCGAGGCTGTGAATCAGTGGTTTAACAGCATATACTAGTAGGTTTTATGCATTATTAAATTTTTTTGTCAGGCAAAATATATATTTGTATAAATAATATTTATTGTACAAAGATATAATTGTATAATTAATTTGAAAAGTTATGAAATATGTTCCAAATATAAGTTGGCTACATTTAGTGAATTAATTTGGGAAAAGAAAGATCTAGATGTTTCCTTGGAGTTTCCTTGTTTTCTGCAGTAATTTTTTTTAAAATAAAAGCAGTTGTTCACTGTATTCGTTTTGCTTTTGTTTTTGTAATCAGATAAAATATCAAGATTTGTATTTATCGGCCAATTTATCGGTTATCGGCTTCCAAATATAAAGAGTTATCGGTTTCGGCCAAAATGTCCATATCGGTGCATCCCTAATATATACAAAAAAAGAAGAAATCAAGATGGGGGTAAATGCTTTTTCACAGCACTGTATTTATGGCACTATCTAGTGGTTATTTGTGAAGAAAGTTGTTTCAGTGTTTATATCGATCTATTTAACATGGCAGCAGACTTGTGTGAAAAGTGACTTATGTTGGGATAAATGACCGCTTATTTTTATAAAATAAAAAAATGACAGTACTGGTTATATTTTTTACTGATATTTAAAAATGAGTATTTGCTGAATATAAGCAACTTGTGCTTGTTTACATTTTTTATAAATTATTTTATTGAACAAGCTCTATGAGATCCATATGCATCAAATATGATAAAACAGGCTTTTGTGGTAGCCTATATCTCCCAATCACCATTCCATTCCATTCATACCAATGACAAAACAAAATAAATACACAGAGCTTTGAAAATTCTGACATATACTTTTATAAGATATACAGTGCATCCGGAAAGTATTCACAGCGCTTCACTTTTTCCACATTTTGTTATGTTACAGCCTTATTCCAAAATATATTAAATTCACCATTTTCCTCAAAATTCTACAAACAATACCCCATAATGACAACATGAAAATTTTGTTTGAAATCTTTGCAAATTTATTAAAAATAAAAAAACGACTAAAATCACATGTACATAAGTATTCACAGCCTTTGCTCAATACTTTGTTGAAGCACCTTTTGCACCAATTACAGCCTCAAGTCTTTTTGTGTATGATGCTAAAAGCTTGGCACACCTATTTTTGGGCAGTTTCTTCCATTCTTCTTTGCAGGACCTCTCAAGCTCCATCAGGTTGGATGGGGAGCGTCGGTCCACAGCCATTTTCAGATCTCTCCAGAGATGTTCAATCGGGTTCAAGTCTGGGCTCTGGCTGGGCCACTCAAGGATATGCACAGAGTTGTCCCGTAGCCACTCCTTTGTTATCTTGGTTGCGTGCTTAGGGTCGTTGTCCTGTTGCAAGATGAACCTTCACCCCAGTTTGAGGTCCAGAGCGCTCTGGAGCAGGTTTTCATCATGGATGTCTCTGTACATTGCTGCATTCATCTGTCCCTCAATACTGACTAGTCTCCCAGTTCCTGCCGCTGAAAAACATCCCCACAGCATGACGATGCAACCACCATGCTTCACTGTAGGGATGGTATTGGCCAGGTGATGAGTGGTGCCTGGTTTTCTCCAGACATGACGCTTGCCATTCAGGCCAAAATGTTCAATATTTGTTTCATCAGACCAGAGAATTTTGTTTCTCATGTTCAGAATCCTTCAGGTGCCTTTTGGTTAACTCCAGGCGGGCTGCCATGTGTCTTTTACTGAGGAGTGGCTTCCGTCTGGCCACCCTACCATACAGGCCTGATTGGTGGAGTGCTGCAGAGATGGTTGTTCTTATGGACGGTTCTCCTCTCTCTACAGAGAAATGCTGGAGCTCTTTCAGAGTGACCATCGAGTTCTTGGTCACCTCCTTGACTAAGGCTCTTCTCCCCCAATCGCTCAGTTTGGCCGGGCAGCCAGCTCTAGGAAGAGTCCTGGTGGATCCAAACTCCATTCATTTATGAATGATGGAGGCCACTGTGCTCATTGGAACCTTCAATGCTGCAGAATTTTTTCTGTACTCTTCCTCAGATTTGTGCCTCGATACAATCGGAGGTCTGCAGACAATTCCTTGGGCTTCATGGCTTGGTTTGTGCTCTGACATGCGCGGTTAACTGTGGGACCTTATATAGACAGGTGTGTGCCTTTCCAAATCATGTCCAATCAACTGAATTTAACACAGGTGGACTCCAATCAAGTTGTAGAAACATCTCAAGGATGATCCGTGGAAATAGGATGCACCTGAGCTCAATTTTGAGTTTCATGGCAAAGTCTGTGAATACTTGTGTACATGTGATTTTCTTTCATTTTTTTTTATTTTTAATACATTTGCAAAGATTTCAAACAAACTTCTTTCAAGTTTTCATTATGGGGTATTGTCTACATTGTAGAATTTTGAGGAAAATAATGAATTTAAGCCATTTTGGTATAAGAATGTAACATAACAAAATGGGGAAAAAGTGAAGCACTGTGAATACATTCCGGATGCACTGTATTTAAAGTGTGAACTAATATTTCTGTGTATTTTCATATATGCAGCTTGCTCTGTCATTATAACCTTTTGAGACCCCTGCTTGACTGCTGTGTGGATTTTCCATTTTCCTTTTTGATTTGCAACAAGTAGCACTTAATAAACAGGCAAAACAAAAAAAACATTCTAGAGCTAATATTTTTCCTAAAAATTGATGTCTACTCAGTGGGAGTTGTGAAATCTTAAGTAATACCAAGCTATAGAAAGTCAGATTTATTTCCTCAAATAGTTTGTGTCCAGGAGTGTTGGATATTCATTTTTTTGAGATGTTATAGATATTACAGCTGATTTTCTATAAAGCTGAATTAATAATTCTTATTAAAATGGCCAGCGTCATCAAATCTCTGCCAACCATGTTAAAATAATATTTTAAAATGATAAAATTCTAATCCTAATCTGTGTACTGATTATCATTGTCCCATGTCTGTCAAACATGTTAAGCGGTCCAAATATCATCTGCAGCTTGAAACTGAACTTTTGGTTGAATTTTAGGTGTGAATGCACTTGGCTGAATAAAAAAGCTGTAGGATGCACCCTTGCTCCCTATATATTGAATGACTTGATCTCCATTGGGCTTTCTGTCTGCACTGGTCTCAGAACCGTTTGAAATGCACCTTATTTTTTATCCCAACTCTATATAAAGCCTTTGAAAGCATCATTTTTCAGCTTTTGCATGAATACATTTATTCTCAATGTGAAAATGCACAGTCAATATATAGGAATGCATTTACTAATGTTAATGAATAGAACCGTAATGTACAGGAATAACAAAATAAAATATAACAAAATGTATACTAAAATGAAGCTAAATGACCCACAGATTTGTTACTGTGAAAAGTTATCAAAAATAACGAACATGTTTTTGGAACGTCTGTCAGATAACCGCTCCACAGCACTTATCAGCATGCCCAAGTGCGAAAAATTAACAAATGATTTAAATTGGCGTATCAAACGAAACTAGGGTCATTACTCATTACATCCAAACAGGTTTTAGTAAAAAGATTTGAAGAGGTTTCAACCAGAGGCACTTTGTTGGCGCTGCGCCAATAGATGCAGTTCACAGAAATCAACGGCATTGTTTGGTCATGTGAATCCTTGCTAACACTTATATGACTCTT
Organism: Moxostoma hubbsi; assembly: GCA_032164185.1. Lineage (NCBI taxonomy): Eukaryota > Metazoa > Chordata > Actinopteri > Cypriniformes > Catostomidae > Moxostoma > Moxostoma hubbsi. The sequence goes on from JAVLUX010000023.1 coordinate 14,145,720, forward strand.
TAGAGTGTCCTGAACAGGATGCAATGGGTTTAAATGAATTTAAATTATGCGTTGCATATAGCGAATCCAAAAAAAGTGAGTCCTTGAAACCCTACCATGCCGTAATTTAGCAATATTTCTTAGGTGGAAGAATGCTGTTCTACAAATATTGGTAATTTGATTTTCAAAGGACATGTTGGTATCAAATATAACACCTAAGTTCTTCGCTGTTGAAGATGATGTAACAGTACATCCATCGAGAGTCAAATTATATTTTAGTGGCTTATTTTTAGAGTTTTTTTGGTCTGATAATTAGTACCTGTTTTGTCAGATTGGCCATCCAATCTTTTATTTCACTGATACACTCTGCTAATTTGGAGCATTGTGAAATCTCATAAAGTTTTGAAGAAATATAAAGTTGTGTATCGTCGGCATAGCAGTGGAAACTTATTCCATGATTTCTGATAATATATCCCAGGGAAAGCATATACAAGGAGAAAAGCAGAGGCCTTAAAACTGATCCCTGTGGAACACCATATTTTACTTTTGTTTGGTTTGACAAGTCCTCATTTACATAGACAAAGTGGTAGCGGTCTGCTAAATAGGACCCAAACCATGCTAATGCAACTCCACAAATGCCAACATAATTCTCCAGCCTATTCAAGAGAATCTATCGTGTCGAATACAGCACTAAGATCTAAAAGCACTAGAATAGAAATGCAGCCGCGATCAGATGATAAGAGCAAGTCATTTGTAACTCTGATAAGTGCAGTCTCTGTACTGTGATGAGGCCTACATCCTGACTGAAATTCTTCATATATTCTATTTCTCTGTAGAAATTAACATATTTGAAAGGATACTGCCTTTTATAGAATTTTTGACATAAATGGGAGATTTGAAATTGGTCTATAATTAGCCAGTTCTCCAGGATTAAGTTGTGGCTTCTTAATAAGCGGTTTGATAACTGCCATTTTAAAGTTTCTTGGGACATGTCCTAAGCATAGCGAGGAGTTAATAATATTAAGAAGGTGAATAAGGCCCGGGTGATCTATACACTGTAGCAAGGGTAAAAGACAACATCGTTTTTTTTATTTATATCTGCGGTGTCACATTAAGCATTATTAGTTCAAAAGACTTACATTTATATCCTGTCCTCTGAGTAACACCAAAAACTTCACTGTAAATTGTAGCAACACCTCCTCCTCGACCCTTCAGACGAGGCTTATATTTATAACAATAACCTGGGGGAGTTAAAATATATATTCATCCGGTTTCAGTCAAACAGAACGCATTCAAACTATGATCTGTAATCATTTAATTAACAATTAGTGCTTTGGTAGAAAGAGATCTAATGTTTAGTAGCCCTATTTTTATATGATGTTTGTCTTTAATTTGTTTTGTTCAAATTTGACATTAATAAAAAATTTTCTAAATGATTTAGTGAGGGTTTTGTGGTTGGTAGTTCGGGGAACAGACACAGTCTCTATGAGATATCTAGGAGATACTGTCTATGTGTTGTAGTTTATGTGACCTGTGTGATGCCTCAAGGCAGCTAGCAAATACTATCATTATTAAGACTATGAGCCAAATTACTAGAGAGGAGAGCGGCACCTTCCCTGGAGGGATGGAGTCCATCTCTCTTTAGCAGGTCAGGTCTACCCCAAAAACTTTTCCAATCCTATTTTATTCTTCAGACACAACTCAGACATCCAGCCATTCGGTGACACTAATCTACTATAAACCTCATCACCATGACAAGCAGATAGAATTCAATAGAAGAAGAACATGGAGCCCTACAACAGATATTATGGCTGCAACAGAGCCTGTATCAGGTTGTAGAGAGGGTTGTCCACTAATCGCAGGATTGGTGGTTCGATTCCCGGCCCACACAACTCCACATGCCGAAGTGTCCTTGGGCAAGCCACTGAACCCCAAGTTGCTCATGGGGTCATTGGTGTGTGAATGTGTGTGTGTGAATGGTGACTGTGATGCAGTGTAAAGCACTTTGAATACCGCTAAGGTTAAAAAGGCGCTATGTAAGTGCAGACCATTTACATCATTGAGTCAGTCTGGGATTACATGAAGAAACAGAAGCAATTCTGTTGCAAGAAACTTGGAGACTGTCTGGCAACAACCAAGAAAAACTGTTTCAGGAAGACTTGCAGACTTTGATTGAAATTTAACATTTATTTGATGAATATAAAACAGCATAAAGCCCTCTCTCTCTCTCTCTCTCTCTCTCTCTCTCTCTCTCTCTCTCTCTCTCTCTCTCTCTCTCTCTCTCTCTCTCTCTCTCTCTCTCTATATATATATATATATATATATATATATATATATATATATAGTATATGCAGAATTGCACAGACATCATAGTACAGATATAATTTATTTATATATATAATTTAAATACAAGCCTACAGATAGCCGAATCATTAACGTTCTCGTCTGCTCTCTCTCTCTCAGCTGTATTTTGTAGCAGTACTGTGTTACTTGATCTCCTGTTACAGGCTGGTGTGTTGCCCTTAATATCACTTTGTTACACTAGCTCTCTCTATCTCCCTTTTTCTCTCGTTCAGATGTTCAATGATCCGATTAGATTGAAAACTATATGACTGTCAGCATCTGTGTGTTTATCACAACCAAGGAGTGTTCTTTCCTCTGTATTAATAGGCTTGTTTATATCTCTGAGATGGTTGAGGAAGTTTTTTTCCTCATCTGTATTTTTTTTTTTATCCATTTAAGTCAGGAAGTGGTAGAGTCTGTCCACTCCTGCTCTATGGCGTCTCATCCCTTCCTCTCCCTCCCTTTCCCTGTGAGCCAGCAAGGTCACAGATTATAAGAGCCACTCTCCATTAAGGGCTGTTTTTTATAGACATTCTACACAACTCTGAAGTTTTTTGTAGAAACACACATCATGAAATAAACTACCAGCCATTGGCTTTGTGAACTTGATTTGGCCAGCGTTAACTTCCAGGGGTGTAATGATGTTCTGTTCATGACAGTGAACTCGCTGTTCCGTTCACAATTCTTTAAACTAAGCCTGAATCAAGAAAAGTTAAAGGGTTAGTTCACCCAAAAATGAAAATCTCTCATCATTTACTCACCCGCATGCCATCCCAAATGTGTATTTATTCTTCTGCTGAACGTCAACAAATATAGCAATTATAAGAATTTCTTAGCTCTGTAGGTCCTTACAATGCAAGTGAATGGGTGCCAACAGTTTGAAGCTCCAAAATCCATATAAGGGAAACATAAAAGTACTCCAGATGGCTATAGTGGTTATATCCATATTTTCCGAAGCGATGTGATAGGTGTGGGTGAGAAACAGATCAATATTGAAGTCCTTTTCCCTTCACTATCTCCTTCTGTTTTTGGTGATTCACATTCTTCTTGCATATCGCCCTCTGATGGGCAGAGAGGAGAATTTATGACAAAAAAAGACTTAACTATTGATCTGTTTCTCACCCTCACCAATCATATAGTGTATGAACGCACAGATTTAACCATTGGAGTCATAGGGATTGCATTTATGCTTCCTTTATGTGGATTTTGGAGCTTCAAAATGTTGGCAAGTAATTGCTCCAACTATTGCTCAGACCAGTTCAGTTAGAGTGTGTTGTCAGACCAATTCATTTAATTTTATTCAGAGCAATATGAGAACTCATGAGTTTTTCAGATTGATTCACCAATCAAATTTGATGAAAGCTTTATACATAATGGGCTAATATGAGCATTTGTTTAGCAAATCAGACATCACTGCAGTGCTATCAGAATAAATGAACCTTTTTTTATTAAGGGACAATATTTGTCCACTGGAATTGTTTAGGGGCATTTTTTTTTTTTTTTTACCATTTAATGGGGGCATTTTGTTACTAACCATATAAAAGCACACATCATCCGTCCATTTATTTTAAATACTTTCAATTAATTTAAATATATTCTGAACAATTATGGCTGTTAGTTATAAAATTAAGGAGGGAAAATGCACACACATCCAATATTTCTTCAACAAGTGCCAGACTTTAGTTTAAAGCATTAAAGAGAGAGACCAGCACTCTGTTAAAACAAAATCAAATCAACATCAGCTGTAGCTGTAAATAATACACAAGATATGGTAACATGGCAAAGGCTCAAAATGCATATTAAATTGTCCCTTCCCTGTGTTTGATTATACCTGTCTACTGTCACAGTAATGTTTGATGTTACTGCTGTTGTAAGTAATGGAGTTATTGGGAGTGCTTTCATTACATTTAGTATTTTCAGAGCTTATTTTTGTTTTGTTAGCCAAAAACACACTTTATGTTAGCTACACACTCTTTAAGATGGCATGGAATAGGAACTTGTGCCCACTGAAACATTTTCCTCCTGGGTTTGCAAGTCTGTCTGTGTATCCTCTCTGCCCTGCTCCACTTAGTGCCGATAAAATCATCTACTGCACGATGACCCATTTATTCATCCTTATCTCTTCATTTGTTTATGTCAGTCCCCCTAGGGTTTGCACTAGTCACTCACCATGATATAAAACAGGCCTGTTGAAATTACAGCGGGTGGGAAGCCTTGTGGCCCTTCACTGAAAAGGCACAGTGGCTCATAAAGTGTGTATTGTATTGAGCTAGATAAATGACAAAAAGATTTTTTGAATTTAAAACAGTACAAACAATTTGAATTTAGTCAGTTTTAATTTTAGACATGTGGCATTTAACAAAATAGGAAAAAAAAAAAAAAACTCGAAAGGGGGGTAAATGCTTTGCTAAATGCTTTGACTGTAGTGGTGTCAGGGTGGAATCAGGATGTCTAGATACCAGCAGCACTGCAGATCCCCAACCAATCAGCTTCTGGGAAATAGCCAACTGCTACGACTGGCCCCAATAGAGTCTAATAAAATAATTTGTATTTTTTATTTTTTCTGTGGCTTATTTTATAGATTTTTATTTTTAAACATCAGATTTTGTGTTCTATAGTTTTTAGAGGTGAAATTAGCTGCACTGTAAAAAATGTCAATAATTTTAGCAGTAAAATAATGTAAAAATGCTACAGAAATAAAATGTTAATTTGATTATCAAATATTAACTGTAAAATATACAGTAAAAGGTTTTAATATATTTTAAAAGACAATACAGTAGTTTTTACAATAAAATGATTGAAATTGAAAATGAAATCATTTAAATTTACAAAGTAAGATTTTCCTGTATAATCAATGGTAAAAAGAACAAGAGAGTATATGTACTTTTTTACAGTAAATTATTGTTACAATGACTGTAAAAAATGGTAACCCACAATTCTCTGCATGACCCATTACATTTCATTATATTTTATGGGAATAGTTATGTTTCATCATATTTTTAATATCAGTAACATACACTGGGGTGTTCTGTGTTATATTTGATGTAATTTAGTTAATGTTTACTGCATTATTTAAATCTCATATGTGTTACCATGATGGTGTTTAGTGTTTGTGTGTGATACTGAGCACAGTCTCTTTACATTTATTGGTCATTGCTCCTGGAAGAGCCTCTATTGATGAACTTCATGTCATCATGTGCCCATCTGTAGTTACTACGGTGATTAACAAAGTACCTTATAATGTAAACAACAGATTTATACAGTTTCTGAAGGCATGTTTATGAATATTTTTACTGTAAATTTAACAGAATTTTGTAATTTTGTTTTTACAGTGCCAGCGTGTAAATTACAACCATTTTTTAACTGTAAAATGTACAGGTTGTTCTGTAAAGTTGTTTACATTTTAACTGTAATATAGTAATTATTCTGGCAACCACAGCTGCCAGATTTTTTTTTGTAAACACAACAGGATTTTTTTTTTTTACAGTGTGTAAATATTCAGGTTATTCGGGGTTCGGATGTGCAGTGTTTTAAGAGTCGTTAAAGTAATTTTAATTGGCAGTGTGCTACATGGGGCCACTTAAATAATCTAGAAACAATCCTATTTTATTTTAAAGTAACTTAATCTCAGACGACTTCCTTATTCAAACAAACTGGAGATACATTAGCTATTCTGTTATTCAAGCTGTGCACTGTTTGGCTTGAAGAGTGCTGCTGAACACTCATTAAGGAATACACATTCAGTTCATTTTTTTTATTTACAAAATATGCAAATTTTAGGCTCTAGAAACCTAATGCAGTTCTTAATGTGAGAAAACGTGTGAACACATGTGCAGGCTTTCTGCCCAAGACCTGTGGGTTCTTTACCCCAGAGCAGCGTTTGAGGGTCTGGTTGCTGTATCTTGGCTCTGTGCCCTAAACCTCAGATGTTCACAGAGTTTTATTGGCAGGGACCTGCCAGGTGTTTGATCTAAACTGAGTGCCAATGGTAGAAATCCAACCAAAATTAACATTAGACTCGCTCTTGATTTGCTTTAAGGTCTACGTTTGTAGAGAACATTAGTCAAGATGGACTTTGAAACTATAGTCAAAGAGGACTCTCTGGCTTTTGGCAGGTAAATGAAATCTTAATGTATATAAAGCTTTGTGCCCTGCAACCACAAATGTGATCTAAAACAACTGACTGACTTAGAGAATCTATCTAGTAATGGGTTTGAAAAATGAAGTGCACCCTAGAGAGCACTAAATGCAGATTTAAAATGTAAGAAATTACTTTCAGGTGGGGTTCATTTGGTTTCTGTCAGGATGCTGGTGTAATTGAAACAGGCAGCACATTGAAACAATAGCAACAAAGTTCACAGATGTTTCAGAGATTATGGACTAGGTTTTTAAAAGGTGAACGATAAAGGCTCAGGTATACTTAATTTTTTCGTGTTCCTGATCGGATCACCGCAAGCTGACTGCGTTGCCTGGCAAAGTACACTTTTCTGACCTTGAGCGAATACGAACGTGTTCGACGCATGCCCTACAACTGCTTTGTGATTCTTTTAGGACAGCCAATGGCCTGTCGAGAAAGAGAAAGTCTTTGTCGCACAAACTGATAAATTTGGGTCATGCATACTGTGTGCAATCAGCAATAAGGACAACCGAAGTCTACTGAGGCCTTTAGTAAATGAAAGGTGCTATGTGGTCCCAAATTCTGGTTCTAAACCTTAATCACCACTTTCATTGGAAATGAACAAATAAACCTGCCTGGGGCGAAAAGGGTTCCATGTATGCTTGTTTGTGCAACTTTGGTGCTCAAATTGATTGCTCATGTCTTTGCTCCTTTGTTGGTACTGAAATGGCAATCAGAGAGCATTCAAAAACTTTCTTCTGTTCAGTTACCAAACTTTTCTTGCAGCCTAAGTTTATGTACCACACACACACACACACACACACACACACACACACACACTTTAAAGACAAAATGAAATCAAAATTTGACCTTATTTTCTTTCTTAATGCGTGTTCCTGGTCCTATTTAGAATGATTCATCTGGCCATTTTATTTCAAAATTGGCCTTAAATGTAAAAACCTGCTATTTATGAGAAGATTTTTCCTTTTCCACTGACGTCACTTTGTAATTGCGAGCTGTTGGGTAGTTTTAACCTACAGCCAAATAGCCATTTAGGCATTGTTTTAACAAACTCACCTTTTGATCTGGCTGCATTCAAATATGGGATGCCCACTTTTCAAAATCTGACCACTTTTCAAAGTGCTGTCTTTTTTTCTAATTGAATATCATGTTTCACTCAGAAGTACCTCACATTAAAAAAAGTAAAATAGGTTGTGACCTTTTTTAATGTAGCTCCATATTTAACTGTAATTTATCCCCACAACGTTTAATTCCTGTCAAAAAGTTATATAAAACTATTCTGAATAAGTTCTTTGCTGTTTTACATTTCACTTTTGGCTGTAACTCCCCTGATGGCCCCCTACTGTCAGCCAGAGGCACAGCTGTGAGTTTGCACCCTGTTAGAGCTCTGGTCTGAGCAAAATGAGAAATCCATGTGCATTTCCTTCTAGATTCTTCCAACAGTTAGATAATTTCTGCTGCTGTAATGGAGATTCTGCAACAGTAACACTGGACATGTTTTTTGTGTTAACTACAAATGTAGGGAAGAATATATCATAACTATAAACTAGAATTAAAAAATTTGTTGAAATTGGAAGAGGAAATGTCACACCAGTATGAAATACAGTATTTACAAGCGATAAGACAATGAGAACAGGGAACTGCAGTAGAGGATGCCAACTTGCCTAGAGGAAAGAGAAAATGGGGTAATGGGAGAGAGTTAAGGCCCAGATATACTTGGGCCTTAACGCCTTTCTGCGTTCCGGATCGAATTGTGCCTTTCTGCGTTCCGGATTGAATTGTGCCTTTCTGAGTATAATTTCTTCTGACCGCGAGAGAATATGCATGCGTTTGACGCATACCTACAACAGCTGCTTTGTGATACTCTTTTTATTACAGTCAGTGGTCGGCGCATGCGATGCGTACAGATGAGAACCACGTCTGCGGGTCGAGAAAATCTGGGCTATGCGGACTGTGCTGAAATGATGAAATTTGCATCACGCATACTGTGCATGGAGCAACGCGGACAACCAAAGTATACTCAAGCCTTTAGAGAGAAATGGTGATGGAAATGATAGCTGAATTTTAGAGAGGGGAGATTGAAAAGTCTTAAATGCTCCACGTCACAAAGCATGAGGGTGTCAGAGCAGGAGTTTAGTTTCTCTAATCTATTCTATATTGTATGTAATTATTTTATTACCATTACTGGCTCTCACTGTTAAATGTTGTAAAAAAGAGAGCCAGTAATGGTAATAATATAATTACATACAATATAGAACAGATTAGAAAAACTATACTCATGCTTTGACTTCCTCTCTGGTTTCTTGTCCACAGTTTAAGTCTAGTCATTTGTTGTAGTGCTGTGAGTGGTGATTATCCATGGAAAATCCTTTTTGGGGAGGACTGAAATTTCTCTGTTTCTGGGAAACTGATCCATTTAAGTAATCTTGAATAATCCAGACACACAGCAGGAGGGAGTTACTGTAGCCAGGCATAGATCAGCCTGCTGTCTGCTCTGTTATGTTTGGAATGGTTTAGAAAAGTCCATGCTTGGGGATGTGGGAGTTTGATCATTTGATTGAATAAATTTTTTCAGATTTTCAGAAAAAAAAAAGTCATACTTAAAAGAAAAAAAACCATCTAATCTGAAAATGTAAAAAGCAGATACACACACATACTTCAAGGATATTCTTCAGTGTGTTTGATATCGACATGCACGGACACTTATGAGAAGAACGAACATCTGCAGCATAGTTAATACAACTAATCCACTAAAATAACTGATAATTCTTCTCAAAATGTTGACTTTGTGCTTGGATAAAATTTTCTTTTGCACTTTCTTTGTCTTTTCTGACTTTGTTGCGGTTTATTATCATGCACAATATTATCATGAACACACTGACAGGGTGATTGTTGTATGTCATCATGGAACAGAGTCCCTCCCCTCCAAATCCGATCACAAGTGGTCACAGAAGATGCGTTTATACTACCAGGTGTAAACAGTGATGTGTCTCACCAGACCACATGTGATCGGATCACCCAATACGCATCTTAATACCAGGTGGAAACGGGGTCTAACACACACCTATCAGATTGTGGTCAAGCCTCTTACTGCTGGTAATTCAACTAAAGATCGCCAGTCCTGAAGCCTGTGTTTGCATGTGTTTGTTTAACTCAGACCTGTTGTTCTCCTCTCCCTCAGTCCTGCTCAGATGTGCTGGAAATGTTTCTCTTAAAGGAGCTTTGAGATTTGATTGTTATATGGGTGACTTGTTCTGCAGTGCCAGTTAGTTGAACGCTTAGCTTCACTGTGAGGCTGGTCAGCAACTTTCTCTCTCATTTCTCATCTGATCTTGTTCTCTGTTGCATTTAATTGTACCACTAGTGATTCAAACTCAACCCTCCTCAGATTCATGACAAGATTAATTCAATCAAAAGCTCTGGTACTCTTTAATCTGGTTTTTATTCTTGTTTTCTTAGCACTGGTTGTTTAAGAATTTTTTATTCTCTTGTGTTGTTTTATAGGCAACCGGACAAACTAGTTGTCGTCTGGACACGCAGGAGTCGAAGGAAATCTTCCAAGGTGGGTAAAAAACTGTTTATTTTAATGTGTTTGTACTGTTTTAATTGGGTGATATTCAAATGACAGGCCCAAAATGAACTAGTATGGTTGTAGCATTAACTGCCCCCGGTGGACTGGAGTAGCTCCTAAACATCCCTCACTTTGTTCATTCTCATGATCGTCTCTGTAGCAGAGCAGGTGTAAAGTTTACTGTTGTATGGTGTGATGATTTCAGAAGTGAGGAACTGCTGTATATTTGAATTGGGACATGGAGTTTTAAAGGTTAAAGCAGCAGTGGATTTTAAAATGCATGCATCTTCACTAACATACTACATACAGGTTAACTAAAGGCATTGACCACAGTGGTATGTAGGTGTTGTATGTTAGGGTAGTTGACAGAGAGGAAAGGAGGGAAGGAAGAAGTGTGAAGATACAGCATATCACTCCTGTATGCAGCCTTTACATGACATTAAAATAATTATCTGTATCAACCAAAATATCTGTATCACTACATCAATTTCATAAGCATGACACCAAGTCTATGTTAAAACAACCATCTAGAATACTAGTAATATGTAGTGTGTAAGTGTAATCATGCTGTGTATCCCTTCCAGTCTCATAGCTGGCAGCCTGGCATCAAGAATCCCTACAGAGGAGTGGTGGTATGGCCTGTGCCAGAGAACATCGAGATTACCGTTACACTCTTTAAGGTACACAAACACATGCAAACACACACACTGTCATCCAGGGGCCAAGTAGGCTTAGACTCTATTGGGGCCAGTCGTAGCAGTTGGCTATTTCCCAGAAGCTGATTGGTTGGGGATCTGCAGTGCTGCTGGTGTCTAGACGTCCTGATTCCACCCTGATTTACCCACTACAGTCAAAGCATTTAGCAAAGCATTTACCCCCCTTTCAAGTGTGTGTGGGACAAAAACCTATACAGCAGCAGAAAGTGTGTGCTCTCTTTTTTAGTCACTTTGAGATGCTGGTCTGCAGATTTTTTTTTCATCTGGAGTCAGATGCAGTTGCAATTACACAGAAAGTGCATGTCTTTGACACACACACACACACACACACACACACACACACACACACACACACACACACACACACAGTTACGAGCTAGTGCTGACAGGCTGACCTGGTGTTGAATATCCTCTGAAAGTCTCCACATTGTGTTTACAAAGGTCAAACACACACAGACACACAACATGCTTGTCCAAACATTTTTCTTATCAGCCCTGTCCTCACCAAACCACAGCACACTAATCAGTGTTGAGTTAAACTACTTCTCCCAGAGTTCACTGCTGTAGTAGGCATTAATGAGTTCATGAATGTTTCATTTGTCTACTGCCAACATGAATTCAGCTGACTGGGTCCGTTCTAGAAGATCTCAACAGGTCAGGTAGACTTGTGCGTATGAAGACACAATAAAAAAGTATGTTGCTAACAATTTGCTAGTTGCTGGTATTTGTAGTCTTTGCAACTTTTACCCCCATTATAACCCCATTATAAAACCCCATAGGAAATTTCCCAGTGGAAACTATTGCAAATTAGCCTCCTTGGTTCACCTGCAAATTGAAGTCATGGCTGAACAACTCTATGCCATTTTTAGGGAGTTTAAAAGAAGTCACAAAGCTGTAGATAATTCTTTGATAACTGATTATCATAGATAATAATGACACTTTGCAGATGTGGTACACATGACACTCTCAGAAAATGAAATCCAAAGTATGAATTGAAGTTGCAAGAATTTTATAGACTTGTTTTTCTGTAAAACTGTACTATTGAAAACTGAATCTTTCTGCATCAAGAATCATTAAAATTGTCATTAATAGAACTGTTAAGGAAACAGAATCATTAAGGAATATTCTTGTTTCAATAAAAGTTAAGCTCTATTGACAGTATGTGTGGCATAATATTGATTACCACAAAAATGTATTATGACTCGTCCCTCACATCTCTGTGTTCCAGTGAGGCACTTACAATAGAAGTGAATGGGGGCCAATTTTAACGTTAAAATACTTACGGTTTCAAAAGTGTTACTAAAAGACTTCACTTACTAACGTTGTCTGTACAAAGTTATAGCTAATTTTACCACTTCGTTTCCATTAAACAACTTTACAGCTCAAATAATACATGAGATTTAACAGAAGAATTAATGTAAGTACTTTTATAAAATTATAAGATTCATGTTTCTGTGTTTAAACCACTGAAAAAATTGGCCCCATTCACAAGTGCCTCACCGTAACCTTTTTTAAAGAAAATGAGGGACGATTCTAAATTAATTTTTGTGGTAATCAACATTATGCCACAAATGCTGTCGATTGAGCTTAACTTGGATTGAACCCAGAATATTCCTTTAAGTGGAAACGGAATCAGAATCATTAAATTCCTTGCCATTCCCATTTTTAGTAGCCTTGAAGGTATGCGCAGATGTCGTTTTAGTGCTGCTTTGATCAATAACACAAAGTTCATTTGATTGTTTGTTTAGAACGGCAGTGAATGTTGAGGGATTGATCTGTGGACTTGCTGTCTTGGACAATATTTCTCCTGTATAGGACACTAACAAGACTTTTATTCTGAAACTTTATTTAATGAGGAGCTTTCAGTTTTTCTGCTGTCTGATTCATACCAACATACTGTTTTTCAGGATCCGCACGCTGAAGAGTTTGAAGACAAAGAGTGGATCTTTGTCATCGAGAATGTGAGTGCTTTTTATATGACGTTATGATTCTTGTCAGGTCTGCTATGTACAACATGACACCTAGTGGTCAAATAGAGTAATTACAGGTTTTAGAGTTTCTGATTGGTTCCTGATTTGAGCCTAAAGATGTCTGCATCATGTTGTGTCAAGTTATTCCTTGCAATATTTGTGGTAATATTTATGTTTTGGAATAAAAAAAAAGTATATTTGTATAAAAAAATAAAATAGAAAAATATATATATATATATATATATATCAGTGGCGAGCCGTGCACTTAAATTAAAAATTTATAGTTACATTCAAAAAGTATTTTACTTACTGAAGAAATTACTTTGCATTTTATTATAATTTGTTTCATTTAATATTTAGTCCTTTCAGATGGAAAACATTTATACATATAATTGATGTGGTCCAAAGTGCATTTGAACAGCTGTGAAACACTTTCTGATGTGTTGCATTCATGCGAGCAGACAGAGAAGTAAGTTTGAAGTCAGTTTGAAAATAAGTTTGGAGCAGAAGAAATAGAAATAAACCTTGAGTAAATTTCCATTTTTATGCTCAGATAAAATGCTATTTCTAGCAATTTAACATGCACACGTTACCAGTCATGATCATATTTTTTTTATCAAGAAAATTCACATTGGATCATAATTTATTTTTATTTAGTAAGACCGTTGATATTAGGGCAAAAATAATTCTTGATAATATTTGTTGTGTTGTTTTACTGTAAAAAAACAATAAATACCTTAAAACAAGATCAATTTGATTTATCTTGTTTTAGAAACAACACTGGATAAGATATTTCATTTTTTCAGAGAATGTATTTTGTGTATTTTGTCTAACTGTACTGGCAGAGTTTTTATAATCTAAACAAGTGTAAAAATCTCCCAGTGCTGAAGAAGTAATCCAGAATACGTTACTGACCTTGAGTAATCTAAAGGAATACGTTACAAATGACATTTTACAGTATGTAATCTGTAATATGTGTATGTGTGTATTTATATATGTGTGTGTGTGTGTGTGTGTGTGTGTGTGTGTGTGTGTGTGTAATTCTTGGGGAGAGGAACATGTCCATTTTTATCTGACTTACTTTCTCCTCCCAGCCAAAGTGTCTTTTGCCCACCATCATCAAGAAAATGCCTACTCTTTTACTCTTTTCAGATGTTGATCACTGGAAGCATTTGACTTATATGCCTTAGTCTTCCATTTAGTAAAGCATTTACCCCCATTTCAAGTGTGTGTGTGTGGGACAGAAACCTATACAGCAGCAGAAAGTGTGTGCTCTCTTTTTTTAGTCACTTTGAGATGCTGGTCTGCAGATTTTTTTCATCTGGAGTCAGATGCAGTTGCAATTACACAGAAAATGCATGTCTTTGACACACACACACACACACACACACACACAGTTACAAGCTAGTGCTGACAGGCTGACCTGGTGTTGAATATCCTCTAAAAGTCTCCACGTTGTGTTTACAAAGGTCAAACACACACAGACACACAACGTGCTTGTCCAAACATTTTTCTTATCAGCCCTGTCCTCACCAAACCACAGCACACTAATCAGTGTTGAGTTAAACTACTTCTCCCAGAGTTCACTGCTGTAGTAGGCATTAATGAGTTCATGAATGTTTCATTTGTCTACTGCCAACATGAAGTCAGCTGACTGGGTCCGTTCTAGAAGATCTCAACAGGTCAGGTAGACTTGTGCGTATGAAGACACAATAAAAAAGTATGTTGCTAACAATTTGCTAGTTGCTGGTATTTGTAGTCTTTGCAACTTTTACCCCCATTATAACCCCATTATAAAACCCCATAGGAAATTTCCCAGTGGAAACTATTGCAAATTAGCCTCCTTGGTTCACCTGCAAATTGAAGTCATGGCTGAACAACTCTATGCCATTTTTAGGGAGTTTAAAAAAAGTCACAAAGCTGTAGATAATTCTTTGATAACTGATTATCATAGATAATAATGACACTTTGCAGATGTGGTACACATGACACTCTCAGAAAATGAAATCCAAAGTATGAATTGAAGTTGATTTTGTGAATGGCTTACTGTTTCAAAAGAGAGAGACAAACCGATGTCGAAGGTTTGATGTCAGGAGTGATGCTGAGGAAACTGTTTAATTTTGTGTGTTCCTCTGGTGTTTCTGAGGACTGCTATTGCCATCGTAGATTGTTGCAATGTTATTGGCCAGTGCACTGGGGTATTCATAAATATGACTGTGCTTGGCAGCTATTTGGCTAGAGATGATGTATGTTGTTGATCATAAATGGCAGTTTTCAGGAAAGATGCAAAGTGGGACTTCTTAAACCATGGTACCTTTGCCTTCCCTTTATTCTCCTCTGTTAGAGAAGATACTTAGCAGTATGACACTTTTATGTGCTTTCTTTGATTAAAATATCTATGAATGCATTTTCTTATCACACTCTTTCCAGAAATACACACACACACCCTCAAAATTCCAGCTGTAGAGCTCAGAAACAAACATGCTGAATTTAGAGGCTCAAAGCTCAGCAAAGTAAATGGAGAGCGAGAATCTGGGGACATGTGCTGAGCAAAACTCATCAAATAATTATCTTATCTTCGCAGTATGCCAGTCTCTGTTTCTCTCTCTGACTGTCTCTCTCTCTTGAGAGAGGTTGTTTGGATTCACACCAAAACATGGGCATCGGTCCAGATGGGGATTTCCTATCCATCTGTCTGCTCCGCATACATCCCACATGTACATACTGTACATAAACATACACTTTAATAAACTCACTGTCACTGATCTGATGTAAGTATAAGTGTCTCCTTCGCTGGCAAGCTCTTATGTAGTTCTTATGCAGTTCTCATAAACAGAAAACACTTTATCAGTGTGAACGCACATGTGGTGCTGTTTGTGTGATGATTGTGTATTTGTGCTGTGAATTAAACTAATGGATGTTAAAAAAACTTTTTTCTTTACGTGTGTTAAGCCTAAAACATTCTGTATGACTGACTTTCTTCCGTGGAACACAGCAGAATGTTTGTCTCAATCACCATTCACTTTCATTGCATCGTTTTTTTCTACACAATAAAAGTGTACGATGACTGAGGCAATAATTTTTTCTCTCTTTTTGGTGTGTTGCATATAAGAAAGTAAGTATCTCAGCTCTGTAGGTCTATGCAATATAAGTGAATGGAGACCAAAACTCAGTATAAATGTAATCTGCGAGACTCCATTGGTTAAATCAAAGTCTTCTGATGTGATCCAGTTTTAAGGAGAGAACAGACCAAAATATAACTTTGCCATTGGAATCTCTTGGCACAATCATGAGTTCAAGTTCGATTACACTTCCTAGTGCTTGACACATATGCAGAGCACTAGATGGCGCTATAGAAAGTGTAATCGACCTTAAAATCAAGATCGCCAAGGAGACTGTCAAAGCTGTCTAGATATATAGTGAAATGGAGTTACATTTTGGTCTGTTCCCACCCCCAACCAACTGGATCACTTCAGAAGACATTGATTTAACCACTGGAGTTTGATGCATTATGCTTATGCTGATCAAAGTTCTGGCCACCATTCACTTGCATTGTATGGACCTAAAGAGCTGAGATATTCTTGTAAAAACTTCATTTGTTTTCTGCAGAATAAAACAATTCATACACATCTTAGACGGCATGAGTGTGAGTAAATGATGAGGGAATTTTCATTTTTTGGTGAACTAAACCTTTAAGGGGACGGTGAAGTTTCTTTCAGATGTCTTTGTCATTAAAACAATTATTTACTGGAAGTAGCTTGTAATAAACGTATCAACTTAAAGGTTGTTCAGCAAGACTCTTTTCAAACTGTGATGGTTATTGACTATAGTGTATATACAGTATGTCGAGTATAGAGAATAGAAAAGGAGAAATCTGTCAGTAGAAAGAGAACGTTTACCCTATTGTCTGCTTTAGCACCTCTTGTGGCAATGCCGAGAATACAACGCGTACTTGTGTTACGTTATGAATTGTGGTCTGACGTGTTTCGGAACACAGTGGCGCATGAAGTTGACCGTGCGTAACTACAAGTGTTCTAATTTACGTACTTGCGTACGGTAAGGTCTAGAGCATGTTTTGGGCCTTGAGCGTGAGCATATAAGGAGAGAGTGAGGAGAGGAGGGTGAGAACAGAAAGCTTGGGAACTGAATTCCTCTTGTCCATACACACCTCACTAATAACACACTGATCAAAGACATGCCTGCCATCTGACACTGGCAATGTGAGCAGAAGACAAGAGATCCTGACACACACACTTGTTTCCCACCAAGACACACAGACAAACACTGAATTCCTTCTACAAACATAAAGACTCCCGTCTCCCACACACACACACACTCTCTCCACTCCTTAACACACAATGGCTTACTTTACCATGTGCTTCTGCCTGCTGTGAGAAATTGGGCGAAAACGGAGGAGAAAGAATGTGAGAGGGATAGAAAAAGAGGAGTATAAAGGCAGGAGAGGAGAAGAGAGCATTCCAAGAGAGATTTCTTGAGCTGCACTCTTTGGTGTGTGTGTGTGTGTGTGTGTGTGTGTGTGTGTGTGTGTGTGTGTGTGTGTTTGTGTGTGTGAGAGGGGGGGGGGCAGTATTTCTGGTCATTTTCTGTCCGTCTTCTCATCAGGGCCTGGTATTAAACCTGGACTCTTGTATTAAAACCTGCAGATTTGCTTCTTTTAGCCGAAGTTTTTAACGGAGTTCTGTGGAGATTCCAACAGTTCAGACTAGTGAAACATTTAACAGTAGAAATATGGCTTTAATTGTGGAAAAGAAGATCTATGCTGTCATCCAAGGAATATGCCAATGCTAATGTCCTCCTCATGCCACTAGAGTGCAGCAAGGTACTGTAGAAACGGATTGTTTGCTGAAGGTCTGGCTCCTTTGAAACATGTTCATTGTATCTAAAGGGTAATTGAGTGTGTGGGTTTTGCAGTATGAAGGCTGTTATCTAGACACAACCATGCTTAAAGGGATAGTTCACCCAAACATGAAAATTATGTAACAAGTTACTCACCCTCATGTTGTTCCATACCTGTATGACTTGCTTGCTTCTATGGAACACTAAAGGAGATGTTAGGCAGAATGTAAGTGACTCGCAGCCTCTTTTGTGCCATGGAGGAAATAAAGTCATACAGGTTTGCAGCAACATGAGGGTGAGTAAATGGTACCAGAATTAACATTTATTGGTGATTTATCCCTTTAAAGACTGAATGAAAGGAAAAAATGAAGAGAGAAGAATGTGAAGGAAAGAATAACCTGAACCCTCTGTGGTGAGTTGAACGGAAGAACACATTTTACCAAAGAGGAATGATTAATTTCCCATTCATGTGGTTTAATTTGAGCCTGGCTTTCAGAAAACTGTGCCTACCTCTGCATTTCAAACCGCGAAACTTTTTTATATACCCTTTTTACTTTATCTCTCTGAGCTTTAATCAGTTTTCAGAAGCCAGACACTCCAGGGAGACATTTAACAACTGACCGTGTGTGTGTGTGTGTGTGTGTGTGTGTGTGTGAAGAGAAAGCAATGAATTTGATTTTCAAATTCCAGACTCATTTGTTTTCCCACTCTATTAATCCATCCTCCTTTTTTCCCTTCTATCTCTCTTCCTCTCTCCCTGTCTGATGATCTGCTGCATTTTTAAAAACATTTAAAGTCATTTCCACCTCAGTTGACCTCAGCCCAGGGGTCCTTGCTGCGGCCTGTGCCCGCTTCAGGAGGGCATTACGTGGGCTAGTGGTCTACACGCTGCCCCTGGTCCCACAACTCTCTGGAGACTACACAGAATAATTCAGCCACCCAGCCAGGCATGCTGAGCAAAGCTAGTGTGGAGAATGAAATAGAAAAGTTTGTGTGTTTCTCTCAAGGGATTAATCTGAACTAAATGTAACCGGCTCTCAAATTGTGTTGCTACTTTGCTTTGTGTCATATTTGTAGATCAGGGCCCCGAAAGAAGACCGATTTCAAATGGAATATTCACCTGTGCTTTTTAAATTGAGGGTTTGTTCTTCACTGTGCAAAAGATGATCTGTAGTTTTACTCTGATTTGGATTTGCATTTGGGTCAAATCAAACAAACTGATAGACTAAATGCAGTCTAAATATGGTGTAAATAAAACACACACTCCCTGTGACAATCGCACGGCAAGTCTATTCTCTGTTAGCTGTGTCACCTTGAACATTACTGTATTAAAATCATTCCATTATCATACATTGTGATATTTCAATAAATTAAATATGCCTTAATTCCTAGTAAAGACACATTGTATTTTATCTTCAGCTAACTTTAACAAGTTTGCAAATCAACATATTATTTAAATGGTTATCCCTAACAAATTTAATGCAGTGTCGTTCACAGTGTGTCACTCAATACACATGTTGCCTTTTCAACGTTTTTCTAAATCTTTAAAGAACATCTGACGAATTTTTTTTTTTTTTTTTTACCTGGTGCAGATTAAAACAAACCTTGTTTATGCAATATGAACAAACTACACTAACACTTACAGCATTAGGCTGAGATATTGATCTACCGTTTCAAGTCTCTGTATATATGTATACTGAAACTGGTGTGAACTAAACTTACAAGGCTGCTATTCTGCGGTATAAGGGATCATACTGGTTTCAGTGTTACAGAGCTGACCGCAGCATACCTGTGTGTGTGTGTGTGTGTGTGTGTGTGTGTGTGTGTGTGTGTGTGTGTGTGTGTTTGTTTGACAGACAGATTAACAGGATTCCTAACAAGGATTGAGATCAGATGCAAGGCAAGGTCAGAGTCGTCTTTAAGCCCATCTCACAAACATACACAAGCAAAGATGTCTAAAACAGAAACACTCTTTGTTTTGCCCTTTTAGTTTGAGGTGGAAGCAGGAATAAACATGCAGACTGTGTGTGTCTGTGTTAATCCGATTCTCTGCCGTTGCTCAGGATGTACATATCGAGTGGCCTCAAATTATTTAGCCAGTTTTGGTCACATGAATAGTGTATGAATGTAATTTCATGTGATAACAATTAGGTGTGGGATCAATGGCCTTTTTTTATGCATCGATAATCAGAAAATGTTTCCAATGATTATTCGGATATAAATAGGGCTACTCATTGCCAATCTTTGTCTTTTTATACATATTTCTCAACATAACTTTGGTAAAGTGTGAGCAGCAGGGTAATTTAAGAGGGGCTGCAAACCGGACACATCTTATGGATGACATGGCACATTCTAAAATTAAAAAAAAAAATATTTCTATAAAGCCATGGAATGTAACTCTGGAAAAAAAGAAAAGAAAAACGTTTTCCATTAAATTCCAGTCATTATCAAAGGACATTCACTGGATGGTATATTATGTATTTGTATTTTTAGTTACAAGAATGTCTTTTTGTGGTTTGACCACTTCAGTGAAACCTATTCAAGGCTCTGTACAGAGGAATTGCATAATAAATGTCGGCATTTCTTATTGTTCAATTTGCACAGTTACAGCAGTTTTATACACTAACCTGCAAACTCATCGTCACTTTGTTCATTCTTGAAGTACAAAAACCTTCATAACTTCTTTTGTGAATGTTGAATTGTCCTATCCACACTTCCATCCGGTGTGCAACTGGCTTTAGTATTAATTACAGTAAATCACCCCCTTGTGGTCTCCCAAAGCTGTTATGCCAGACTACATTAATGGAAGGCCAACTGACAGTGAATTAAAAAGCACACAAATTAGGATTCTAAGTTGATAATGTTAATATATTGAAGCCTCAAAAACGTTTCCAGAAAATAATGTGCCGATCAAACATTTATTTATCAATATAAATGTTTATATTGTAACTGTTAATAACAGCGTTTGCAATCAAATGATTCTAGACCTTGTTTCAAACTAACTTTACTTTTCTTAGACATTACTTCTATTAGTTTTTATCAACTGGTCCAAATGTTAATTTTGGTGAATGTGTGATGCGTGCTCCCTTCAATTCAACACAGGTGCTTTAGCAGAATAAACGCATGTATAGTGCATCCATATATTTTGGTGCCTGGCTGAAGTGCCCAAATACTTTTTGGGGCCACTGAATGTGTGTGTAGTCTGTTGAATTCCTTCACAGTTTTGTTGTTATGTCTGTAGAGCTGTAACATCAGATGTGGCATACTCACAGTTTTCTCTGGTAGCGTTTGTGTATGTCACTGATCCTTTTTGGAACTGCTCAGTTCTTTTTATCTCCCTCTTTCTCTCCATTTCTCTGCCACCTCTCTCGCTTTCCCTCCATCCCTGTTTCCTTTTCTCCCTTTCTATCTTTTCTACACATCTCTGCTTTATTTATTTTTCTGTTTCTTCTTAAGATGGTGCCTGCTGATGGAGACAGATCTTTGTGGTCCTGAAAAATATTCCTCAAAGCCAAATATTTATCCACAAGCTTGACCCAGGTGTTCTCTCTCTCTCTCTCTCTCTCTCTCTCTCTTTCCTCCCTCTCTAATGCTCTGTGTGTTTCTTTTAGAAACACAAATTTTGTCAAACTTAATCTTACAAAAGTGAAAGAACAGGAGAGTTTTTAACATCTGCGTGTGACTCCTTGCTGTTGAACGTTTCGGTCAATGCATTTGAAAAGGGTGTGATTAAAGCATTTTTGCCGATAACGGGACACATGCACTCATATATGCATACAATTCTAATCCCTTTGTTTTTATTTATCTTAAGCTAGCTTTACTTCGTCTCTGCTTTTGTTTTGCTTTGCTAGTTTGGGTTCATAAAAAAGTGGTGCACAAACATGATAAAGGGACTTTAATCACTTCATGACTTCATCACACTTTCAGTCACCTACTACAGAAACACAGTAAATCCAAACATACAACGTTAGCCTAATATGGACATTTCAAAATAGACAAAGAGGCTGGCAAATGAGAGATAAAGGAGGTTTCGCCTGTAATGTTATACTGTATATGGAATATATTTCGACCTATTATACGGCTTTTGTTTGTCCATAAAAAGAATTAGTACTTCTGAGACTCCAAGTCCATATCAAATACAAAATACTACGGATACATACATTATATAGAACATTTATAGAAATATATGTTTGTCTCAATATTGTTTCTCTCATTGATTAAAAGGTGTTCACACTAAAGCTCTGGCCTTGAAAACACAAACACAGTCTCATGACAAGTCATTAGTACATAAATACGAGAAGGTAAAATTGTAAGAAGTTAAAATTAGTACGAGACGGTAAAATTGTAAGAAGTTATAACCAAAAATATTTGGATAATTAGCATAATACTTGCTATTGTCATACATCAATTTGTATTCGCATAAATAAATAAATATGGATTAAGTAACCAAATATGTTCACAGACGTTTCCTTCATTAAAATACAGTTTGCTGAGTGGTTGGTCTAAGGCCCTGTTTCCACCTGGTATTACCATGCATCTCAAATGTGTCTCCTGTGACCACTTGTGTTTGGATTTTGGGGGAAGGTCTCTGATTTCATGTCAACATACATCAGCCAATATGTCAATGTGTTATTGTATGATATTAAACCACAAAAAAGTAATAAAAGACAAAGCATGAAAAAAATATGGCTCACTGTTGCTGATATTTGTTCTGCGTGTCAAACAACATTTTGAGCAGAATTCTCCTTTATTTTAATGTTAAAGGATTAGTTCAGCCCTCATGCCATCCCAGATGTTTAAGACTTTCTTTATTCAGCAGAACACAAATGAAGATTTTTGGAAGAATATATCAGCTCTGTAGGTCCATAAAATGCAAGTGAATGGGTGCCAAATTTTGAAGCTCCAAAAAGCACATATAGCCATAATAAAAGTAATCCATAGGACTCCAGTGGAGTAATTCATGTCTTCTGAAGCAAAACGCTAGATATATGTATGTAGTTAAATATTTAAGACTTTCTTTACTAAAAATTCACGAGGGTCGAAAAATTCACGCAAGCGTGTTGGCAAGTTCATGCGGGAACTGATGCTTGAAATGTGAAAAAAAATGGAGTGTTGTTTACAAGAGGAGCATAGATATTCATACATGGATGCCTCATTTGGCTGGTTTGGATACATCAACTGTGGCATCATCTTGGAATGGTCGACAAGGAGAGCTGTTTGAATTGGTTTGAATGCAAGTGAATGGAGGAGATGCCTCAGACCAAGCTCCTTGCTCAGGCCGTGGCAAAAACAGCTTTTGTGTAGAAACAATATTGAGGTCCATAGGAACAGCTGCTAATAAGGTATCTATGTATAAATATCTATGCAGATATTATAATATCCAAAAGGCTTACGCACTTATGTCACACGAGAGGCAGTTCAAACTCCACCCTTATCAACGAGACTTTACAAATGGACTAGTCCACATTAACACACAAGGGGAAAACAGAAATAAACAAATAACAACCAAAAAAACCAACAAATTAGAAAAGAAAATCCAAAACACAACCACCCCATTTCCCCACAGTCAATCTGCTGGTTGGTAGCGGCAAGCGGAAATAATGCAGTGGTCGAAGCGCCATGCCGATCCTTAAAACACTCGGACCACGATCCGGAAACTCGCCAACCACTATTCACAGCCAACAGCTCCAGCCAACCGCTCCTCAACGGTAACGCTCATTGACGTGTGGCTGCCTCGTGGGCCATCACAGTGCTTCACTGCTGTCTGGGACACATTCAGGACAGACTGCATTGCACAAGTGGTCACATGATGTGGTCACATGCGTTTTTGACAACCTTTGTCTGTGGATTCAGTGGTCCGATCATAAAACGTTTTGAACTCCATTTCCACCTGTATTTAGCGCTGACCTTTTTTGATCGGATCATCAAATACGCATCTTAAAACCAGGTGGAAATGGGGCCTAAAGATTTTACCTTTACCGTGTATCACTCTGTTGTACATTACAATGTTTCAATGTCTGATTTCCCAACATAGTCTCATGGCAACTATTTTTTAATAACAATAATTTATATGAAATTGCAAAATCACATGTATTGTACGATTTGGCCTGTGCCTTAGAATAAAAAAATTGAATTGTTTTGTTACCATGAAAAAATAAATAAAAACAGAAAGTATGATGTCTGTTTAATTGCTGTCTGTTTGGTCCTACAGTTTGATTTTAAACAAGTACTAGATAAAAATAGCTTCTGTCTTTTAAACTCTTTAACACCATGGACTGAATGTGATGGATTAAACCTATTATGTTGGTTTTAAACAGCTTAAAACACAAGAGCCAATACAGATAATACATTCAAAGCCTGTGGGATTGAACTCCTATAGAACCTGTTTGACGACACCATGACAGCAGCACTTACACCAGTCACTCTAATCTAGAGATGCCTAGAGTTCAGAGCTCCTACAGATGGTTATAAACACCCTTGAATATTATGTTGAACAAAACCCTCCTGTGCTGAGAGCACAGGTAAATTAACCTGTGAGACAGCCAAAGAGAATGCAGCAGGTCATGTCATGGACCTGTCTCTGAATTTAGCTGGTGTTGGCTTTAGTGTATTTGTGTGTACATTTCTTGGTAGTTGGCCCTATGGGTCTCACACACACAATGTTTGTCTACCTATCATTATGAGGACTTAATATATAGGACATAATGATTTTTATACTGTACAAACTATAGATTCTATCCCCTAAACCTAACACAACCCCTAAACCTAACCCTCACAGAAAACTAACTGCATTTTTACATTTTCAATAAAACATTGTTTAATATGTTTTTTAAGCTATTTAAATTATGGGGACACAAGAAATGTCCTCATAAACCACATTTATAGAATAATACCCTTGTAATTACTAGTTTGTAACCTAAAAAATTGTCCTCGTAAACCACATAAACGTAACACACACACACCTGTAATATTTCATATATAATATCTTATCTGCTCTAAAATAGTCCATAAGCTAACCACGGGATAAAACTAAAGTCGACAACTGCTGTCTAGGAATTATTGATGGTGACTGGGTTTCTGCTATCAACTGCCCACTGTCTCAGAACAACAACACCCCCCCCCCCCCCCCCCTTCCGATACACACACTCGTACTCAGCATTTTTCCACCCTGTACTGATAACTCTCTCTTTTATAACTGTGATGGGCTCACTGGGCATTAATTTAGGTTAGTGCTGTAGATATAATTATAGCTGTGTGTGTGTATATGTGGTGGAAACTGATGAGCTGGCACCTTTTAGAAGTAGGATGTCATGTGTTAATCCAATAAATCTGTCTCTATGGTGTGTGTTGTATGTGTATTTGTGCTTACCTGTCTCTCTAGTGTACATTGTGTGTGTGTGTGTGTGTGTGTGTGTGCTACAGTGCTGCAGGATGGGGATGCATGATTTGCTGTGGTCAGTAGGAGGTGCACAGACTTGACTGACCCACAGCTGATAACAGAGATAGACTGGGTGAAAGGATGAAAGAGGGAAGGATAGAATTAGTGGTGATAAGGAAAATGTTTCATGTCTTTAGTTCTTTGGAAGGTCTTTATAACTCTATAATTTAGCAAATATTATAGGTCATCATTTTAACTAAGAAAGCAGATTTTACTCCTGTCTCACAGGAATCTCTCTGTATGACCGTATCGGGTCAAGCAGTGACGGACAGTTTGTTACTCTGCTGTATGTGTTTAAGAGAAAGAGAGTGTGCAATGTTACCATCATAATGTATTCCTTTTTGTCACTTTCTAATTTGACTCAACACTTTTTATTGTTTTTTTTTCTATTTATTTTACTATATTGTAATTTGATTTTTTTTCTTTTATTAATTATTATTAATTTATTATTTTTAATTTTTATTTTTGAATGGCTGCTGCTTGTTTGCTTCTTTAGCACTTGTTGGATTTGCAGGCTTTTTTTTATTGTATTTGTTAATACAGCTTGTTTGCTTATTTTGTACTTGTTGTTATACTCATATTTACGCATATTACTCATTCTCATTTGTCTTTGGTAACACTTTTCAATGAGGTTCCATTTGTTAACATTAGTTAACAACATTAGTTATCATGAACTAACAATGAACACCCAAAAAATGACGCCATTATCCTTACTTAATTGAATTTGAGAAAGTTATTAGTTAATTCAAATTAAATCATTTTCAGTGAGTCAACATAATGTAGTTAAATTAGGTAAATTTAATTTAGTAGTTTTAACTCAACTTTGTTAGGTTTGTCAAACTCAAATTAACGCTGTTTATTTTATTTACATGTTTAATTTGTTTTATAAATTAATGGTACATGCTAGGCGAGTAAGTGTAAGGACAGTGGAATGGTTGCACTGTCAATTTGATAGCAACTGCTGGAGCTAAGCAGAACTTCAAGAGTCATTAGAAAGTCAAAGTCCATCCTCAAGCTAAGCACAAACACAGATATTTTAAATACCAATGTTATAGGACATTAAACATGAACAAATCTTCTATTCTCTACTGGCTCATACATGCATAAAATAACACTTAATTTCAACATTTGTTCCCCCAGTTGCATTAATTCTACAAAAATGATTAATGCAGTCTAAACTTAAATGGGTTAAGTAAACTTGCATTTTTAGAAATGTAATTGATGGAATGCAATAAAATCAAGTTGAGTCAAAATGTTCTAGTATTGTTTAGTTCATTTTAATTAAGTAAACTGAACAACCTGCAAACATTTTTGAATTAATCTTAGTTAATGTAAATTACAACATATAGTAACACATTTAAAATCAAAAGTTGTACTTATTAACATTAGTTAATGCACTATGAACTAACATGAACGAACAATGAACAATAGTATTTTTATTAACTAACATTAACAAAGATTATAAATGCTGTAAAAAATATATTGTTAATTGTTTGTTCGTGATATCATAATGCATTAATTAATGTAAACAAATGGAACTTATTGTAAAGCTTTACTGACTTATTTTGCACTGCCCTGAAATGTACAGTTTTGTCAGGCCAATAAAGAAAATTATAATTAATTGAAAATTGAGATTTATAAAGACATAGACAACCTTTGCTGATTATCTCAATTTGTGGAGAGAACTGATTGGTTGAATGTTTTCGGGCACCACTTCCTGTAACATCATTATGAGCATCCTAGATATGGGTCTATGTAAACTGCAGCACTCACATCTGTGTTTCAAAAATCCTTTTAATGCTTGCATATGATTTACTTAAACATACACATTTCAGATGACGTCTGTGTTAAGAGTCATTGTGAGTAAGCTACTCTTGGCGCAGATGCTTGTTCTTCATCTGAGAGACTGAAAATGACTAGCTCACAGGTTTTGGGGGTGGGGAGTGTAGAGCGAGGGCAGAGAGACTTATTTCCTGTTGTCTGTTGTTATTGTTTTGTGTGTTCAGGCGGTGTCCCAGCGTGGGTATGCTGCCGAAACATCATCTCTAGTATTTGAGCAAAGCTTTTTGTGAATTCTCTTTCACTCTCTCTCTCTCTAAAGGTATTAAGCTGGCATCTTCTCTTCCTCTCTTTTATAATAGGCTGTTATTGTTTTGGGCTCTTTTATTATTTTTGATTTCCATAATTCTTGGTCTGTTGGCTTTGCTCGTCTTTTATGTTCTGCTGGAACAATGGCAATCCCCCAGCCACCGGCCCTACCCTCAATAACACAATTCCTGCAAATAATGACACTACTCCTAATCTGTGTGTATGCACCACTCAATGACAGTTGGGGGAAAATCACATTTGAATCACAACAGACGAGTGATGACAGACAGATATAGGCCCTCGGTGATGCCAACTGAAAATGTGTCATCCATTCTCTGTCTGTTCTTTTATACTGTATATTTATTCACTCTGCATTTATGAAGAACACAACTGGCATCTATTGATGAAAAAAGCTATTGTGGCCTATTTCTTTGACAAACACCCCCAATATTGTTAAAAAATTTGTACAGGGCTGTATTTATGATCTCCTAGCACCTCTCTGTCTCACTCCTCTTTATGTTGCTATCTCTTGTCATAGCAGAAAACCATGCCAAGCACCATAAGTCCAATATAAGAAGACAGAGGCAATTTTACTGATCATCCCTCTTTTTTTCTTGTCTTCCATGTATTATTTTAGAGTATGTGTGTGTTTTTGTGTGTTTGTGTGTGTTTGTTGTGGAGGAAACCCCACAGCCCTGACCCTCACCCCCCATACTGGCACCAGCTGTGGATCAATACTAGGACAGCTGGGACCGCCACCCTCCTAAAGTGGATGGAGCTCCCGGTTGCACCCCTCTCTTCCTCACACTTCCTGGTTCCTGGAAATGTCATTCAAAGGAAGTTTGAGGTTCACTTTAGGTGTGATAGCCTGCAGGGGTTTGGTGGTGTTCTTCCCTAAAAGACACACACGCACACACACACAAACATACACACTTTGATGAATATTATTGAATTATTATTCTTCCCCCTCCATTTGAGTGTCGAGCCTGCCATGCCCTCTGTTGCGACGTTAGATTATCGACATGTTCACAAAACAAACATTTAAGCACTGGATACATGCAAACGAATCCATAATACATTGACAAAAATGTGGACAACCAAAACACAATGCTGCCCTCAGTCACACAGAGCAATGTCAAAGACAAACGGGAAAAGCTATTTAAATGAGGTGTCTCTAATTACTGTTTATTGCTGGTCAATATATTGTAGATGTATTAGTGACTTGCATTTATAATGCAGTGTAGACTGGGTAGTAGTATATTAGGTTAAAATGTATATGAATGTAGGAAAGTAAATATTTGAAGTGCTGACTGGTTTTCACCATTTTAAATCTCCTTTTAGATGATGATCACTAAAGTAAATAACATAAAAAGTCTTACAGTGTGACATGCGTTTTTAAAAGTTTAAAGTCTTAATTTTTAAGTTCATTTAATATAACTGCATATCATAATTAGAAAAGAATTAGAAAATGTTGTGTAATGTAGGTTTAAATGGAGTTTAGTATGCCAAATTAGAGGACGCTGTTGTTATTGGTTAAAGGAATAATTCACCCAAAAATGAAAATTCTCTCCTCATTCACTCACCCTCATGCCATCCCAGATGTGTATGACTTTCTTTCATCTGCTGAACACAAATTAAGATTTTTAGAAGAATATTTCAGCTCTGAGGGTCCTCATAATGCAAGTTAATGGATACCAAAATATTTAGAGATGCACCGATTGTGGAATTTTGGGCCAATACCGATGTTTAAAATAACAATTTGGCCGATGGCTGATACCGATGTGTTTTTTTTTTTTTTTATTATTTTGTTTTTGTTGTTATTTAATCCCCCTTTTGTGCCAATGAAACAAAGAAATCTTCATTCTAAAAAATAAAAGAGCTGTTTTTAATCTTTCAGCTGTGCATCTTTGAATGAGCACAAATTCAATCATTCAAATTCATGAAACGTTTAATGTAACCTTTCACATGAAAAAGATTTTTTTTTTTTGTGAAAACGTTTTTCAAGAGGATTTATTTAGCCTGCTATACATCTGCCTTCTCAATGAGAATCATTTTTCAGTACATAGCCCAACAAAAAATATTTTTGTGAAACATAAATGTAATTAAATTTAAATGCAAAAGTGATTATAAAAGCAATAATAATAAAACATAAAATATAAATAATTAATAAATACAAACCTAAATAGGGCTATCTTTCAGCTCTTGTGTTTTTCATACAGAATACAAAGTTCTTGTTTTCCATTAAGCACAAACTTACAGTAGGTTGAAACATGGGGCTGAACATGGGCCTCTTTACAAAACAAAAATTGGCCTCTTAGAAAATACCTTCCCATACTTTTGCAAGTGAGTGCCCAGTGGTGCCTGCAGCTGTACGGTACCATGTGTACATGTGTGTACCATGAGTGCTCCGACTGACCAGAGAAATATTTACTCTCACAATATTTCACCAATCATAAAATGTCCTCAATATTTCTGTTGGCTCTTTAAAAGAATTAGCAATGCCAAATTTGAGAATTAATAATTCTTTTTCAGTGAATTGGCCAAACGGACTTGCAAAACGGTCTGATTTGATTCATGAGTCAGTACAATTTGTTCAAACCGCGCTCTCACTGAATCATTTGGAGCGGTTTCTTAGAGTAAAACAGTATCGGTGCATTTTGAATACAGTGCTGATACATTGTAAATGTACCTACAGTCAACTGAAACAAAAGGCTGTCTTTTTGAGAGGTAACTTTGAGAAACTTCAGCTAGTGCTGTGTCATGTAAACAAGGGGCTGTTCAAACTGAACGTATTTTTGCATCCGCTCGCGCTGTTTTTCAGTTGTCTTCCATGTAAACATTTGCTAGATGGATGTCTTTTGACAACTGCGTCACGTTTCGCTGTGTTTTTACCATCTCTCACGGGAGCACTGCATTTTAAGACGGCGTGTCTTAAAATGCTAAATTTGTCTTAACTTAAAATTGTCTAATGTTAAAAAAAACTTCTTCAAATGTATAAACTTGTCTCTTTTTGCTTTATAGTTTTTTTGCCAATAGTTACATGAATGCTACTTATATTCGAAAATGAATAAATGCTTATCTCAGTCACCAGAATTTAATGCTTTGGTGTTGATATTATAGTACCACCCGTTGGATCTTCTCCGAATCTGCAGCTGGGTAGGCAATTGTTGTCCAATTCGACCGCAAATAACCAACACATATAAACAGATAAACATCGGCCACTTCCATTGGTGAATTATATTGTATTTGCCAATAGGCCGATGGCAGTCAACAAGGTGAAAATCAGCCGATACCGATGTTTGGTCGATAAATGGGTGCATCCCTAAAAAAAAATGAAAAAACTTTTTTTTGTCACTTGCATTCTTCATGCATATCGCCCTACTGTGCAGGGAGGAGAATTTATAGTAAAAAAATTACTAAGTTCACCAAAAAATGTAATTCCCTCATCATTTTCTCGCTCTCATGCCATCCCAGATGTGTAAGACTTTTTTTCTTCTGCTAAACACAAACAAAGATTTTTAGAAGAATATTTTACCTCTAAAGGTCCTCACGATGCAAGTGAATGGACAACACATTTTTTAAGCTCCAAAAAGCATGTAAAGACAGCATAATAGTAACCCATTTGATAAATCCATATCTTCTGAAGTGATATGATAGGTATGTGTGAGAATCAGATAATTTTTTTTTTTAACTATAAATAATCCTCACTGCCCAGTAGGTCGCAATATGTACAAATAATGTAAATCACCAAAAACAAAAGAAGAAGAAAGTTAAAATGGAGATTGATAGTTAGAAAGGACTCTTCACTTCAGAAGACATGGATATATCAGCTTGAGTCATATGGACTGGAGCTTAAACATTTTGAGACCCATTCACATGCATTGTGAGGACTTTAGCAGTAGAAAAATTCATACACATCTGGGATGGGATGAGGGTTTGTAAATGGTGAGAGAATTAAAATTTTGGGGTGAATGTAGGGGTAAAATGGACAAGGAGGACAGTCAAAATAATGTTTAATGAAAACTTAAAAAGACATAAACATAAACACACACAGCAGCTGGTGTGGCACTCTCTCTCCCCCGAACTGCCTCATCCGGCTCGGCCTTATTCCTCTCCTCGGCTGATAAGCCCGATTGGGGGGCGGCCATGCACACTCACGGCCCAGCTCTGCCCTCCTCCTTGTCAAAGTGAACTATCCCTTTAATGATGTGTCAACTGCCCAATTCCAAATATAGTATATATTGTGTTTGTATGTTGCATTTATCTCATGTTAATGCAATCCACGAATTGCCGTGAACTAACCGTTGATCAGTGATAATAACTTTCAGACATTTTTGTAATAACATGTCGGTCATGAAAATAATTGTCCAGATTTTAAATGAGCTCAACAGTGAGTATAAAAGAAACAAGGTAGTCAGATTTTATTAGAAAAAAAAAAAATGTGCTCACTAATGTTTATGTACTTTGCTCTTAAACACTTTTTAATGTGTAATAGTGTAATCACAATGACTTGTAAAAAAGAATGTGTCTTTGCGGAGGTGCCTTGTTTGTGTGTAGGGGAATATGCCCTTAAAGAACCAGCAGGGGGCAGCATTCAGCCACCCTGGCACCCTCAGCTCTCCTCAAAGCCAGGTATTTAGTTATTCTGTGGGTACAATAGCGGTGTATTGATAGTCATATCCCTGTGATAAATTAAAATTGTCTTATTGTCTCTCTTCATTTTACACATTGTCATAACCCTGGATGGTAATCTGGGCTTCTGATTGACACCGGCAGCCAGAACACCCTCATTGTTTGTGCCCGTCAAATCTGTTAAACCTAATTCTTCCCCGCGTATTTGCATATTTTTAAGTATTTTTTCGGAGAAGGACTAAATCCTTCTTAAGTGTTTGATGCATTTTGAAATTCATTCATAAAGGACCTACATGCACTATTAGCTCAGTATAATACCAGTGCATAATCTCGCCGATAAGACACGCTTTGGAGTGCTGGATTCTTCAGGGATGACATGCTGTATTTCCAACTGTTTCAACAGCGGCTCAAATGTCAACACAAATGTCAAGTGGCTTCGTCAACAAGCGGTTTTAAATCTTCGATACTTTTTTCCTTTTATCGTTTTCATTTACTGAAGGACTTGAGGAGTACTGTCTCCTTTCCTACCTGGAACGGGGGATTGTGGGTAATTTGTCTGGGTGTGAGATTGGCTGGATGTGGGGAGCAGGCAGTGCTGTTGTTTTGATTAGGGCTTGGTTGCTTTACGCCTTTGTGTTTTAGGAGTCGACGCATGGCATGTTGGCGTCCTTCGGAGGTGATCAGTTGATCAATCGCCTTCAGCAAACCAGAATAAGGCTGCCGGGTTGGTGTGTGCGGCGTCCCTTTTGAGTTGTCGGATTTTGATGTGTGTTTGTGTCTGTGTAGAGTTGTATCAAGGCATATCTGAGATGAAAATAGGGTCACTCTTCAGCTCTCTGCGTCTCAATCTTCCTGAGACTGCTCTGATAAGGGCTCCTCTTTACCTACGGGACCATGGATACATGCAAACACACACGCGCGCACACACCCACACCTGTGAGCGAGTTTTTTATCTGGACATCTGTATATACTAGTCTCTCCACATCCACACATACTGACTGGAGTATGAATACAGGCTATTTGAGAGGCCTGCCGTGAGTGTTTATTTCTGAAAGAGAACTGTAGAGAGGATGCGACATGGCCTTCATTTCTCTCTGTCACTGCTCATTGCTTTGCTCATTTTTTTTTTTGTAGTACTGTTCACAACATGCCTGATCAGATAGAAGTAAACATGGCAGAAAAGACCTAAATCTATGGCCTATGGCCTAAATCTAAAGAAAATATGCTTTCTGAACTTACATTCTAACAAGTTTACATTTTTTGACCATGCAACCTTTTTTTTATGCCTTTACATTAAAACATTTGTTTTCTGTGATGTTTCCAACTTTTTTTTTCTTTTTCTTCATTTTCTTCTACTGATGTATAGGCCAAAGTATTTATTTAGCAGACACTTATATCCAATTTTTTTTTTTTTTTTTATACAAATGAGGAATACAGCAGAAGCGATTCATCCTTAGGAAGCAATTACTGTTTAAGTGAAGTGCTGTAATAAATAGTGTTTCAAATTGCTCTGAGAAGTACATGTAGAGAAGAAGGTAAGAGACCCTGGTGAAAGAATGATGTTTGGATTGAATGGAAATGGGAGAGCAGAATTTGAGCTAATTTCTATGTATCAAAATGTTTCCTTGCTACATCTTGAAGACTATGCCTGCCCTTTGACCTACAGGAGGCGCCATTGACCATTTGACAGTGCCTGTCTGTCTGTAGATAATGAAGGCCTGCTGGTGCAGATATAAGCTTTTCTGTGTTACACTGTTGGTTGTATGTTTGACTTGCTGTTATATGCCTGGAAATGGTTGCAAAATAAACCTTTTATCTAGAATACATTTTAGAGATAAATTCATTGTCATTCAATTTGCCGGTAATTTTAGTGTTCTGGGAAGGATGAAACCTTACTGACAGTTCCAAATCAATTGAGACTGTCTACCTAAACTTGTATGCACACGCTCTAGAAGTGCTGGTTTCCCCTTTGTGTGTGTGTGTACGTTGTGTGTATGTGTGGGCTCTGTACGTGTTAAAGCAAGTGCGAGGATTAGCACCTTTTATATTGAGTTCTTCAGAATTTTATTTCACTGTAGGCTAAATTTACATTTATTTAAAAACAAAAAATAATATATTTATTAGATATATATATTTTTTTTTCTTATGTGTCTTAAAGGTATAATATTTGCTGTAGTATGATGCAAATGTTTAATTTAAATTGGTTCAAAAGATCGTAGTTATGCTTTTTCCGCATGTGGTAACGATTGGAATGGAATTAAATTAATTTTACTCTATATTTTTAGGAATCTCCTTCGGGCCGTCGGAAAGCTCTGGCCACCAGCTGCATTAATATGAAGCAGTATGCCAGTGCCATGCCAACACAGACAGACGTCAAGCTCAAGTTCAAGCCACTGTCCAAGAAAGTGGTTTCTGCAACGCTGCAGTTCTCCCTGTCCTGCATCTTCCTGCGAGAGGGCAAAGCCACGTAAGTGCAGCCCCTCAACCAGTAACTACATGATCCACTCCAAAACCAGCCCACTATACCCGCCCTAAAGGAATGCTGCCACTACAAATCACTTCTGACATTTATTAATTCCTGTCTCTTTTGCAGTAGTGCCCCGATTTCTAAGATCATCTTCTGTTTCATTTTCTTTCTTTCCATCTGTTTCTGTCTTTTTCTATTCTATCTTGCCTTCGCGACAAGTGTAGTGACAATACCTCACATTCCCAACATTCCTTCTCTGGATTTTTCCTCCTCTCATCCTTCTCTCCAGTCCTCCCTCTCTTTCTCTCTCTCTCACTCCCGCTATGATTTCATCCTGTCTTCAGATACATTCTGTGAGGTTCTCTATTTCTTTCTCTCTCCCCGGAATGTTCTGAACTTTGTTGTACTTGGAGGCCTCACACACACACACACACGCGCGCACACACACACGCACACACACGTTGGTGTGGCTATCCTTATGATGACTCTCCATAGACATAATGATTTTTATACTATACGAAATATAGATTCTATCCCCTACTCCTAAATCTAACCCTCACCAAAAAAAGTTCTGCATAGTTTAGTATGCTTTATAAGCGATTTTTGAATTATGGGGACACTAGAAATGTTCTCATAAACCACATTTATAGCATAATATCCTTGTAATTACCAGTTTGTAAACCACCCAAGCCCGCCCACACATGCACGCAGACACAAACACACACTGAATTGGCCTTGATTAAAGGAATATTTAATCCAAAAATTAACAGTCTGTCATCAAGTTAATTGCTGCAGTTCTTGGCATGCAAACCACATTTGTACAGCTCCAATAAGTCATATGCTCGTTTTGTGTGAGGAACAGACCAAAATTTAGTTGTTATTCACCAGAAATCTTGTCTTCGCCTACCAAAGTTTTTGTCCATGTTTAGAATTTTAAAAAGGCTGTATTCTTCTCATATAAACTGGACAACCTTTTTTATTTATTTATTTATTTTAATTATCAGTGAATTGCGATTTAAATTTTGGTCTTTTTTCATATGGCTTCAGAAGACATATGACGACTTTTGAAATCGTTTAACAGTACTTTAATGGTAAATTATACAGTACTTTTTTGCTTGACAGATGATTTGGCATGATAAACTGTCATTGAATAGCAAGAGCATAACAATTCTTTAAAAATTCCCACTTGTGTGTAAAATAGAAAACAGTAACAGTATGAGTTTATAACATGAAGGTGAATAAATAAAGACAGAATTGTAACTTTTGGGACTAAAATACAAATCTGAATGGATATGATTAGTTAATATTTGGCTACATGTTAGGATTACCTATATATTCAGATCTTTTATCTGTTTAAAGCTGGTGTGTGTAATTTTTTCAAAGTAAAAAGATGGTTCGACGTAGCATTATCTAAGTAAACCATAAGTTTGTTGTTTTCCCAAAAAGTGTAAACACTGGCTGTATAGAACTTTACGGAATTGCCCTGCTTGAGCAAACCATCCAGCTTTACACAGCAACTTCAGCTCAACCAATGGCATGAGTTTAAGGTGGGACTATCTGTTTTGTTTTGTTTTGTTTATATATATATATATATATATATATATATACACACATAAATACAGACAGACAGACAGACATAATTTTTTTTTTTTTTTTTTACAATTCTGTTTAGTGACCCTAGTGGATATAAAAATATGTATATCAGGGACCACTAAAGCACATTATAAATGTTCCCTCTTGTTCACAACTTCTAATGGCAAAGACTAAAAAGAAATCCATTCCTAGTGGAGAACTTTGCAGAAGATATAAGCTGTTGCTCTTTAACATGCGTCACAACTCACAGAACAATAAAAAGAAAATAGAAAATTTCCAGTTACTGGGCCTGATAGTGTTACCATCTGAACATTTTCCTTTTTTTATTTTGCGATCTGCACCTGCCTGTAAATGAAGGAAGCAAGAAGCATGTAGAGTGTATGTGATTTCACCCTTGTGCTACGGTATATGAGATATGTGTGTATTTGTGTAGCTTTTTGATGTGTGTGTGTGTGTGTGTGTGTGTGTGACAGAGGTTACAGGGCAGAAATGTACCTGCTCTTAACCCATGGGAATGATGCCAACAGCACACAAATAAACCCCATTACATAAGTTCAAATAAGCTCCATGCCTGCCAAAGAAAGACTGGAGCGCATTCATAAAGAAGTGTGAGATAGACAGACAGAGCGAGAGAGAAAGAGAAGACAGGGACATTGCAAAGGAGAGAGAGTTAATCCTGAAGCGTTATCTTGTGGTGCTTGTGAATGCCCTGGCTGGAATGCATGTCCGTATTGCACTGCCTCTTTTGAGCAGAACCATGAAGGGCATTCCGTTTACACGTTCATCTCTCTCCTTCTTTCTGTCAGCCTGCCTTTCTTCTCTCGTTCTTTCTCTCCTTCCTTCCATCTCCTGTGTAATAAAATGCTTTTTCACACAAAAGCGCGCACTGTTGTGAAGGTGGATGGCCATATTCACTCTTTACTTACGGTTTTCAGTGTTTTATCCAGGTCTGGAAGTGGTGGTTTCAAAAAAGTAAATGGACAATCTCCATTTTTAAATTCTGTCATCATTCACTCACCCTGATGTTGTTCGAAATCCTTATGACTTTCTTCTGATGTTAGGCAGAATGATGGCCTCAGTCACCATTCACTCTCACTGGGCCTCATTCATGAAACATGAGCAGATCTAATTTGAGTAAATCATTCGTAAAGCCGCTCTGATGTAAATTGTCAGATTCATGAAAGTTTTCATATTTTCAAAGTGTTGGTACTAGGGCTGCACAATTAATTGTATTTAAGTAGCGATCACAATTTCCACCTCACGATTCATTAAACATAACTATCTGCGATTTAAGTGAGCTTGCAAACAGAAATGATCAGCCAGGTAAAGTTGCAAATTGTTGTGAAATATGAAATATGGAGCCGCAGAGGTTTATCATATGTATGTCGCTCTGATCTTTAGTTTTTTTAAACTTACTATTACACACATAAGAATAATGATATAGTGTTGTAGCGATCGCAAAGCAGTTCTGTGCTCAATCCACATGATCTCGTGCTTTGATAATGTTTGTAATATACAGAACAGCTGTGCTCTGAGATCGGTTCGTGCACATCGCAAACAGCGTTTTACTATATATAAAGTGCTCCAGATTTACTCCAGTTGCACATTTGCAACTATAATTCCAGATATGTATGTCATTACAAATGTGTAAACAAATCTAAGGTAACCCAATGGCACCATGTTTGTGTGGATCGCAGAGGAGCATTTCACCATATATGGAAGGAGCTCAAAACTGTTGTCACTGTCACTTCTGCTGGTAACACAGAAACAACACTTCATTCAAGTCTTTTGAACTCTTCCTTCAAAATAAAAGGTTTGATACAATAATTAGGCTTCCTTCAAATTAAAGGCTTGAGATTGTGTTGCAATTATGCGTGCTCAATTATCACAGAAATATTTAACTATTCCTGTAGGGCATGTGAATATAATAATGTTAATATTAATAATAATAATAATAATTTAAAGAATGGATCTTAAAAGAGGATGTGAACACCCGACAGAGTAACTGCTTCTATTAACAGTAAAGAATGGGCAAAACATTACTTAATTTTGGTCAAAAGGAATAATTTACTATTTTTTAGTTCTAACAACTTGTTCAACATGAGAGCTACTGTTTAATGTAATTTTATGTTTTTTGTTCTTTTAGAATCAATATCCAGTTGCAACAGTAATTTTTTTTGGTTCAAATTGTGCAGCCCTGTAATAGTTTTTTTTTCTCTCC
Source organism: Moxostoma hubbsi (assembly GCA_032164185.1). Classification (NCBI taxonomy): domain Eukaryota; kingdom Metazoa; phylum Chordata; class Actinopteri; order Cypriniformes; family Catostomidae; genus Moxostoma; species Moxostoma hubbsi. The sequence goes on from JAVLUX010000023.1 coordinate 14,183,733, forward strand.
AAATGACAGAATAATTATGATTAAAATATATTAAAATAATCGTGATTCTAATTTTTACCATTATCGTGCAGCCCTAGTTAAGAACCAAATTTACACCTGCTCCTGACCACGTGTAAATCCTGCATAATACATCCGAAGGTTTTGTGTTCTTTCAGAATAAATCCTATTACAAAATTTTGATAGAAGTTAAATTAAATAAGTAAATAAAAAATTAACAAAATATTAAATAAGTAAAATGAAAGGTAACTTTCATGTCATCTTGGACTTACAGTGACACCTAGTGGTGTGGATGAAGCATCATTCAAAATCAGACGTTTTCAGTAATAGATGCCATTGTAGAAATTCAATTCTCTATTCACAATCAGACATGATTAATTTAAACCAAGAGTGAAAGGTGTCCAATAACAAGATGGGTACTGAGCAAGTGGTGTTCAGCTGGCCATGTGATTCTTTTATAAGGTTACTGATATGACTAGAGTCCTCATCTCATGTGATTGGTTATGATTTTATACATACAGTTGAAGTCCGAATACATAAAAAATGCAGTGTTTCAAGATTCCTGACATTTAATCATAGAAAACATTACCTGTCTTAGGTCAGTTAGGAGAGAATTATTTATTTCAGCTTTTATTTCTTTCATCACATTCCCAGTGGGTCAGAAGTTTACATACATTTTGTTAGTATTTAGTAGAATTGCCTTTAAATTGTTTAACTTGGGTCAAATGTTTTGGGTAGCCTTCCACAAGGTTTTTACAATTGCTGGAATTTTGGCCCCTTCCTCCAGACAGAACTGGTGTAACCGAGTCAGGTTTGTTGGCCTCCTTGCTCGCACATGCTTTTTAAGTTCTGCGCACACATTTTTTAGCGGATTGCGGTCAGGGTTTTGTGATGCCCACTCCAATACCGTGACTTTGTTGGCCTTAAGCCATTTTACCACAACTTTGGAGGTATGCTTGGGGTCATTGTCCATTTGGAAGACCCATTTGTGACTGAGATTTAACTTTCTTGCTGATAACTTGAGATGTTGCTGCTAGAGGCTGACCGCTATATCGGGTTTGCAGATTAATCGCCACCGATAACAGATATCTGGAACTATCGGTTATCGGCAAAAATCCACCGATTGTTTTACCCCGTTGCTTCCAGTGCTGGAGCGGCTGGGAATGGTCCTCTGGCATTATAGATGCCTTGTGGTGTTTGTTTTGACATGTGAGACTACACTCCACATGGAGCGGAACAATTCAGATGCAGATTTAAAACATCAACAACAAAAAGGTATGTATACATGTATAAAGGTATGCAGCTGAGAGAAACGTATAAACAAATCAAAAACGCATCTGATTTCAATTCAGTTTTTTTATCATAAGATGACTTCAGATCGATCACATTCTTGTGCTAAAAGTCTAGACACAGTGCAGCAAATACAGTTTAACAGAAAGCAGGTGACTCAATATACTTTTAAAGTTCTTTTTAATTAGACACGTCATCTAAAAAAAACAGTATCCTGCACGAGACACTGAGTAAACAAAAACAAAGCGAAACAAAGATGTTCATATAGCGCACGTTTACATTGAAAAAACGTTTGGTGTTAACAGCCCCTTACAGTTGGTGGAGGTCTTTAGCCATTGCGTCTTGCTCTCTTATAAGTGTTTCTCAGATTAAGCAATGAATTGTTTAAATGCTTTGTCAGGAAAGATGTTCAACTTGGAAATGTGTGTCCCTCCTGCAGCAAAGCACCCCCACAACATAATGCTGCCACAGTTGGGATGGTGTTTTTGGGCTTGCAAGACTCACCCTTTTTCCTCCGAGCAAAACGATGATAATTATTGCCAAACAGTGACATTTTTGTTTCATCAGACCAGAGGACATTTCTCCAAAAAGTAAGATCTTTGTCCCCATGTGCACTTGCAAACTGTAGCCCGGCTTTTCTATGGCAGTTTTGGAGCGGTGGCTTCTTCCTTGCTGAGCAACCTTTCAGGTTATGCCGATATAGGTTCCGTTTTATTGTGTATATAGATATTTATCTACCTGTTTCTTCTGCTGTTGTTCTGGGATTGATTTGCACTTTCGCACCAAAGTACGTTCATTTCAAGGAGACAGAATGCATGGTGTTTTGATGGCTGCATGGTCCCATGGTGTACACTTTTTTTCTTAGGCTGATTTCTTTTGATTTTCTTATAATGTCATGCAAAGAGGCATTGAGTTTGAAGGTAGGATTTAAAATATATCCACAAGTACACCTCCACTTGACTCGTTAGTTAGTTAACCAATTAGCCAATCAGAATCTTGGGTGTAAGAAACATTTGTGAATCCAGTGAAAAGTTTTCTCTTATGAAGGTCTATTTTACTTGCAAATTACTCAGAATTTACGAATGTTTCATGGATGAGGCCCATAGTATGAAAAAAAAAAAAAAAAGATACAAAATTTATGAATGGTGACTGAGAATAGCATGCCCCCTAACATCATGTTTCACAGAAAAACGAAAGTCTGTTTTGGAACAACATGAGGGTAAATGTGTTTAACAGTGTTGGGAAAGTTACTCAAAAAGAGTTATTCAATACAAATTACTAATTGCTACTCTAAAATCGTATTTAAGTTACTGACTAATTACTTCAGTCAGTAATTACTACTTTTACTTCTCACAGAAATGCTTAAGTTTTTCCACTTAAATTCAAAATAATGTCTATTTTTATTCCTTTTTCATTGACTCGTTAGGGGGCACATGCCTTATAGCTGTCACAGAATCACAAACAGATGTTATTCATGTTTTAAATTTATTCTACATATGTAATATTACTTTAGAAATTTGTAAAGTAATTAAAAATGATTCAGTTAATTAAAAGTCAGTACCTGTAATCTGATTGTAATGTACTAAACTGCTTTCTGTACTATAAAGTAATTTGATTGCATTCATTAATTACTTTGTAATTAGATTTCACCCAACACTAGTGTTTAATATAATTATTTTTTTCTAAATCCAGTATGCTTTCAACTATCAATAAAGCTGTACTTTTGTACTGTCAGCTTAATACTTTCAGCAGAATTCTGAAGATTTTCCCCCCAAAATCAGTGCAGAAAAGGCAAAAAAGCCTGTGGATTCTGTCTGGGCCTTCATATGAATAGTTCCAATGTGTACCATCTTATAAGTTAAGAATATCATATATGATCATTTATGGCCCAAGCTTAATTCATCAGATTTACATTGTGGTTTTTTTTTTTCCCCTCCCTTTCTGTGTGTAGTGATGAAGACATGCAGAGTCTGGCTAGTCTGATGAGTATGAAGCAGGCTGATATCGGCAATCTGGATGATTTTGAAGAGGAGAATGAAGAAGATGAGGAGAACAGAGTGAATCAAGAGGAGAAGGCCGCCAAGATCACTGGTGAGATTCGCTTGTTTCAATCAGCGTCAGTCATAGATGTTCGGGATCAGATCATCTGAAGATAATTTCCAGATTAATCTAATAGTTTCTATACACACACAAGATCACCACAGTGCTGTTCTATTTGTTTTTTATTCTACTCTAATCTGTTTTGTTGAAATGTACTTTTTTTTAAAAGAACATCCTCTCTGTGGTTAATGCATTGGAAAATGTTGAAATATGCATTTTTCAGAATTCTTGTTCTGTTCTATTCTCTACCTCTCTTTTTTCCTTCTTTTTTTTGAGAACCTCTTTGTGATCAATAAGGCCAGTATTATGATTTAGGGTATACAGTGAAACATTAATATTGTGTCATCTAGACTGTTGTAGAACTAGATTAAAATGTGATTTTTTTTGGGATTGTTGGAATCTCAATGTTGTTCTTCTTAGACCTTTTCATTTGAGCCACACTTACATTTTTTTCCTGAAGATTAGGTTCTGTGCATTTAGTATGCATACTGAAGGCATATGATTGTGCTTGTATCATTTTTTCTGCTATGATTATTTACAAGCACCTTATCTGTGGGCTTTAATTTTGATTTATACACAATGTATTTGTTTCTCTGTGTATGATAAGGTCCATCCAACACTTGCCTTGTTGGTTGTATTTTTGAGCATGCATGCTTTTGTGTGTGCGTGTTTTTGTTCATGACTGTGATTGGGACACTGTAGTATAATGGACCCCCTCACCCCACAGATCCCAGAAATCTTGACATTAAGTCCATGTGCTTTCATCCCTGTTTAAGTGTATGTATGGGCCTCCTATGGAAATTCTTGAGTTGTTTATTCATCATACGGTTTCAGGAATCTCTTTTTTTGCCATAGCGATGACGTCCAATCTGTTTTTCACACTTTGTTAGAGCAAAGACACCTGTCCGATCAGTCCCTGTTCAGAGAGACACAGCTTGATGCACACTTACACATTTTGTATATGTCTGAATGCTTTATATATTGCATTGCTGTGTGTTTCTACAGGTTAGAGTATGTTTGAGACTGTGCGTGTGTGTTTGAGTGAGTATTGATTGTATGTTGTGCTGTTTGCAGAGATTGTGAGACAGCTGAATGCTCTCAGCTCAATAGATGGAGATCCAGATGACTGCCTAAAGCAAGCAAATAAACCTGCCTCTTCTTCTGAAGGTTTTTTTTTAGCTTTCACCTTCTTCCATACTTTCACTCTTTTCTTCTTTCTTCTTTTTTTCCCATCCCTGTGGTTGTTTTGTGGTTGTGCTGTGCACTGAGAGCATCCATTAAGTTTATTCATTATTTCCTACATTCGGTTGCGTGTACTCTGCCACTTTGTTTATTTAGCATTCCTTTGTTGATCATTTATGATCTTCTGTCCTCGTTCACCCTTCTACAGTTTGTTGTGAACCCAACTATTTATGAACCGAAAAGCTGACCACAGAGCTGCGCATTACGGGACATCTTGAGACGTTCTTCCTTAAAGATGATGTCACACCACTGGTCATGTGATTGAACATTCTGATGGCCTAATATGGGTCATGGTGGCATGGTGGTGGACCTTACCTTATCATCTCAGAGAGCCACTTCACTCTGTCACCCTGTACACACACATTCAGAACATTCTGGCGTGAGGGGCCGAGTGTAAGACAGTCTCACAACCTGCTGGTTCCTGTATCATATCCTGGGAACTTTTTTTGCAGCCATTTAGAACAGTTTTTTTTTTTTCTAAATCTGTGATTTAATAGCTTAGAATGAAACACTGCATCAGCTCTATTGGAACATATGGATCTTTGGACCCAAAAGATCTTGGTGCGGTTCACTGCAAAGTGTAGTGATTATTTATTGGTTTATTGACTGGTTTGCCACATTGTTTATTTTAAGTTTCACCCGATAATAATTGATCCATTGGCTTTCTCGCTGTTTGTTTTGGACTGATTAATGATGATGTCTCTTCTTTTTCCTTCCTCTTCATCTCTTTTTTTTCTGTTGCCATGATGTGGATGTCATCTGCTCAGAGCTGATCAGTAAGTTAAACTTCCTGGATCAGGAGGACCAAGACCAGGGCAACATGAGCTCTAACCCCTTCGATGAACCTAATGACCTGGTTGACCTTAACCCTTTCGGTGACCCAGATGAGGATGGTAAAGATTGACCATTGGCCTTTTGTGTGACCCCTTTTCCGTCTTTATCAACAGGGCAGATTGTACTAATTAACAGTCTAATAAATGTGTGTTGATGTATTACAGTGCCATTCAAAAATCCACGTTAAAGCCTTGGAATCAAAATCTAATTTAAACCTTGAAATTATTTTTTTTTGGGGGGGGGGGGGTTTGAAAAGAAAAAAGAAGAAAGAAATTAATTTAAAATGAAGAAATATTAACATTTAAAGAGGAGGGTTTGAACAGAAAGACAGCATTTACTTCTTGACATTTAGTCAAAACAAATGTTTTCAATTTAAATCTAGTGTGCCATCAAACTGAATTGCAAAAATAATTTTTAAAAATAACTGTTTTAAAACAGCTTTTTGAATAAGTAGTTTTCAAGGTGAATTAACCTATGAATGTCTTAATTTTAGTCATCTCTGCATATTAAGTTGAGATTGGAGAAAGTATTTTATCACCGGTAAAGTTACACACTTCAACTTAAATTCAGAGAATTTTGGTGGTGATGTCATGCATTGTGTTTGTTTGTAGAACCATCCCCTGAGCCTCATGTGTGGTCCAATTTAAAAGATCAGGACCCTATATATGATCAGGAAACTTCCCATCCCTCGAACCCATTTGATGAGCCCGAGCCAGATGGGAACCCATTTGACGACCCTGAGCCCCAGCCCAAACCATCACCACCGAGAAGCATTAAGAGAAAGAATGTTCGGCCGGTGGATATGAGCAAATACCTGTACGCCAACACCGCCAAGACTGAGGAGGATGAGCTAGAGGAGTGAGTCAGGGAATTCTGGGATGCGCTGTGGCATTCAAATAAGATGATACATTTTTGATTAATTGCATGTAGTTCATCGCACAGCCATTGCATTTGTTACTTATTAGAAAGCTTTAATTTTTTAACATTTCAAAATTCACATTTGAGGTACAGAGAACTTTCCAACAAAATATGAACGTCACCAAGTAATAATAAAGGGATAGTTCACCCAAAAATGAAACAGATAAATCTAAAAAAATATTAAAAAAGTTATTTTTTACTATAAATCTCCCCTTTTGACTAGTCTTCCTATGCGTTTTCACTTGAGGATAGAGGTCTTCTCTTGTTTTTTGGCAATTCACATTCTTCGTGCATATTGCCACCTTCTGGGCAGGGGCAGCACAACAGCCCATTAGGTGGCAATGTGCACGAAGAATGCTAATTTACATGCTGATCTTATAGCTTCTGAAGACATGTATTTAACCACTGGAGTTGCATGAATTACTTTTATGCTGCCTTTATGTGCTTTTTGTAGCTTCAAAGTTTTGGTCACAATTAGCTTGCATTGTGAGGACCAACAGAGCTGAGATATTCTTAAAAACTTAGTTTGTGTTTAGCAGACGAAAGACAGTCATAAGTGTGTGAGTGAAAGGCATGAGGGATAGTGAATGATGGGAGAATTTTCATTTTTGGGTGACGTATTCCTTTAACCATAGAGCGAATTTTATCCTTAATAATTAAGCCTATTGAAAATTCTTGTGAAAACCTGTTGCTCGAAAATGCTAATTTTACAGATTTTAGGACTATAGATTGAACTTCTCTTTAAGGGAGTTCTATTATTTGATGTTGAGGATAGTCAATTGTGAGTGGTTTTTAGCTGTGAGTGTGTGTGTGATTGAGCGAAGGAGAAAAGCACTTGTCGGAGGAGAAGAAAGTGGTGAACTAGTTCTTTCAGCAGGAACAAGGCTTCTGTTGTTCCCCACATTCTTTGGCATTGTCTGTCCATCTCTGCATTTCTCTCGTCCCTCACTCACTCAAAATGCTGTTTCAGAGACATATTTCCAAACATAATGTTATGCCTGCAAAATGAAATTAGAGAACAGATTGACAATTAAGAATGTTAAACAATTGGTTGTATAAGGAGGAATCAAAGTGCAGAAATGCCCTTGACCTTTTGAGAGCTTGGTGTACTAGGAAAACATACTGTAACTTCCTCCCCATTCCAAAATTCTCAATCTCTCTCTCTCTCTCACTTACACACTCTTTCTCTCTCTCGTCTCTAATGTTTTGACTGCGCTTTTCACATCTCTCTTTTCTTAACATGTTTGCATTTACAGAAGACTTGCCAGATCTCTGTAGTACTCCTGTCAGTTCTTTTCTTACCTCCTTTTTCACTCACTCTCACTCTTCCTCTCTTACTCTCGCACTGTCTTTGTCCTTAAGCTTGGGAGCTTAGAATGCTTTGTGTCTTTAACCTTGTCTTTCAGCTGAATACCTGCTCACTCTGTCTCCTCATTGTGTGTTCATGTATGTGAGTGTGTGTGTGTGTGATGAGTGATGGGCCTTTACACAGCAGTGTGTATTGATGCTAGCGGACGTCTGCGTCCGCCTGTCAATGAGCTCTCCGACGAGGCCACAGGTCAAAGTTCATGAGGTGTGACCTTTGGAGCACCTGGCTGTTCTCATAGTCAGCAGAGTGTTTTATAGGCTAATAATGTTCGTTGATGCCTCTTTACCTGAAAAACACCACACACACACACACACACACACACACACGGGCACATACCATGGATTTGTATTGTTTTATACCTAGATAATTCAATTTATTATAGACTAACCCTAATCCTACCCGAGAAGAAAAATTCTTGTGGTGGATAATGTTTGATAAGATTTAACCAATTTCTAGTGACAATCTTTTCCCCAACCTTTAGCTACACATGCACACACACATTTAGCAGTTTATCAGGTAGAACATTTTAAACATTTACAGTCATTTTATTGTATCTAAATCTTCCTAAGTTGACAGTATTGCATTCAAAGTGAGCATCACTGCTCAAAAACGTCCATCTCAGGCCATTTTCACACAGGAGTCTTTTTGGTTTTTACTTTTGAGCTAAAGGAATAGTTCACCCAAAAATTTACATTCTCTCATCATTTACTCACCCTTACCATCCCAGATGTGTAAGACTCAAATTAAGATTTTTTGAAGAGTTTCTCTGCTGTTTTGGTCCATAAAATGCAAGTGGGTGCCAAAATTTTGATGCTCCAAAGATCACATAAATCAGCATAAAAGTAATCCATAAGACTCCAGTGGTTAAATCAGTATCTTCAGAAGCAATATGATAGGTGTGGGTGTGAAACAGATCAGCATTTAAGTCCTTTTTTATTATAAATTCTCCTCCCTGCTCAGTCAATCTCCACTTTAAGTTTAACATTCTTCCTGTGTTTTTGGTGATTCACATTCTTCATGCATACTGCCCTCTACTAAGCAGGAAGAAGAATTTCTAGGAAATAAGGACATAAATACTGATCTGTTTCTCACCCACAACTATCATATCACTTTTGAAGATATGGATTAAAACTCTGGAGTCGTATGGATTACTTTTATGATGTTTTTATGTGCTTTTTGGAGCGTCACAATTTTGCCACCCTTTCACTTACATTGTATGGACCTACAGAACTGAAATATTCTTCTAAAAATCATAATTTGTGTTCTGCAGAAGAAAGAAAGTCGTACACATCTGGGATGGCATGAGGGTGAGTAAATGATGAGAGAATTGTCATTTTTGGGTGTACTATGCCTTTAGGTTAATTTGGTTTGTGCAAAAGCTGTTTTGCAAACTCTGTAACACACTAAGGAACCACAGCCGGTTGAGTCTACTTAAAAACAATCAGCTGGCATATGGTTTATGTGGACTTGACCTATGCAGCCTAATTTGTTGAAGTAAACTTCTATTGAGTACATGTGGGGGAAAAAATGTATATGTTTTGCAATATTTTTCCTCACTATATTGTATCGATATTCATGCAAATTCCACATTTGGAGGTTTTTTTTTTTTTTTTTTTTTTTTTTTCATTTTTAACTCCTTCCATTCCTTTTCGTCCCGCAGCTCGCTAACAGTGTAGTCTGTGGAGCATTATTCGCAATTTTGTGATCACGTGCATTTTTTATGCTTGTTACTGTCACCGTGTTTTCTAACAGTCTCTTTTTTGAAATTGTTAGTTCCTGCAATGAACTCCGTTTTCCCCGCTATTTCTTTGATATAAACTTTTGTAATGTATCTCGGGAAATGTAATGCAAATTTTAAAATCAAAGGGAGTAAACTTTTACTGTCGCCAATGGCGACCTTGACAGAAATTACACTCACAAATACATTTATTTGGTCACAAATGCGACCATTTTTAGTCGCAGTTTGGAGCCCTGCACAAGGATGATGATTTATCGACTTTATAGACATTACATTTTTATCGTCTGTTAATGCTGAACTTCTGTAAAGCTGCTTTGAAACGATGTGTGTTGTGAAAGGCGCTATACAAATAAAATTGACTTGACTTGACAAAAACACACGTGACAACATTGCATTTGAGGTGTAAACACTAATTTGTCCTGATGCACACAAACAACAGCAAAGAACCAGCCTCACAATAATGACTCAATCATACTACAGTTCGCTTCTAGATAAAGAGTGAAAAGAGACGTGCAGGTCGAGAACTCTGTTTCAGACCAAGCAATGAACAAAGTGTGATTTGCAGATATGAAAGCTTATTCTATCAACTGTAATGGCAATCCTCCTTTTCACACTTAGATCAAACCCGTTCTATGAGCCCAAATCCTCTGGTCCAGCCACATCCATCATAGAAAGTGACTTTTCAGAGAAGAGCACCAAACGACGGGCCCCTTCGCCTCCTAGTGCTGGCCCCAACCCTGCCATGGCCCCTGAAGTCCCAGCACCAAAGACTTCAGCACCTGAGACAACAGCCACTCCCCCTGTCCTGGCACCATCAGCTGTCACAGCTGTGATGGTGAGAGAGATGGCCTCTTCCTCACCTAAGGTAAGAAGTCTACCTTACCACATTACAACTGTGCAACAGAATAAATAGAGCTCAGTGTAAAAATAAATTAGATTTGAAACTGCTGCATCTCTCAACCTCATTAATTCTTGCCTTATATTACACTCTTATCTTTTACACATGTTTCTAAAGTTAATTCAACCAATACAGACTCCATTCAAACTATCTGTAGATAACTTCAGTCTTGGGTGTGCTGTCTATTTGAAATGTTTGTAAACTTTATTCTTTAATAATACATTTTTAGAATATTTCGTTGACTTACAGTGTTTGAATATTCTCCTCACCTTTAAATCCTCTTGCATGCTTCACTCCGTGCATTAGAATACAGGCATGTATTAGCTGCTCTGTAGGATTGTTATATATGCATTATGATTCTCTTCACTCAATGCTTTAGTGAGTCTAATTAACTGGATGTGCGGTCTCTCTCTGGCTGAGGGTATAAAGCGTAAGGTGTAGGGGCAAGAGAAGCCCACCAAGTGTGAATGTGTCGGGCCGCAACTGAGGGGGCTTATACATGGCCAGATTAAATCCCCACAGGCCGAGTGTTTTTATTTACGCCAGTGAGTGTGTGTGAATTATAATGTAGGCCATATTTAATTACAGCTAGGGGTTTATCACAGCACAGCACTTGTGTGTGTCCACGGCTGAGAAGTCTTGCCCAACTTAAACTAATTTAATTACCCAAATTCAGTGGTCTGTGAGGACACACACACAGACATCAAGAAAATAAGAATAGTCTGTTAAGCAAAACCGCCCTGTGTCCGAATATTTGCACTTCTCTGAACAGTATACAGTAAGCAGTATGTCAAATGAGTAGGATAATGAATACTCATATATTCATATTACAGAAGTGTAACATTGAAGTCACACCAGACAAGCCCATCCAAACCCCAAAGCCCTCCGTGCTCTGATCCACAGGGAGAATTCTCAGAGTTGGGTTTTGATTCGAGATGTCATGTTTCCAGTGAAACACCATTTATCCTTATCGTGTGCATATCCCCACACACACCTCTGTATGGATTATGATTCCAAAAAGTGTTTCATTTTCACTGTTGTGTTGATGCAGCAAGTGATTTCTATAGGATATTCGCATCTACATTTTGTTTTCTGTACTCTGATTTCTGAGCTGAAAAACTATTTGAATCCTTATTAGACTTTATATGGGCCAAAGAAACCAGCTTTTAGTTTCACATATCATCAGAAGTTTTTAACTGAGCAAGTTCCTTCTGGAGTTTTTTTTAGATGGTCCACACAGATACTCTGGGTACTCTGATGGAGCGTAGACAGATCAGAATTTTCTTCATGTTACATTTGTATTTGTTTGTTTGAATATGGATTCTGTCAGCTTGTTCTATATACATTTATGTGAAGGCTGCAGAAATGTCATTATTTTTTCATTTGATTTTCACTGATAAAAACATCTAGCAAACTTGGCTCCCAAAAACTTTGATATTAGCATTTGGAGATGCTGTTTTTGAAATGGATGAGGAATTAATCTGAACGAATCAAGGAGGAGTGCAATAGTCTTGGTCTGTGAAAGAAAAAAGGATGTTCTGATTCACTAGTACATCTTTTTCTTCTCCCTCTTTCCTCTGTCATCGTTTCGTCTTTTCCGGCAAAACGATTTTACACCTCCCTGCTTGTCCCTCTCTCCTCTGTCTTCCACAGAGAAATGCACTGATCTGAGGATTTTCATCAGTTCACGCTTCATAAATTTTGGTCTGTATTTTAACATAAAGAAACGGCAAATGCAGTGACCGCAAAGCTCTTTAGATTTACATAAAGCTCTCCGGAGTGAGGCAGCGGCGTCCTTAAGGCTAGCTTTCTCAGAACCTGGCTAAAAACTCCTCAAAGTTTGGAGAACTCACTATCTCCCCAAAGAAATCGTGACAAAATAATTTACTACTGCAACCTTCCATTTTCTCTGTTATTATGCATTTTTCAGAGTTAATAGAACTAATCACAGAACCAAATTAAATGATGGTGTTCATGACCTGAAAGCCCACATTGGGAGGGACAGGGAGAGGTTACACTCTTTCATTACACTTCATTGTTTTCCACTCTATCTCTCTCATTCAGACTGCAACATCGATAAATTTAAATGAAAGTAAATTAACATTATTTAATTGAGTTCGCAAATGGCAGTGGCATTTTTTAATTGGTTAATGTGAACACTGGTGGGGTAAGTATTTCACTTTCTTTTTTCCAATATAATGTCATTCTAAAATGTTTCAGACATGGACAAAACATAATTGTGTTACTCATGAGAGACCCAGTGTTTCTGCAACCAAAAAAAAAAAGATAATAATAAAAATAATAAATTACTCAATAGGGGTGGACGTAATTTGTATATCACAGTATAAGTACTTTAATATTGAGTTAATGGTGTTTATACTGTGTAGTGATATAGGTATTTTTGCTTGGAATTCATCTGGTGCATGTCAATCGGCTCCCTAGTAGTTAAAGATGAAAAAATGGTTTATATATGAAATAGCTGTGTGACCCTATATTGGATAATCCAGTGAATTAAATATTTACAAATGAAAGGTACTTCATACATTAAATAGGGAGGTCAGACTTTAAACTCTGATAGGAAAAGAGATTATAAAATGGAAGCTGGCTCTAAATGCGGCTGGTTGTGATGTTGCTTGGCAAACCTAAACAACCCTAAATCCTTACTTGAGTCAGTTTGGACCCGTCCAGCTCTGTATTTTCACAATATTTAATGTTTCTTGTCACTCTCAAGTGTAAAATAACTTTAGCAGATATAGCGTCCATGGTATATATTTTATGGCAAAATCTCTACTTATCATTTCGCACATCCGTTGTATAGTATAGTATAGGTATATACTTTCCTACCTCCGAACCCTAATTCTATCTACCTTTCATGGCAAATACACCAATGCTTGGTGTTTGGTTGCTTAGAATAGGCAGTTTTGACTTCCGAAAAAATGGTCAAGCTATCTATTCCTGTTCACTGTTTCACCCCGGTCCAGTTACTCCCCTCTGAACTGTGGGCCAGGGCCAGGGGTCCGCAATTAAGCCCAGCTCGAAGTCCGGTTATGTGGGCAGCAAAGGAACCGCCTATCCCTCAGAGAGGCGAGGAGAGATCATGAAGCCCCAACTGACAGAGGGGCAGAAAGACCCCAATACTGCCCTCATAATCTGTGAAACTCTACCAGAATAATCCCCCTCAGCCGGCCCTCTACCGCTGAGTGATGCAGGACAGAGCCTGAGAATCTGAGACGCTCTAAGACCTTAAGGCTCAAGACCAAGAGAGGAAAGTAGAGAGAGAGAGAGTCTTTGAGCTTTTATCTGTGAAATCTCTCCATTTGATGAAAATATAAATAAAGTGAGGGCTATTGGACAGAGTGAGAGCTTCCTCCTCAAAACATCTATGAAGGATGTTTGTGCTCAGAAGAATGTCAAAAACATCAATGCACCAGATTCACCTCAAGAAAACTTTCTCCAGGTGTGGTGTTGGCTTAGCGTATCTATCCCGATCAGATTCTGGGCCAAACGTGAAGCTTGTTCCCCTTCCAGGAGGTTTTGGATGGACCTCGTTTACCTCTTAAACTGCCTTTTGCATCCCCAACATTGGATCTGTAGCAGTTCATAGCTCTTGGCAGTTAGCATTTCAGTGCTTAAAATGTCCACAAGCAGCCAGGCCAGGTGTATGTGAGTGTTTTGAGCCCGTTACAGTAATACCAGTATCATTATCCTCCTCTCTTGTGTGTGTGTATGTGTGTGAGCTCAGTTCATGAGTTAAGCACTTGAAGAGCTCTCCAATACCCACGTTGACTTGCTACACACAGGCTACAAAGCTCTCGGTAATCTTCCTGTTGTAAGTCCTTAGTTTTATCTGCCAGGGATTACACTTCTGGCTTCAGAGAAAGAAAGAGGGAGTGCGAGGGAGAGAACGTGAATATAGGCTGTTGAGAAATGAAAACAAATCTTTAGTGTAATCTCTAGAAAGAATACCTGCTTGAGTGAGGAAGTTGGCCGGCCGCAGATTGGCCAAATCGCCTTATTCTGCATGTTTGATGTGAGTGAGGCAGGTAAGTGTGTATATGGGTATGTTTGACGACTGTATGAGTTTGATGGTGATTTTAGTGTGTGCTCGTTTGTGTACTCAAGTATCTGTGGGTGTGGGTGAGAGTTGATGAGGCAAGTCTCTGTGTGAGAGAGGTTTTAAGGCTGAGGGCTGTTTGAATGACATGGTGGAGATGGAGAATGTAACTTTAGATTAATCTTCTCCTGGTCTTTCCTATTCTGAAGGTGTGTGGCCTTAAACCCATTTCAACTGGAAGAACTTTTCAACCACATCCTCCTGCATACCACCCAGCATTGATCAATAACAGCCCCTGGTTACTGCCCCCACTAACCCTCAACGCCTGCCTTTCAACCTCTTAATACCCTTGCCACAGCACACTCACTTTATGCCCCTGCCTTATTCGGATGGAGCTGGAATGTTGAGCTCTTAAAGGGGTCATATTCTACACTTTTGTTTTGTTTTCCCTAAAGTCCACTTATTAGGACTGGGTAAACTTATTGATTCTCTGATGCATCGCAATCTTTATTTGAGTATTCTCGATATCCTTTCCTAAATCCTAGGATCGATCTTTCACTCTGTGCGCAACCCTCTACAGTGTGAGTAAATCACTCGCATAACCTACCAAATTTCGAGCTATGCAGCAAAAAGTGCCTGTGATGAGCTATTGGCTGGGAAATTTTCAGATTTCACTTTCTAGTAATAGCATAGTGGAAAAGAGGTTTAGCACCGAGATCCTTTCACTGTTGAGAGTAAAAGTTTGGTTTGACCTGTTCCATGTACCTATAATTTGACTCCAAATACGAGATCCACCAATCCATTTGTCATTAAATAATGTCTCTTTTAATGTCAGATAGCACTTTATTTTACAGTATTGTTCTACATTTACATACTATATACAGTGATTACAACACCTACAGTAATTACTAGGTACTAAACCTAACCCTAACCTTAACCCATATTAAGTACATTTAGTTACATAATATTACTCGGTACTTTCTTGGGTAAGTTCACTGTAAGTATACAGAAAGTTGTGTACTATCAAATAAAATGCAACCTGATGTCCTTTCTGAACTTTACAGTCAGTGGTTGATGAAAAACAACAAAAATAAACACTTCGCATGGATATGCTAAAGAAGCTGTGCACTCTTATGTTCACTCAACCAAAACAACATCCTGTTAGATGCTGCCCGCATTCTTAAAGAGACTTTACCAATTTAGCACTTATTCTATATATATTTCAATGTATATACTTGTAATAGTACAAATTATGCATGCAAACATGTATACTATAATATACTGTATATATTGTATAAATGTATGTATACAGTATATATAGAGTGTACTGTATGTAGACAATTTCAAGGATTGTTCATTGGTGACGTCAAGTGATGTCATTTTTCCATTAACATTTCCTGCTTGTCAAAACAGAGACTATTTAGCAGAGAGCGGCCACTTCTATTTAAATGAACGGAAGAAATTGGAACAGATGTAGAAAAGAAGTCCCACCTTCAATCAACATGAGAACGTGCATGCGCATTAGCTATACAAGATGGTAAAATGTATTTTTTTTTGTGTAAAATGATCCTGTTTTACAAAGCTACCTCAGTTTGTTCCTGGGAGGCAGCAGATGTCCTAACCTTGCCCCTGACCTAATCTTAACCATACGGAGCTTGTAAAGCTGAGAAGTGTGCCAGGAACAATGCTTGGCACCTTTAACCCATGGTGGTAATCTGAGTGTAAGACGTACAATTTATTATACCATTTGTGATGAAATGACATGCCCCTCCCGTGGATCATCGTCACTCGCGGTGACTTTTCCCTGTTTAGTGGCACTTGATGGGGTTCACCTAACCCCAATGAAGTGCCTCATCACCGCTGCCTTTAAATACGGAGCTTGCCTCTCTTTGGGAGACAGGTCTCTACCTGCTGGCATCTTCGCAGGTACAAGAATGGAGGGCGGAGGGTCCGGTGTGAGTAAGATGTGTCGCCAGACTCGCACCCCAGAACCCCGGCACGAGTTAGATGCAATGGCGGGTATTGGAACACACGTCAAGGCCAGGATGCCGGCCTGCTCCATTGAAGCCACCTCCCCACAGTGTTGTTCAGATTTTACTGCTTGTTTGAAATATGTTCTTTTATTGTAATCTTGACCAACCTTTTTGGAGATTTTGGTCTTTCCCCATTCAAGTAGATAGGAGCTACACTTTCATGATGTTTGTTTACATAGGAAAATAGCTGTCCAAACTGTCCAATAGCGTTCCACTGAGTGGACTGACTTACCTTGAAAAAATGACTTTGTTGAAAGTATCCGGAAATACATTTGGACCATTCGAATTCCTTTGTTTTTGTTAACATTCTTAAAATAGTCTATATAATATTTTGTATATGCAGTTTCAATACATCATATTTATTGATGGAATACATGGATTTTTACATTTTAAAAAGCAAAAATTTGACCAATGTGATGAAAAACTAATAATAAAATATAAGTTGTTAAAATAAAATGTACCTAGTTACAAGGTGCCCTGTATAATTAACAGCATTAGCTGTGGGATAATTTCTTTCATATGTAAGCAAAATGGGCATTGTAGCTGAACTATACCAATATTAATCGAATTTGAATGGAATTGAGAGTTTGCGAATCACAATCAAATTGAATCTGGAAAATTGTTTCAAAACCCAGCCCTACAAATAAGTCATATCTACACTAATAAGTCTTCAATTGGAAACACATTAATTTTGCTATGTTTACGGCTCTCATCCACACTAGAGTGGCATTTACCTTCTTTGGAAATGGAGTGTTTCAAAAGATTTGAACTTTAAAAGGGTTAGTGTGGAAACGTTCTTGAGCAAACAGTTTTAGGTTTTAGGGGTCATTCACACTGTATGTCTGTCTTCTCTGATTTGTCATTGTTTTTCTATGTAAACATGCACTAGATGGACGTCTTTGACCATTACACCTCATTTCACGATTTTCTTGGTGTTCTACACAGGAGCGCCATGCTTTTGAGATGCCATATCATGTTAAAAAAGAGCTGCAACTTTTAGTCTGTTCTATTTGTTGAGCTATGTCAAACAAGAACTTATTGCAAAAATTGTTCGGTCTGAACGGCCTCTTAACGAGCACTTACACTAGTATTTTCAACCATCTAAATGACCCTTAAAATGTAACAGGTGCTTTCTTCTACTGTACATACAAGACTTCCATATGTAATGATTGGGTAGCCTCTGCATTTTGACATAGTTCCCTCTGTGGCTTTTTAGGATGGAGCAAGTTCAATTGTAAAAGGTTATTTTGTACGCCTGAAACACTAAAGCACTTTTGTTTTTGCAGTTCAAATCAACAGAACTCACATTTTACATTTATGTTCAGTATGTACACTGCGGCCAAGGGTTTGGAAAAATTTACAGATTTTACAGAAACACTTGTAATAGTATTTTTCACATTATTATTGTCCTGATTATACATTGTGAACAGTTGAATGTTACTTTGGTGAATAAAAGTACCAATTTCTTTCCATAAGAGCAAAATCTGTACATTATTCCAATCTATTGGCCGCCACTGTATATGTTGGGCAATTCCTCAAAAATGTCAGACAACATCATTGAAAATAAAATGCTTTAACCAAAGGAACAAAAAGCCCTTTTAAATTCTATTGTGGTGTAATGGATAATGGGTATTGCCATCCAGAATGGTAGAGGGTGCCGTTTGCTCACAGCACTGACTGAATCACTGAAATTCATACCATATTTTAAAATGCAGCCTTTTAAGGATTAATAATCGTGCAAGACCATATTGCAATTTTAATATTAATCCATTGTGCAGCCTTATTGGATTCCATACCAATGCTTCAGAAGTTAAAGTGAGTCAAAGCGTTTGGATGGTTTCCCTCATCATGTTTAGTATGTGCATCTTTTTAACTGTCACTTCTGTAATTCAGGTTTTTCCTCATTAATGTGAGAACAAGAAAGAATAAAAAATATATATATTACATGTTTTTAGGAGTGCCAAACCTTCTAAAAAAAATTGGCTGTAAATTCACAGATTTTTTACAAATTGTGTTGATAATTTATTATAATTAAACTATCAGTTTTGATATAGTGTTTTCATGCTTATAACCAACATGCTAATGGTTTTAAATTAGTCAAAAATTGGCCAATAAATATTGAGGTGCATCCATAATGAAAATCCATGATCGAACCTTTTCATATAAGGTGGTAGAGTGGGTCGGACACTAATCGCAGGGTTGGCAGTTTGATTCCCGGCCCACACGACTCCACATGTCGAAGTATCCTTCAGCAAGACACTGAACCCCAAGTTGCTCCCAATGGCAGGATAGCCCCTTGCATGGCATCTCTGCCGCCATTGGTGTGTGAATGTGATTGTGAATGGGACACAGGGTAAAGCGCTTTGTATCCTCTAAGGTAAAAAAGGCGCTATATAAGTGAAGACTATTTACCATTTACTATAAATAAAATAATTAAATTTAATTATAATTTGTATTTAAAAAAATATTACATTTAAAATAAAAATACACCAAGACCATATGATTTCCACAAAGTTATGTTTGTACCTATAAACCCCGTTGTGCATGCCAATTTCAAAATCACTTAATGGTATTATGGAAACTCATTTGCTGCTTCCGAGTGTGAATTAGGGTTACCATATTGACATGACAGTCCATTTCTTTCAATGTGTCCATATCTTCAGCCCATAGCTTTCAGTAATCTTTAGCACCAATATTGTTTTTTTCCCCCCCCTCTTATGCATCCATTCCTCTTCTGGGAATGTGTTACTTATTAAGGCCCAAAAATCTTTTTGACACTTGACATTTTTCTCTGAATTTCTCTGTCTGTTGTTGTTAGTCTCGGTTGTGTTCTTGCATGTCTGCCTCTCTTTCATTAGCTTAAGTGTGTTGCTTCTCTCATCTCTCTCATGCGTGATGCTGTTTGATGGTGTGAAACAGGCCACAGTAAAAGCCTGCCTCCGTGACTCCATCGATCCCGCTTCGTGCTCCGGCCGACATATTGACGTGGGCGTGTTTTGATCAAGGCCTCGTTCAGATAGGGGTGACTTTGTAATTATATTCTTTTTAATTGCTTTCGCTTATCAAGGCTCTCATCTGCCTACGAGACCACACCGCCGTGGACACCAATCTGACTGCGACGCACACCTGATGTTTCTCTCTTCCTAACTGATCCCTTTCTCTCTCACTCTCTCCTTCCTTTCTTTTTCTTGCAGTATTATTGCTGCTCTGCTCTTAATGAGTTTCCGTGTGCATTGCAGATTCATTGATAAATGACGGCTTTATCTGAGCAGGTCACTGAACTTCGGCTCCTTTAATTTGTTTGTTGAGGAGTGTTGTCTAAAGCAGATTAGAGCTGTATAGATTTAGTTTTTTTCTGCTCTCCACAGCCTCTCATCCCTGCTTTGACTAACAAAACTCTAGCATTTCGACACTCAACAATCTTTTATCCTGTGTTTGTTTTGCTTTTTTCTTTAATGTCTAGATTCGCCTCACTTAATCAGATGCTTTTTTATAGGGTTTGTTTAGCGTGGTTGTAATTTGAAGGCTGTTGTCTAACGGTCTTGTATGCTTTCCTAGAAATGTTCGTATGATGATGATGTTTAGCGTTACAGTGATTTAAGTTGTTCTGTATGTTCATGTACGCCAAGAGAGTTAACCGGGTGCCAGTCGCCTTTTTTTTTCTTCTTTTCAGCACTGTATTTTTTTTTTTTTTGTGTGTGTGCAGGTTTCACTAGATAAAGCTCATTTACACAGTTTGGAGTTTTGGGCTATGCCTCTTTATCAATGTTTTCACCGCCTCTAACGTTGGATTACACCGTATAACACATGTATAGCACACAGGCGTGTGCGGGAGATTTGCTCTCATTCATTCAGTATCTTCCCAAATTTTCATATGTTTTAGTGAGAACTGTTGTTATATTTTAAAGCTGTGTAGCTTAGCATTGGAAACAAGCCCTGGAAATGTGATTTAGTCATGCTTGCATATTTCTTTTTTGTATGAGGCCCAAAAAACTCCCACTCTGCCTCATGATTAGGCAAATTAACTTAACTTAGTTCTGCAAGAAAACTTAAGTTTTAATGTGAAATTATCAAATTAATATGAAAGTGTTTTTGTTTGGATGGTGGTGGTAGCTTATTTCTTGGCCACTTAAAATCTAAAAGTAGAAGATATTAATACATTTAAAGTTTGGGTATACTTTGCAGAAAGTTGCACATTTCTGAGAATCCACTTTCTTTTATTGATATTTGTCAAACGTGAAAATCTCTTTAAATTTAGCTCTGCCACTTCAAAGCATTTCATTTTAGAGAGTCTGCTGTTGTTGCAATGCAGGTTTCGGTTTTAGCAGTTTTGAATAAAAGCTATATAATTACAGTAGTAATGTGATATTATTTTTTTATCTATTCTGTGGCATCATGTTCCATATGAATTCTCATGTTCATAATAACAGAAATTACAGGAAGCAAACATAAGTACAAGACAGATGAGAACAAAACAATTATAGATAAATAAAAAGCAATTGAACAATGTTTGTTAGAATTGCAGTTTTTTTTTATTTTGTGTATCCTTTGGGTAATGGCATATGGCACCAATGACATACATTTAGTGGGCACAGTTTAATCAGTTGGATAATTAAGTGATTAGTTTGGGTTTAAGAGGCTGACATCCAATTTTTTTGTCAGAAAATGGATGTAAAGCAGCACTGTAAACTCACCACTGATCTGATCTGATGCAGAGAGAGAGAGAGAGAGAGAGAGAGAGAGAGAGAGAGAGAGAGAGAGAGAGAGAGAGAGAGAGAGCTGTCTGAGATCATAAAACTTTGCTCTGTGTTTGAGTGTTATGAGTGTATAAGAGTTCTGACCTTGTGAATGTGTGCACACGCCTTAAATACAGTAGATGTTGCCGCAGGCATCTTAAGTGGATTACAACTTTTAAAGAGTAAATGTATGATCCAAGCATCCGCTGTTGAGCTTTTTGATGCATTTTTAGGGTGTGTGTGTGTGTGTGATTGCATCTGTTTGTTGAGGTCTCTTTTTCCCTCCTATGTTTGTTGCATTTCACAGAATTATTTTGTGCCCAAGAGGTCTTTGGGCTACAAAAATGTTTAGGATGAAAGGAGGGAAATTTAATTTTAAGTGCATATCAATGGAATGCAAAATTAAGCAATTAAGATTTTTTGAGTTGGATCATGCTCTCAGATCACCAGTCTTGAGCATAAAACTGTCATTCTGTTCACATGACCTACCCTAGTTCCTCTGCCAAACACCTCCCTCTCTCTCTCTCTCTCTCTCTCTCTCTCTCTCTCGCTCACACTCTCTCTTTCTCTCTCTCTCTCTGACTCTCACTATCTTTTCTCTCTTATCTTTTTTCAGTCTCTTCTCTGTATCTTATTTTTGGCAGATGTTGAAATAGGCTATGATTTTCCCCCCCCCCCATGTTGTGTGTGTGTGTGTGTGTGTGTGTGTGTTGGATAGTGATGAATACAGCTTCATTTTAATATGGTCTGTTTGTGGGAAGAAACGGTGCTGTAATCCTGTCCTCCAGCACAGAAACACGCTGCTGCCAATCGTTTATTTTTCTCCTCCTGTCCCCACCCCTCCCCCCTACCACTGCTCAGGGCAAGACAGCACAGCGTTTGATAAGTACACACGCTCTATGTGACACCAGAAATCCCAGTCAGTGTTGTTTTAGTATATACACAGTTTAGTAAGAGCATGCGCTCATTGTTGTGAGCTTGTGAGGGGAGACGGAACTTTTGCACCATTTCTGCAGTGCAAACCAATATTTTCTCCAATTTAAGCTATAAAGCACTGCTATATCATTTTCAAATCAAATCAAAAATCAAATCACTTTATTGTCACACTACTGTGTACACGAGTGCAACAGCAGGTGAAATTCTTGTGTGCAGTTCTGAGCAACATTGCAGTAATGACAGTGATGTCATTTTATGTTCATTTTATGTATTCATTTTCATTATTCATTATTTCATTATTCATTATTTCATTATTCATTTTCATTATTCATTTTTTCCTTTTATGTATTTTATGTTCATGTTCATTTTATTGAAATCACTGTAATTTGAGCAAATGCTTTTACATAAAATACATAAAAATGTGTTTGTACTTTTATTAATTTTATAATGACATTGGTCATTAATGTTTTAATACACCCAAATGCACATTAAGCATGTCATTCTCAGTTTAGCACAGTTCAGTAGTTTACAGAGGAGCAGTTCAGCAGTAGACAGGGGAAACAGTTCAGTAGTTTACAATACTATATGTTGAGTTTACTACTATAAAATTGCTGTTTTATAAGATAAGTAACATACAATGTTGCGTCAGGTTGACATTAGTTTACGTCTCTTTACATTCATTTGTATGGTATCTGCAAACGGTGACTTACTGTCGTAATGTGGTAGTTGACCATTAAGGGGAGGTCACACTACATTGTGCTCCATTCACTCCCATTCAAACGCATCCGAACATGGGAGAACGTAAACGTTTACTCATGCGAAGAAATTTCATATGAAGGTCCATTCCAAAGTTCAAGTTTGGTGAACTGTTCTGTAAATCGTCACACACTGACCTCTTGGCTCAATCCAAAGGATACATTTTTAAAAGTTGTGTGTTTTTATTGTTGCTATACGGTATATTTTAACATTTTTAATTAATGTTTTTTTGTGAATTGTTATTTACTAAAACCAGAAGCTCTCCAGTGTGACATCATATGCTGGTGCATTGTATTGTCAGAAACAAAGTTTCATGCTCAAATCCTAGTGTGACCACCTATTTTACACTCTTTTCTATAGTAAAAATGCAGTGGTTGTTATCTCGGTATAGATGATCTCTGGAGCTTACTGCACGCAACAACATACCCATGATGTCCGATTTGTGAACAAATAACTCTTTTAATCTGGGTCTTTTTAATGAATCACCTGAAAAGAGCTCAGGAGCTCAGGTTAGCAGTTTGAATTAGTCATTTTCTCAGCGAATCAGCCGTCAGTGAGTTCACAACTCGGAGCACAGACATTTCAAAATAACAGTCCAAGGTGTATTTCGGGCATCTTTATAATTAAAAGTCCCACTTTATTTACCAGATTTGTATCTGGGATCCATCCAGTTACAGTAAAAAAAGACTACGATTTTTTTTTTAAAGATTTACATTTTAGATTTTCGTGCCGCTGAATCAGCGCCTCTCAGAATAGCATTATGAGATGCTATACTGCTCACCACAATTGTACAGAGTGGTTAACTGAGTTACAGTAGACTTTGTCAGTTCGAACCAGTCTGGCCATTCTTCGTTGACCTCTCTCATCAACAAGGCATTTCCGTCCACAGAACTGCCACTACTGGATGTTTTTTTGCTTTTGCCAGTAAATTCTAGAGACTGTTGTGTGTGAAAGGCCCAGGAGATCAGCTGTAACAGAAATTCTCAAACCAGCCCATCTGGCACCAACAATCATGCCACGGTCCGAATTACTGAGATCAATTCTAATGGTTGATGTGAACTTTAGCTCCTGACACATCTCTGCATGATTTTATGCACTGCACTGCTGCCAAACGATTGGCTGATTAGATAATCGCATGGGTGATTGTTGGTGCCAGATGGGCTGGTTTGAGTATTTCTGTAACTGCTGACTTCCTGGGATTTTCACACACAGCAGTCTCTAGAATTTACTCCGAATGGTGCCAAAACATAAAACATCCAGTGAGTGGCAGTTCTGTGGATGGAAATGCCTTGTTGATGAGAGAGGTCAACAAAGAATGGCCAGATTGGTACGAACTGACCAAGTCTACGGTAACTCAGATTACCACTCTGTATAATTGTGGTGAGAAGAATACTATTCTGAGATGCAGGTTGGCGCTGTTTTGCCGTTTTAATGTTGTGGCTAATCGGTGTATATAGTTCAAGCTTTTGACACTTAGGACAAGTGAGGGACTTTGAGGAATGCACATCAATTACACAAGGTTCAAACATTCATTAATGCTCAAGAAGGCAACACACTACTTTATGCATACTATACTACAGTGAGGGAAAAAAGTATTTGATCCCCTGCTGATATTGTACGTTTGCCCACTGACAAATAAGGATCCGTCTATAATTTTAATGGTAGGTTAATTTGAACAGTGAGAGACAGAATAACTAAAAAAAAAATCCAGAAAAACACATGTCAAAAATGTTATAAATTGAATTGCGTTTTAATGAGGGAAATAAGTATTCAACCCCTCTGCAAAACATGACTTAGTACTTGGTGGCAAAATCCTTGTTGGCAATCACAGAGGTCAGACGTTTCTTGTAGTTGGCCACCAGGTTTACACACATCTCAGGAGGGATTTTGTCCCACTCCTCTTTGCAGATCTTCTCCAAGTCATTAAGGTTTCGAGGCTGACATTTGTCAACTCGAACCTTCAGCTCCCTCCACAGAATTTCTATGGGAATAAGGTCTGGAGACTGGCTAGGCCACTCCAGGACCTTAATGTGCTTCTTCTTGAGCCACTCCTGTGTTGCCTTGGCCGTGTGTTTTGGGTCATTGTCATGCTGGAATACCCATCCATGACCCATTTTCAATGCCCTGGCTGAGGGAAGGAGGTTCTCACCCAAGATTTGACAGTACATGGCCCCGTCCATTGTCCCTTTGATTCTGTGAAGTTGTCCTGTCCCCTTAGCAGAAAAGCACCCTCAAAGCATAATGTTTCCACCTCCATGTTTGACGGTGGGGATGGTGTTCTTGGGGTCATAGGCAGCATTCCTCCTCCTCCAAACACGGCGAGTTGTGTTGATGCCAAAGAGCTCGATTTTGGTCTCATCTGACCACAACACTTTCACCCAGTTTTCCTCTGAATCATTCAGATGTTCATTGGCAAACTTCAGACGGGACTGATTATGTGCTTGAGCGGGGGACCTTGTGGGCGCTCAGGATTTCAGTCCTTCACTGCGTAGTGTGTTACCAATTGTTTTCTTGGTGACTATGGTCTCAGCTGCCTTGAGATTATTGACAAGATTATTGACGTGTAGTTCTGGGATGATTCCTCACCATTCTCAAGATCATTGCAACTCCACGTGGTGAGAACTTGCATGTAGCCCCAGACCGAGGGAGATTGACAGTCCTTTTGTGTTTCTTCCATTTGCGAATAATGGCACCAACTGTTGTCACCTTCTCACCAAGCTGCTTGGCGATGGTCTTGTAGCCCATTCCAGCCTTGTATATTGTCCCTGACATCCTTGGACAGCTCTTTGGTCTTGGCCACGGAGGAGAGTTTGGAATCTGATTAATTGATTGCTTCTGTGAACAGGTGTCTTTTATACAGGTAACAAACTGAGATTAGGAGCACTCCCTTTAAGAGTGTGCTCCTAATCTCAGATCGTTACCTGTATAAAAGACACCTGGGAGCCAGAAATCTCTGATTGAGAGGGGGTTGAATACTTATTTCCTTCATTAAAATGCAATTCAATTTATACAATTTTTGACATGCATTTTTCTGGATTTGTTTGTTGTTATTTTGTCTCTCACTGTTCAAATTAACCTACTATCAAAATTATAGACTGACCATTTCTTTGTCAGTGTGCAAACGTACAAAATCATATCGAATACTTTTTCCCTCACTGTATTTGTAAATATCTGTTATGTAGATTCTGAGAAGCAGTACTAAATGAAAATAACTCTTATCTCTTATATTTGTTTAAATTCTGAAATGGGTGTGGAAACCTATGAGCCAAAAAGGGGATGCAAACTTATGCACTCAACTATAAATATATGAAACCCCAATTAATGGGTTATCAACTGGCCTCCTCGTCTTCAGCATTCTATCTAATTTCTGAAAAACAATACAAATTGAGCAGTTCTGTTATTTGGCAACTTAAAACCACCATTTGGATCCTAAATGTTTCAGTTCAGAAGCCAATGGCTCCAAAGTATTTTTATTTTATTTTTTCAGTCTGGAGCCCTGTTATGTTATACCAGTTCAGAAGTTTATGTTTTGGAACATTTCAGAAATTTGTCTTGCAGTAGTTTACAGAGTTTACAATGATACACTTTAGCAGATTTAGGTGAACAGTTCAGCTGTTTACAGTAATAATGGACCAGTTCAGTAGTTTACATTGGAACAGTTTAGCAGTTTACTATGGACAATTTAGTGGATTACAATAAAATAATTCAGTAGTTTACAGGGGAACAATCTAGTTGTTTACAGTGGAACAATTCAGTGGTTTAGTTTGGAGCAGTTCAGTAGTAGCCTATACAGGGGAGTTGTTCAGTAGCTTACATCAGAACAATTTAGCAGTGGGACAGTTCAGCACAGTTCAGTAGTTTGTTTTTGTAGTTTACTTTGAAACAGTTCTGTAGTTTACAGTAGGACATTTAAAGTTTCAGATGAACAGTTAAGCATTTTGCATCGTAGTTTACACTACTTCTTTTGAGGAACAACATTTTATTTTTGTATATTGCCCTGAAGTGATTTTAAACTGTCTGTTACACTGAAAATAAGTCAAGTTTACTGTCATTTTAAGAGTAACAGTTCAGTAGTTTACATTGGAACAATTTAGTAGTGTGGCAATTAAGAACAGTTCAGTAGTTTACACTGGAATAATTGAGCAGTGTGGGAATTCAGCACAGTTAAGTAGTTTACAGTATTTTAGACCAGTTCAGT
The DNA here is from genome assembly GCA_032164185.1 of Moxostoma hubbsi. NCBI lineage: Eukaryota > Metazoa > Chordata > Actinopteri > Cypriniformes > Catostomidae > Moxostoma > Moxostoma hubbsi. The sequence goes on from JAVLUX010000023.1 coordinate 14,210,832, forward strand.
AGCTTGTTCTGGATTTAGATGTTTGCATTAAAACATTTCACACAGTTTACAGTGAAACAGTTTAGTAGTTTCAGGTTAATATATCTGCAGTTTAAAATAGAGCAGTACAGCAGATGGAACAATGAAATAATACAATGTTTGTTTAAATTTTTTTTATAATGGCACACTTCAGTCATTGACAAAAACAGTAAGACACATTAGAATGAACCCATATAATAGAGATGGCAGTTACAGCCATGGCTCTAAGCATTTAAATGTCTCTTGATGTGCCAGCATTACTGTTTTTCTCCCGTCGTAAAGGTGCCGCAGGGTACTATTAGCCTAAAGTGCTGAGTGCTCCTAAACGGCTGTTGTCTTCTAATTGCTTTAATAGCACCTGGCCAGTAATCCCAGGTAATTATTGAGCTGAAATTAGACAGCTACTTCAAATATCTCTTAAAAGAAGCAAAGACTGCCTCAGGAACTCACAGCTCTCTTATCGTACATGCCGGAAAGGTGACATGGAAAAGTGGTTGCGGTTTTGCATTCATGTGAAGCTTAACGTGTTCTCCTCCTCCCCCTTATAGCATGTGTGTATTCACAGAACACTTTGGTCCTCACATTTTATCATGCTCATTCTGTGGTCTTGGTAAATTAACTGCTCTAGATCTCTGATTGAATATAAGACCCTTTAATAGCAGAAATAAGCTTCTCATAATTAAATGGTTAAATCAAGACCCTCAAAACCTGAAATGCTTGTTTGAGTTCATCTCACAGATCATGCCCTTCACAAAAAAAATTACAAATACAACAGCGAAATGTTCAAAAGGAGAACAAAAACAAAAAAGCTTTGCTCATCCCCCTGTTCACATTTAATGGTATAGTATGCCATTTCTGGATGTTAAAATATGTTCTTTTATCACAGTTTAATGTACAAAGACAACTTTAATAAGCCATTTGTTGGTTGAATCCCCCGAACAGTGTAAACATTGGGTTTGTAGAACTAATCAAACATTACTCTGTTTTTTCGAGTAGACCGACACAGCAACATGTGCTCAACCAGTGACATGGTTTTGGTGCAGGCCTATCTGTTTATCTGACCAATGGCAGATGGTGGAGTGTTTGTAAAATCTGTTTAAAAATATTCATTATTTTTGCAATTCCATTTGTAGAAATTACACACAAGGGTGAGATCCAGATCAAGCCATGACAATGTGCAATCATTATATTTTAAACAATTTAATAAACAAAATGTTGAAAATATATTTTGTAATTTTGATATGTGTTTTGTTGTTTTTATTTGAGTTCATTTGTATCTGCCGTTGTGGCAGCATCCTGAGCATTGTTATTAGTGTGAGTGTGTGTGTGTGTGTGTGTGTGTGTGTGTGTGTGTATCCCTCTTCAGACTGAGAAAGCTCTCTGAGCCCTGAGGGCCCCTCACTTGACTTTTCCCTCCTGCTCTTTCAAGACAACCTTAACCTTTCAAATTGTGCAGACAGACATATAAACACACAAATATAATAATAATAATCTAAGAGGAAGGCATTCAATCCAGTCATGCACCTATATGACATCACTATTCCTTTTGTGAAATCACGGTTGCCTTTGTAATATCATTGTCCTTTTTAAAGCATAATATCCTTTTTCAAAATTAAGTCATAGCAGGGATGTGATATGTATTTGAGTTTTGGTCTCTGGTTTAAATGAGCCCTCTCTGGGCTCCTCTCAAGCATATTTTTTAAACTGTGCCCTTTCCTCTCCCTGCAGTTGAAAATTGTGTCCAAAAGGGGGCGTTGTTAAGCTGCCAAACATACGTGGATCTTTGACCAGCTGATATTTAGCACTCTTATCAGGGGGCTGGCAGCATCTCTCTCCCTTTGCACACACTGCCATGCAGATCCACACAGATACCTGTCCTATGATAATGTATTTCTGCAGGATGAGCACTCTTTTATAGCATGTTAGATTTATATTTAGATGTGGAATCTATCAGGCTGCTTTGTATCAGATACTGTAGCTGCAAGGTTTGTCTCAGGATATTTGATTATTTTATTAAAAAGTTATTGTGAGCAAAAAAATGTGTGTGTGTGTGTGTGTGTGTGTGTGTGTGTGTGTGTGTGTGTGTGTGTGTGTGTTTGTGCTGTATAATATGAATTCCAAGCGATACGAATCCATAACGCAGCGTCTCCATTTTTAACGGGATTATGTCCGAAAGTGGCCAGACTCCTGGTGCGAAGGGGTTCTGCCGCTTTGTGTTTCTGGATTTGCGGGATTAGAATTCTTGTTGCTCCATTTAGTTGGACTCTTAATTCAGACTGATACAGCTTCAAAGGCTAGTTTTTATTAATCATATGTTTACATTATCCATGGTCATACACTACTTACAGACCAAAGCGCTCATTAGAAGGCGCATGGAAGTCTTTTGTGTGCATGTTTTTGAGTGTGTTTGTTCAAATTAGACAGAGGGTTTCAGCATAGGCGACTTTTAACAAAGCTGAGCTTACAAAGCTAATTGGAGTTAGATGGGGTGAATCCAATGCTCTTGTTTGGAATTTAAGAACTTTTGAAGAAAAGTTGGTCAATGAGAGATTTGTTTTTGTGTTTAAGAGAGAATATTTAGTGTATTTAAATGAGCTTGGTTTGACTCTTCATGTTTCTGTATATTTACAGTTCATGTTTCAGTAAAATGTGTTTCCCCCTCTTTAGAATGATAATGAAAATAGCACAGTGGAAGTTGAGTGGGTGAATGAGGACACATTAGTTCTGTATTAGTAACTATCATTAGTTAGTAACACACTTTTAACCCTTCAGGCCAACAAAGACTATTTTTTACCCATTAAGGCATGGAGTCAGTTTGTATAAATAATATATAATTGTGTTGTTTTGATAAACAAATAGCATGTAGCATGTATTGATCTGGATATCTGTTGTTTAGCATTTACTCATTTCAATGTAACTGCCATGTAAATAATTCATAATAACAGTACAACTAAAATGTACTATGTTATACAACCATTTCAATTGCACATTGAGTGGCTAAGTGGCCTGTTTGTCTAGTGGTAACCTTTTCCCTTTGAATACAATTTTATATTACACTAATGTTACTATAATATCTCTTTTATCCAAAGTGAATAAAAGCGAATAATCCTAAAGAGGTAACAATATGAGAAGTGCTGCAATATGCAGGTACAAAAACATGTTTGTTTTGATAAAACAAAATTGTATCTGTACAGGGTTCTAGACATTTAGACATCTTCCCCACACAAAACATATTCCTAATTTGGAAACTAAAATAATTGATATTGTTAGAGCAAACATCAGCTTTACTTTGGAGAAGTTTAGACAGTTAATTGATGTTTGTTATGGGTGTGTTCGACTTTATGTAGGCCTACGCAGACTGATCGTGCCTTATGAGTAATGCATATTGGTTATAAATATTTTTTTATTATTATCATTTTTTATTAATTACTGGGGCATGCAAGAAAGTAGTAGCTCATATTTACCTAATCACGTAATCTCCTTCAAACGGTATAATTTCTTTCAAAGATTCAGTGCCATTAACTTAGCAAGCTTTGGCAAATCTAATAAAAAATGTAAAAGTTTTCGACGTGTTCTTCCTCAAAGGTGGTCATTGTAGCAGCCTGGTAAATTCTAAACAAAACTTTGTTACCTGATAAGATGATAAATCTGTGCACCCCTGTCTCACAAGAGCTGCATTGTAGCAAGCCAATCAGAATGGATTTTCTTCATGCCCTTGCCATTTTGCTGCAATATGCTTTTTTGGATAAAAGCGTCTGCCAAATGAATAAATGTAAATGTAAATATGCTTGCTGTGAATGGTCTGTATTTCATGGGCATGCGGCCTGAAACTGTTTAGTTTTTGACAAGTAAAGCAACTAAAACATAAGGGAGTGCAAAATAATCAGTCCCATTTGTTACATATTTTGATATAAAAACATACTTTTATTACTATTACAGTAATATTTATGTTATGATTAATTATAGCCATTTCTAAAACTCCAAAACGCCAAAGAAAATGCATTGTCTTATTTCATGCTTGGTAATAAACACTAATGTTATAAATGTAACCATTTTTAATAAAAGTTTTTATTAACGTTCGTTGTACTGGTTTCAGAATAGACCACTGAAAAGCCCTTTTCTGTCCACATCTGCATAGCCTGTTTGAGGAATGCATCGCATGGTGTTTCACGAAGTAACATGCTCCATTCAGTATTTCTGAATCAAAAGCACAACATCCTTAAGTCAGGCATCTAGATACTCACAGAATTGCAGGCAAACAGAAAATCGCCTCTCAGTTTCTGCTGCTCTTGTTTTTTTGTAAGCAGCGCATAAAAAATAGGTTGTTTTGTGGCTCTTGAGCGCGTCCGCACGCACAGCGTAGAGGAAATATTACAGTACTTCGACCCTGAAAACACGTCCATGATCATGCGCTAAAGATTGAGCACTCTAGATTTCTCAATAGCAAAGTAGATATCAGAATAATTGTACATGTTATTTCTTCCAGTGCTGATAATGAGCGTCATGTGTTTATTTTCCAAGTACTAGAAACAAAACTCATCACACACAGCTCAGGCTAATTCACATGGGGTTCACATGTGAACTTGTTATACACAGCCCCCTCCCAATGCTGGTCCTTGGCAACACCATCAGTTCAGAATCTATACATCAGTTCATTTGAACAAATGAAAACTTCTGCCCAGCAATAGATGAGATACTGGTTTTACATACATGCCTGTTGTAAAATATTATATGTAAAATATTTCATGAAGTGGTGGGGACAAAATTGTTAATGGCAAAAAGTGATTAAATGAACCAAAATGTTCAGCATCAAGAGAGAAACACCTTTTTTCTTTTGATTTCCCTCTCACATTCTCTCCATCTCTCTCTCTTTCTAGCCCAGTCCAATTCCTAGTCCTATCCTCGGGGGGAGGCAGAATGCGAGTCAGTCCCTGTTGGCCTGGTGCCGTGAGGTCACAAAAAACTACAGAGGAGTCAAAATCACCAACTTCACCACTTCCTGGAGGAACGGACTGGCATTCTGCGCCCTGTTACACAACTTCAGACCTGACCTCATGTGAGCCATGCACATACATTGACAACATGTAAACAGTCTTACACAAGCCTCAGCACACACATTAAGTGTTTTCTAAGCCTGTTCAGCAGTACCTATGTTGAGTGCATGCAGTTGTCATTAATACACTTCTTTACAGTAGCTCAGTACTCTTGAAACCGCTAAATGAGGGTTGTCACAATTCTGTGATTAATCTTGAGTATTCACTATTAATAAGAAATCTCAATTACAGTTACTTTACAATTAATTGGTATAATGATGCTATGGACATTCCTTACATTGCTCTGCATGGTTTGCTATTGTTCATCTAATTCCTTTTTTGTTGGAATTTATAAATTGTCTAAATAAATGGTCAGATTACTGTATTACCTATTTAATAGATATTGACAACCCTAAGCCCTATGTTTATAAATAAATCTTAGTTCTCTCAGTTTTACACACACACACACACACACACACACACACACACACACCTACCTTTCTTTCTCTCTCCCTGTGAGAACCTCACAGTATGTGGGGGGTCTAATATGGTTTTTGATGGAGAGTTTTTAATCCTTCTGTTTTATTTCTGCACATTTCTGTGTCTGGTCTCATCAGGATGACTCAAATCCTCCTTAATTACTACACTTAATGCACAAATCACAGTGCTGACAGTGCCATGGCCAACCACCCTCTGAGATTAGCATATGCTGAAGTACCAGGAACCATTCCGCCATCTCTTTATAGTAAAGATTCGCCATGTTTCACCACTTGACGATGTTTTTAAACTTTTTTTTCTTTCTTTTTTAGTGTGTGAGGAATTAAAGTAGGTTCGTAGTCTCCAGTATCTCAGTAACTCCAATATTAACACTGACACAACACTTTGCTTAACTCTTTTTTGTAAGTTAACATGAAATCCAAATTGGCTCCATTTTCTTTCATAGTTTGTGTTTTACATTTTTAATCCTGGTCTTATTGCATGATTCAATCAATTCTCAATAATCTCAAGTCCTACCCTACATTTTTCCTTTTGAATATCCACAATACAGAAGTAAAAAGTCATAGTTTATAAATAAAAATACAGCTTTTGTCTGTTAACTTTAAGAAATGACTCTGTTAGAGCAGTAGAACAGTAAATAATGTGGGGGGACACAGGTTTGAGTCCAGCCTGTATCATGACCCAGAACTGTTCTCCCAAATAAGATGCATGTACTGTATATAAATAAGAGACCATAGTGTCATTCTGACAAAAGAAGAGGACAGGAGACAAATAATGCAGTTTCTTTACATGTGTTTGCAAGTGTATACCAGAATAATAACAGGTACTGCAATCCTGGTACTGAAAAACAAGGTTACATGTCTGGTTTACCTAAAACCCATTCTCATGTGAGATGAACAAATAAATCATCATAAAACAAGAATTGTTAAAAAAATTTGATGGAAGTACCAGTACACTTCATACTGGCTGTAAGATTTTATCCAAATAGCAGAGAAGAAGATCTTTAGAGAGCTTGTTAAGTAAGCATTGAGGCCTAAGGGACAGAACCCAAGCCATATCAGAGTTAAAATAACATGTAATGAGTGCTAGAGCATATTTTGAATGCAAAATAAAGTATTTTGTCAATTCTAGAGCAGAATATGCCCACTAATGTTACCCCTGTTGAAGAGAAAAGACCCAAGGCACACACTTTTAGGGGAAGGGGGAGGGGGAGATGAAATGTTTAGTGTGATGAGTGGTTGGTTAAAAACGTGTCTTATTTTGTATGCATACACACATACTCTCACACTCTTTTTCAGTCATGTTGATTGCAGAGCTGTGAAATTGCATGTTACAGTTCTACAGCCATTACGTGTGAGATGCATATTTAAAGGTAACTCTCTCTCTCTCTCTCTCTCTCTCTCTCTCTCTCTCTCTCTCTCTCTCTCTCTCTCTCTCTCTCTCTCTCTCTGTCCTGCTGCTCTTGCCTCCCTCCTAGTGACTACAAGGCTCTCAATCCTCAAGATATTAAAGAAAACAACAAAAAGGTAAATGCTACGCACAGACACACACACACTCCATTTGTTTGTGCATCACTAATCCTCCTCATAGGTGATTTATTTTGTTATAACTCTGATTCTCTCCCACCCAGCGTTCTCTAATTGCCACTTTCAGAATGCGGCTCCCCTGCCGACAGCTGGAAAGAGTTTTGTGTGTGTGTGTGTGTGTGTGTGTGTGTGTGTGTGTGTGTGTGTGTGTGTGTGTGTGTGTGTGTTTTCACATGCCTTTGTGGTTGTTGTCACCTGGGAATAGTAAGATAGCATCATAATTCATAAACAAGCTATAAATAAACTTTAATACAGACTTCTCCACAGAGAGAGAGAAAGAAAGAGAGGGAGGTTGAAAAATAAATAAATAAAGGGATGTTAATCACACACTTAAAGGAGACCAAAGAGTCAAAGAAACACACATACAGTACACCCAAACATGTGTACATAGTTGGAAGGACCTCCCATTAACTTCTGGTGCTCTTATATTAAGTAAAATTAAAATGACTGCAGAGGCGTTAACAATGACGATGATCCAGGAAATACGATAATGGAAACACTTCACAATAAGGTTCCATGCGTTAACATTAGTTAATGCATTTGGTATCATGAACAAACAATTAACAATATATTTTTGCTATTGTTTAATGGTAGTTTTTGCTATTTTTTAATATTAGTTAATAAAAATCCAATTGTTCATTGTAAATTACATAAGTCCACATAAAAATTTTATCCATAAGACTCCAGTGGATAAATCAATGTTTTCTGAAGTGATATGATAGGTGTGGGTGAGAAACCGATCAATATGTATGTCCTTTTTCACTATAAATTCTCCTCACTGCTCAGTCAATCTCCACTTTAACTTTCACATTCTTCATTCATATTGGATGATTCAGATTGGATTCATACATTCATGGGCAGGGAGAAGAATTTCTAGCAAAAAAAGGACTTAAATAGATATCTGTTTCTCACCCACACCTGTCATATCACTTCTGAAGAAATTGATTAAATCATCGTCGTATGGATTACTTTTATGATGCCTTTATGTGCTTTTTGGAGCGTCAAAATTATGGACCATAATTTGTGTTCTACAGAAGAATGAAAGGCATACACATCTTGGATGGCATGAGGGTGATTAAATCATGATAAATAATGGTCTGTTATAAGTTGCATAATATGTACATAGGGAGCAGCTGAACTACAACATATTGTATATAGGTAATTCCCACAATTCAGTGACAATCCGGCTTTGAAACTTTTTTTAAATAAAACGCTTTACTAGTATCTTCACATTTCAGCATCACAGGGACATGGTAAAGATTGTATTAGTGATACCGGTCAAGCTAAATGACAAAAAATCAGATGTACATACATCCAGTTAAATGGGTAGCGTTATGGTGGACAATAACAGAGTGGACATTTAGTAGATAAATTGGCCACTGCCTGGTCTATGATTGACATAGAATTACATCAAATTTTTCAGGGGCCCAGTTTGGGTGGGCCTGGCGGTCACACAAGGCTTTGAGCATGCAAATAATTTTTTGACCACACAGCGGACCAGCATGTGATGTCTAGCGAGTGGGCTTCTGGTTTTAGTAAATAACACTTCACAAATAACAAAAAAATCAGATTAATTTTTTTTTTTTTCCCAAATATACCGTCAACTGATTTTCCAGCAGCAATAAAACACACAGTTTTAAATATTCATCCTTTGAATTGAGCCAATGGGTCAGTGTGTGATGTTTCAATCCTCTGTTGTTATGTGTGCACTTGTCATCCAGATTCACAGCCTAGATTTCACCAAGCTTGAACTTTGTCACGCAGCGTTGTGCGAAATTTTCCACATGAATTTGCTTTTCCAGTCTCCCGCGTTTAGATGTGTTTGAATGGGAGTGAATGGAATGAAGTGTAGTGTGTCTGCCCCTATAGCTTTCATACAGAAGGGTAGATCTTTACGAGTTCAATGGGACATCTAATTTGGATGAAAAAGAGATAATCGGTTATTTTATATTTCTATTTATTTCACTTTTTCTCAGTCTCTCTCTTTCTCTTTTTATTTTCCTCCTCCTTTCTCCTAGTCACTTTGTCATAGAAAAACCTGGAATTATCAGGGAGCATTAAAATTGTTTTCCAGGCCTGGAAATGTCATGGAGATTAATAAAATCTCAAATGTAACGGAAAAGTCATGGAAATTGCTATTGTGAATATGTATTTTACTATTTCTTTCTGCTCTAAAATATTTTATGAGCTAGATATGGTAAAACATGTTCACAAGCCATAGTGATGTCCTTTTCGTCATTTAATTTTTAATTAAATAGTCAAAACTAAATGATATATGAATAATTCTTATATCCAGTATATATATCCAGTTTTCAAAAGCTCCTGGAGAAGTCATGGAAATGAATTGGTCAAAAAGGATGGGAACCCTGTTTCTCTCTTTCTCTCTCTTGTTTTACACTGTATCTTGTTCCATCCATCCATTATTATCTCTCAAATGCCTGTTTAAATAAACCGCCAGGTGGCTGTGCCAACGAGGATTTCTCCAAGCATCTCACTTTTCCTCTGTCTTTCAAACACATACACAATTGTATATTTGCTAAAGAGTTGCATCCTCGATTTGCTTGCAATCTATTTGGATGTTTGGATGTGTAAAACTTGCTAATGTACTACTTCCTCTGTAATTCAACTCCATTGAATGCTCACTGTATTCTGGAGCTGTGCAGATTAACTCCTATTGTAGCCCTCAGAATAAATCCATTTAGATTTTATTAGGTTTATTTTATGTGCTGCTCTCTCTTTCTCCTCTCCCTCCAGTCCTTTTATCTGTTATCACTTTATCCCTACACTCAATACCTGCAGTCACTTCCTGCAAGCTCATTTCCTGCCCTCTCCTTTTCTCCCTATCACCCCCCCCCCCCCCCCCCCTCTCTCTCTCTCTCTCTCTAACAAACCAAAGAGTGCATATTCTCTCTCTCTCAATGATAAATGACTATCCCAAGCTGAGGAGGTTAAGAGCACTCTCTGTACCCTCCCATACATGCTCACATTTGTATAAACAGCATTCACAGCATTCATTTTCATGTGATAGAATCAGTTCGACCCTCTCTGGCCCAGCCATGATTGCAATAGTCTCCATTGAAATATGACAGATAAGAGCAATCAATAGCAGATGGGAGAGGAGAGGATGATTTGGTCATACAGGCACTGAAAATAATTATTTTCTATGTATGTGTGTGCTGAGAGAGAGAGTTGCAGTAATTTCCCATGATATCTGATCTTTGTGTGTATGTGCACATGTGTGTATGTGTTGCTGTGTTCTCGATAAATGTGCAGACAAGGAACAGCCCCTCTGGCTGTGTGTGTGTGACTGACAGCGATGGATACCCGTCAATCATTCAGCAATGTCATTCACATAACAAAATGCTTTTCATTATTAATTTAGCATGGGGGAGGGGCCAACAGACAAGAGCTGCAAGAGAAAGTCTTAAATACACAATTGCACAGTTCACACAGGTTATTAGCACTGCTTCATTTACTGTATACATCAATAGAGAGCAAGCACCACATTTTTGTTTGTTGAATAAATAGATGTTTGTTGAATTTATTTATTAATTTTTTTGTATTGCTTGTGTAATTAACGCAGTTCATCAGAAGGATATTTTTGGGCTTAACCATCTAGATGTACTTACACACAAACACATTTGCTGTTTACACAGTGAATGTTTTAATGGATAATGATTTGTTGATTTGCGGACTGAAACATTGAGTGTGAAAGACAACTATCTTGTCTGTTGTTTGTGAATTTTGTATTTGAATTGAGGTACTTCTTGCTCCCTTTAACATCAATAACATAATTTGTTTAACATAAACACACTCTACAGTTAAGGCTACATTCACACCCCAATCTTATATGCCCAATTCAGAATTTTTTTGTAATCAGATACAAATTTTTAAGCTTGATCACAAGACCTTTTATTATATGGTTTATATATGAATTCTAAATCATTTTTAATCAGTGCGTTATATATTCAGTATTTATTTAATATGATATATACACTGATCAGCCACAACATTAAAACATGCGTCGTTTCAAAGCAGCTTTACAGAAGATCAGGCATTAACAGACAATAAACTGTAATGTCTATAATGTCGATGAATCCTCATTGTGTAATTAGATAAAATATGATTGTTAATTGTTTAAAATAAGTAATTAAATAATAATTGTATTTATAGCCACAGTGAGCAAGCCGAAGGCGACTGTGGCAAGGAACACAAAACTCCATAAGATGTTGATTAATGCAGAAAAATAACCTTGGGAGAAACCAGACTCACTATAGGGGCCAGTTCCCCTCTGGTTAACATCATGAATATAATGTAAATATTACTTGTGTATATACTATATGTGTGTATATATATGTGTGTGTGTATATATATATATATATATATATATATATATATATATATATATATATATATATATATATATATATATATATATATATATACACTCACCTAAAGGATTATTAGGAACACCTGTTCAATTTCTCATTAATGCAATTATCTAATCAACCAATCACATGGCAGTTGCTTCAATGCATTTAGGGGTGTGGTCCTGGTCAAGACAATCTCCTGAACTCCAAACTGAATGTCAGAATGGGAAAGAAAGGTGATTTAAGCAATTTTGAGCGTGGCATGGTTGTTGGTGCCAGACGGGCCGGTCTGAGTATTTCACAGTCTGCTCAGTTACTGGGATTTTCACGCACAACCATTTCTAGGGTTTACAAAGAATGGTGTGAAAAGGGAAAAACATCCAGTATGCGGCAGTCCTGTGGGCGAAAATGCCTTGTTGATGCTAGAGGTCAGAGGAGAATGGGCCGACTGATTCAAGCTGATAGAAGAGCAACTTTGACTGAAATAACCACTCGTTATAACCGAGGTATGCAGCAAAGCATTTGTGAAGCCACAACACGCACAACCTTGAGGCGGATGGGCTACAACAGCAGAAGACCCCACCGGGTACCACTCATCTCCACTACAAATAGGAAAAAGAGGCTACAATTTGCAAGAGCTCACCAAAATTGGACAGTTAAAGACTGGAAAAATGTTGCCTGGTCTGATGAGTCTCGATTTCTGTTGAGACATTCAGATGGTAGAGTCAGAATTTGGCGTAAACAGAATGAGAACATGGATCCATCATGCCTTGTTACCACTGTGCAGGCTGGTGGTGGTGTAATGGTGTGGGGGGATGTTTTCTTGGCACACTTTAGGCCCCTTAGTGCCAATTGGGCATTGTTTAAATGCCACGGCCTACCTGAGCATTGTTTCTGACCATGTCCATCCCTTTATGGCCACCATGTACCCATCCTCTGATGGCTACTTCCAGCAGGATAATGCACCATGTCACAAAGCTCGAATCATTTCAAATTGGTTTCTTGAACATGACAATGAGTTCACTGTACTAAAATGGCCCCCACAGTCACCAGATCTCAACCCAATAGAGCATCTTTGGGATGTGGTGGATCGGGAGCTTCGTGCCCTGGATGTGCATCCCACAAATCTCCATCAACTGCAAGATGCTATCCTATCAATATGGGCCAACATTTCTAAAGAATGCTTTCAGCACCTTGTTGAATCAATGCCACATAGAATTAAGGCAGTTCTGAAGGCGAAAGGGGGTCAAACACAGTATTAGTATGGTATTCCTAATCCTTTAGGTGAGTGTATATGTATATATATGTGTGTGTGTGTGTGTGTGTGTGTGTGTATATATATATATATATATATATATATATATATATATATATATATATATATATAGAGTTATATATATAGTTATATATATATATATATATATATATATATAGTTATATAGTTATATAGTTATATAGTTTTGGCAAGTCATTAAGAGCATCAGCATTTTGCATTTTGCATTTGCAAGTTATTTTTCCAGCAATTGTTTACAGACAGATTGTTTAAATTTAAATTAACTATATCACAATTCCTGTGGGTCAGATGTTTACATACACTAAGATAACTGTGCCTTTAAGTAGCTTGGAAAATTCCAGAAAATTCTGTCAACCCTATAGGCAATTAGCTTCTGATAGACTAATTGGATAACTCAAGTCAATTGGAGGTGTACCTATGGATGTATTTTAAGACCTACCTTCAAACTCAGTCAAGACCTCAGAAAAAAATTGTGGACCTCACAAGTCTGGTTCATCCTTGGGAGCAATTTCCTAAGTCTAAAGGTACAATGTTCATCTGTACAAACAATAGTATACAAGTATAAACACCATGGGACCACGCTGCCATCATACCACTCAGGAAGGAGACGCATTCTGTTTCCTAGAGGTTAACATTTTTTGGTGCGAAAAGTTAAAATCAATCCCAGAACAATGGCAAAGTACCTTGTGAAGATGCTGGACGAAACAGGTAGAGAAGTATCTATAGCCACAGTAAAGCGAGTCCTATATCAACATGACCTGAAAGGCTGCTCAGCAAGGAAGATGCTACTGCTCCAAAACCACCATAAAAAAAGCCAGTACTCTTTGTCCCCAAGTGCACATGGAGAAATGTCCTCTTGTCTGAAGAAAGAAAATGTAACTTTTTGGCTATAATGACCATAATTATGTTTGGAGGAAAAAGGATGAGGCTTGCAAAACAAAGATCTCCATCCCAACCATGAAGCATGGGGTTGGCAGCATCATGTTGTGGGGGTGCTTTGCTGCAGGAGGGACTGGTGCACTTCACAAAATACATGACCTCATGAGGATGGAAAATTATGAGAATATATTGATGCAACATCTCAAGGCATTTGCCAGGTAGTTAAAGCTCAGGTCTTCCAAATGAACAATGACCCCAAGTATACCTCCAAAGTTGTGGCAAAATGGCTTAAGGACAACAAAGTCAAGGTATTGGAGTGGCCATCACAAAGCCTTTATGTAGGAATATAAAGTCATGTGACTGCCTCAGCAAGCCATGTGTATATGTAATCCTCAATGTTGCTCTTGTTATTCTGAAATGCCGGAGCCAAAGCCTGACATCAAAATGATTGGCTGTTATTACCTTGCAGAACAATCTGACACGCTTTTGCTCCCAGATATAAGGGATCTGCTGCAAACATGATATTTGTCTGGGGTGTATTTTTTGCGTGCTCTAAACAGCAAGTAATTTATTACATTTAATAAGACAATTTCCCCGAAGTAACAATTGTGTTCTCCTAAACACATGGGAGGGAAATGCTGCTTTATTCCTAAATAGTTTTTGCAATATTCAGATTTTTTGCATAAACTGAATGTCAACTTGGATAGAAACAGAAGTATAACATTCAACTTAATATAGCTGTAGTGCGAATGTAGCCGAAAGCCCAAAATATACTTTGGTTAGATGCGAATGCTAGGTGTCTGCATACAGGATGCACAATCTAAATTTTATCAACAGTGTTCTTGAGCACTGAACGTGTGGAGCCTGCCCCTGGAATTATTTGCATGAATTAATAGGGCCACAAGGAAGCAGCACTCGCAGTTGAGACATTGCTGTTGCAAAGAAGTGCAAGAAGACAATGTAAATGCCAGTGAACAACAGGAGATGAAGGTGGTAACAACAACAGTGGATGTGAAGAGAACGCGTGTGAGGAGGTCAGGAGATATCTGCATTTGTATAACTTCAATCCGAAGGCCTGTAAAGACATCTTAATTGGTCTAAAAGCTCCTGAAGAGAAGTAGTCCAGTATTTCATAGCTGTCATGGTGTGCATACGCTAACCACTTGTGTTTGCGCTAACAGTCATATAGCGTATACTTTGAAAGGCTGAGCTTTCGACTGTATGCATATGCTAAGTGTTCGTGTCAACCGAAGTATACTTTGGGCTTAAGTGTAAGAATCCTAAATAGGCTTTTTTTATTCTGTTTGTTTCACCACTTTTTTTTTGTTTTAACCCAAACAACACAACTGCAGACAAAGGTCTTTGTCACCATTGATATTGTTAGTATTCAGCAAACAGGAATAAGAGACGGAACGAGAGAAAGAAAGATATGATTAATTGTAAATTGAGAATCGGCTTACCTTTTGATTATCCCTCTCTCTCATGCCAATAAAGGGGACTAACCTGATAAAGTCTGTAGATGGGTAAGGGGGAGAGGTAGAGACAATAGTTAACACTTGCCAACAGGCTGAAATTTAGTCAGCCATCAGCCCAACTCTGATAGCAGCTCTGAAAAAGAGAATCAGGGGGAGGGGGAGACAGATGGGTAATGTGTAGGTTTTTCTTTATACTGTTGTATTCTCAAATTCTTAAGTGAAAGGAAAAGTAACTTTTCTTTCATTCATTTGGTGGATTACTGCGATAATGTCAGCAGGTTTACTTATACTTCTTCGTCTGTTTCTCTGTCTCTCCCTCTATCTCCTGATCAGGGATTGAATTTGGCCGTTTGATTATCTGCCTGTTCTCCTCAACCGGACAAATCAGTGCAATTATACTCACTGCCGAGAGAGAGAGAGAGAGAGAGAGAGAGAGAGAGAGAAAGTGACAGAGTGACAGAAAGAGGGGAGAAAGAGAGTGAGAAATTGAGAGAGATGGAAGGAGGGAGAGTGGGAGATGAATGTGATAAGTCTGAGGCCGGATTAGTTTAGTGTTTCTTGGTATCGTGCTCTCTTATCATGGAGAACCATCCTTGACATTAGCTGTCAGTGCCTGCTGCATCCTACTGATCCCAGCTTGTCTTATCCCAAATCTAATTCCTGCATGCACCCTATACCCTTAACTGCCTATTCCTTCCTTTACACCCAATTTTCCTCCCACTCTACACCCTATCTATAACCTACTTTTCCACCCTTCATCCTATAGCCTATCCTACCCCTTCATCTTTTACCAAATACCCTACCCCACCCATCGCATTACCCTTCACCCTAGACCCCTTCCCATTTCCATCATTTCACCATTCACTTTACAACCTACCATTCCTTCCACCCTACACCCAAATTCCTACGTTTTCCTTTCACCCGTCAGCTCACAGCCTACACTTCCCTCTGACTCCACACGTCACCCCACACCCTGTCAAGCTCTCCCACTCTACACCCTTGTCGTCCCTAAAAGCCGAAACACACTTTACGCAAGTACGTGAATGCAGACGCTACTAACGACGCAAGTTCTTTTTTTGCACTGGTACATTCCAAAACGTGTGAAGGCCACAATTTATAGCACAGTGCAAGTAGGCATTGCATTCTCAGTATTGCCACAAGGTGCTCAATAAGAGATATTAGTGTGAACTGTCCTCTTCTATGGTGAGTTTTCTCTTTCAAGCCAAGTAATGTTATAGTGGAGCCAGAGTTTGTTCTAAATCAGTTGACTTTCACCTATACCTAACCTTGCCTGTTTTGATACATTTGATACTCCTCATTTGTTTTTTTGTCTTGTGTGTAGGCATATGATGGCTTTGCCAGTCTGGGCATCTCCCGTCTTCTGGAGCCATCTGACATGGTTCTTCTGGCCATCCCGGATAAGTTGACAGTGATGACGTACCTGTATCAGATCCGGGCACACTTCAGTGGTGAGGAACTCAACGTAGTGCAGATTGAAGCCAACAGCAGCCGTAGCACATACAAAGTTGGAGACTTTGAGACTGACACGAACAGTTCCATTGACCAGGATAAGTTCTACGCTGAGCTTAATGACATTAATTGCGAGTCCTCCAAACAGCTGGATTTTGTAGCAACCAATGGCGGGCATGTTGAGACAGCAGAGCAAGAAGCGCAGTCAGTTAGGTCAGGCGGGGGATCTAGTTCTCTATCGGCCTCCTCAGGAGAAGTTCTAAAAGTAACTCCATCTTTACGGGCATCTACGGTTGTTGCAGGAGATCATGTCTCTCCAGCATCTCTGTTGGTCAAAGAACCTCACCCACAACCAGCCCAGTGTACCAGAACCGGCCTGGACACATCTCCCAGCCAACCCCTCGCTACAGAACAGAAAAAACTTCTCAAAGCTGATACACTGGACATGGGTGACCTGTCTCACAGGCTGGAGAGAGAAAAGGAGATAGGGCTGTTGGGTGGGTTCACTACCACTGACACCAGAAACTCCAGGGAGCAGCATGAGCCTCAACGGGCTATCGAGAAAGTAACAGAGTCTGGTTCGGCCACGTGGCAAACTGGGCCTTCGCTAGTAAATGCACACAAACTGGGGTTCACTTATAACAGAGACGCTGATCTAATCAAGAAGAAGAGAGCGAGTTTGCGCCATTCTGAATCTGACAGCAGTGCCCAGACGAACCACACACGCACCCCTGCTAAACAAGCACAGGTAAATATGAACACAAATGCCTGCTTAAAAATGTACACACACTCCCTAGGTATGAGTACGTTGAATTAACCACATTGATTGATCATGAAAACACAATAATTGTAGCATTTCAAGAACCTTTTTTTAATACATAAAATTTGTGATTGCCTACAATATAAATATTGTGGTCCAAGTTGGCCCAGCTACAGTTTACAGGACGCTTTCAGTTTTGGGAGCAACAGCACTTAACACTCAATTTGGAGAGGCCCGTTTTTTAAGTTGAAATATTATTATCTTTATATCTTAAAACAACATGGCAGTAATGGCATTATATGTTAAAAAAAACACAGATATGCATGCAACACAGCGAGAAAAGACATCCATCTGACACACATGTACATTAAACAACAATTATAAAGAATTTATTGTATGCCCTCTCAAAACTCATCCAGCACCCATCCACATACCCCATTTCAAAATGACCAAAATCACTAATAGTCACCACACAAATAAATCCATCATTAACACCATGAAATGTAATACACAGATGCATGATTTCAGGCAACAAACATTCAATCACATGCATGTTAAATACATTTTGCCTGAACACTCACAACAGAAAAGCAGTTACAGTTTAAACGAGTTACAAGGAAAAGCTGATATATAAAATCACAGCACATAAAACAATTTGAAGTCTTTTACATGTTTCATATTTTTGCCATTTTGTGAGACGTGTGATCGGTCCAGACAGCAGCCTCGTGTCACTCGGAGTGGCATGTCATTATGTACGGGCCATCCCGCCTGCAGCTCTAATACTGACACGGGTTATAGCGTGTTCCGCATGAGAGCCTCTCCTCATCTATACAGCATACACACACACACACACACACTTGCGGGTATTTCGATACAGACAACTTTTATCACACACTTTTTGTGTATCACTTTCATTCCTTCCACTGAATAACTTTCCAGCTTAGATTTGTCATGATTTTATTTTGACATGCCATCAAGGCCTCAGTTGTGACATGAGAGGTGAGTTACCATGGAGACTGTTGCTTGGCGCCACCTTTAGTTTGATGGCGTTTTATTTGGTTGTTTCACTGATTGTGTTGTGTCTCTGCTGCTATAGCACTGTGCATGTAAATAAATACCTAGGTGTCAACTGTTTTAGTGTAGAAAATGTAATCGTTAAATAACTGTCTGGATGCTAATATTTTATTTGGTGTCAATGAGATCTATTCAAGGAACGAAAACCAAAAACAAGCAAAAATCTTTGCAGATTTTAACCAAAAACTTGAAAGGGAAGACATTTTTGGTTTATATGCTGGCAACCGGTTAATTTTGTACAAATCATTTTTTCATGAAAACATAGGCCAAAGGGTTTAATTTTTGGAATGACACCACTTTCTGTTGCCTGAAAAAATTAAGCTTTCCTATTTTAGTAGAACACAAGCATGTGCTTTGATCCTAAAGAGTATCAGAGGTAAAAAGTACATTTCTCAGTTGTTTCCATACATAATTCACTGAATTATTGTTTGATATGATGCATTAATACAGATTTGATCCTGTAGGTTTGAAGTAGCAAACCTGTAATTAATTAATTAATTAATTTTTGGACTTTGTGATTATTTGGTTTCATATGGCTTATGACAGTTAAAGGGCTAAAAGCAATGAGAGTATATATATATATATATATGTGTGTGTGTATCATTTATTTTTATTTTTATTTTTTTTTATATTTTTTGATATTAAGAATACATTCATTGAAAATTGTATTTTATATAGGCTGCTGTATACTATGTTATGATTTCTATGCAGACAATTCCCCCACATGGGAAAAAACTGAATCGATTATTTTAGATTATTTTGAGTGAGAGAAGTCCCTTATTTTGGGCTTGTTTTTCCCAGACCAGGTTCCTTGTTCCTTGTCTTGCAAGATCTGGCAACACTGCAACTGTTATATTACCCTCCACTTGTACTTAGCACCGAGTACTGTTATTTTAAAAAGAGTATTAACCTTTTTCCCAATTCTAAGTGGTTACAATTTGGAAATGGGGCTGCCAAACAACGGAACAGGAACAAAAAACTTTTTTTTGTTCAGAGCGAACTGATATTAAAAACATTTAGTTTTTAGTCCCTGCTGCTTATGCAGAATTGATCTGTTAATTCACTTGCTTCACAGGTGGATCTAGACCTTTACAATAGGAAGGAGGTGCAGATTTATCACAGTAATTGCAACAGTTGCTAATGTGGCATCTACTCTAGGTATTCAACTCTATTGCACTATATCCCTTCTCACCTAAGAAACTAACAGCGAACCTGTGGCAGTCAGGGGCAACAAATATTTCCATCTCCTCTCAGCTTTTCAGAATTGCTGCCATACAACAGATCTCAGCTACCTGCTGGAACCCGTAAAAATAGCACAAAGCCGAAAGCATTAAAATGCTTTAAAGAGGTGCTAATCCGACTCACACAAAATATGGGGAGATGGAGCATCCACTGTCCCACTGGTTTGCTATTTTGTCTTACCTTGGTTTTTTTCTCTCTCCAGGAAGTTGTTCCTGCCCCAACATCAAACACCAGTGATGAGAAGGTGAAACAGATATTTGTTGTACATACATATAGAGCTGACAGGGCAAGTGGTGTTTTCAATTAAGCTTCATGTTACACTGGAAGTCTTATATCATATCTTTCTCTGTTTTGCAGAAGGTTCTGTCTCGTCAGGAGGAACTGAAGGAAAGGGCCCGGCTGCTGTTGGAACAGGCCCGTAGAGACGCCGCCATGAAGACCGGAAACAAGAGCACCACCAATGCACAGTCACCGACACACACTCCACAGATAATCGATGTGAGTTTACACACACACACACACACACACACACACACACACACACACACACACACACACACACTGTCCTGTCAGGCAGAAAGTAATTGAGAGTAATGTTATTCCTAAACCAATGGCCTACATGATAGACTCTTGTCTTCCAGCAATCTCTCTCATTTCACTCAGGGCAGGTTTCTACGAGCATTACTAAAGGGTTCCTGGTAGTGATGTCGGAAGTGACCAGTCAGAGAACACGAAACACTAAATAAACTTGTTCTACTTAACTCGGTACTGCAGGACGGCTGATATCTGTCAGCACATCTCTAAAAAATGCTCATACCACATCCATATAACATTGCAACCCTTCCAGCATCCTGATTTTAGAAGAAGAATAATATGCAACAAAGCATTGTCAGGATGTAATGAAATATTTGGCAATATGTGGGTGGATTTATTTCCTTGCTGTATGAATTTTAAAAGGAAACAAGATGCCCTTGAATTGAATGCATATGAAAGCAAAGAGAAGGAACAGGAGGGCACCTCACTGTGATGTGGCCATAAATTAAGGATTTTTTCCCCCAAAGCTTTCAGAGGAATATTTATTTTCTCCTCTTCTCATTTTCTCTCTCTCTCTCCATCCTGCAAAAGTCCTCTGATGAAGGGGAGACATTCTTTGTCCCATAAATTAACCATGAATTAGCGTTGTGTGTTCAGAATGCCTCCATCCCAAGGACGATGTGCTAATGAGGCTTCAGTGCATTAGCGTTCTAGAATATTGAATTGTTTCACTTTTTAATAGAAAACATTGATCAAAAGGGAGCGTGGCTTGGCACGCTGGTAATTGTTAGTGATTTAGATTAGATTAGTTGATGTCTTGTTTTGATTAGTAGGCCCTGTTATCTTATCACTGGCCTCTGCATGAAGCTCCTCCGCTAAGAAGAGACTTTACGCTTTAGTATGCAGAGGGAATATTTTAATTAGATTAAGACTTGTTGCATTCTTTCAAAGAGGAGATCGAGATGGAGGGGTGAAAGTTAAGATAGACAAAAAGAGGGAGAGACCGTGAAGGCATTGGGGTGTAGATAGCTTTTTGTTTGCGGCTGAAGATATACACTTTAGCATGTGGTTAAACCTGCCCTTCAGAAACAGCGGAGAAAACAGGGAAGTGTGGACTATTTAGACTAAAAGAATATTCAGAGTATTCTCAAATTAAGCTCAATTGACAGCATTTGTGGCACAATGATGATTATCGCAACAAATAATTTCGACTCATTCCTCCATTTCTTTAAAAAAAAAGCTAATACCAAGATTACAGTGAGGCACTTTCAATGGAAGTCAATGGGGCCAATTTTTGGAGTATTTAAAGGATCTTTATATATTATTTGAGCTGTAAAGTTGTTTAAATTGTTATTTTTTTACAGTGGTTTTAGGGTTTGTTGACATTACATCATGATGGCAACGTAGTTGTAAAATTGGCTTTTACCTTACACAGAATAGGTTTGTAAGTGATTTTATCACACTAAAATCATGTTAACATGCATATATTTACAGT
Source organism: Moxostoma hubbsi (assembly GCA_032164185.1). Classification (NCBI taxonomy): domain Eukaryota; kingdom Metazoa; phylum Chordata; class Actinopteri; order Cypriniformes; family Catostomidae; genus Moxostoma; species Moxostoma hubbsi. The sequence goes on from JAVLUX010000023.1 coordinate 14,232,560, forward strand.
ATGTCTTCTGGCTATACTTTGGAAACAGTGAGTGTTTTAATGTAAAAAAAAAAAAAACTCCAGTCAAAACTGTCTAACTGTCACTTCAAGTTTTTTTTTTTTTTTCAGAAAAGGATGGACAAAATTCATTTTTGTGGTAATCCTTATTATGCCAGAAATGCTGTCGATTGATCTTAACTTGTATTAAACTGAATACTCCTTTAACATTCAGTTTAAAATCCCAGTGAAATCAAAATGTTTAGATTTTAGTCCATAGGTGCATCCCAAACACTTCTGAACTATTCTACAGTATTTTGTAGTGTAAGTAGTGCGAGTAGTACGTTTACACTGAAAATGCAGCAAAAAGAAGGTACTTTATGAACCCGGATGATGCACTCATTCAACCATCAAAACGGAGTGTGGAATGTTGGACAGTTCATGCACTCAGCGCACGCGGTTTGCCGTAGATAGCGGAAGGGGCCGAGTTACCTGGCTACGTTGCTGCTCTGACAAAACGTACATTTACATTTATGCATTTGGCAGACGCTTTTATCCAAAGTGACTTACAGTGCACTTATTACAGGGACAATCCCCCTAGAGCAACCTGGAGTTAAGTGCCTTGCTCAAGGACACAATGGTTGTGGCCGTGGGGATCGAACCAGCGACCTTCTGATTAACAGTTATGTGCTTCAGCCCACTACACCACTCATCCTTTTCTCCTTGCCTTATCACTTGATTACAAAGGATGTGAATGAAATGATACTGAAACTGGAAAGTTTTGATTTGTCTGTCTGTCACTTAAACTAAAGGCTATTGGCTATATAATTGTCCTTCAATACTGTATGTCCCGACCCTGTTAGAATAGTAAATATGTCAAAAGAGGAACAGAAATTGCACTTGTCTAATTATTTTCATGGGGTCTTTTAAAGACAGCACTGTTTGAATTTCTGTTAAGAGTTAGCATACAGATTTGATTGTGGGTGAGAGTGTAGAGGATGGCCTTTGGGCCTGTTATTGTCCACAGTCACTGGTGTGTTTCAGTGGGGTTGTTGGTATGCCCACCCCTCTCATCAGAACTGGGGTGTGTGTGTTTCTCTTGTTCTTTAAATGCCATGTTAATTGTGCTCCATTGTGCTGCATTGGCTCTTTTGCTTTGATCTCTGCCACTGCTGTCTCTCTTTCTCTGTCTCTCCTTCCCTCTTGCCCACCTCTCCTATTCTGTATTTGTGTGTGTGTGTGTGTGTGTGTGTGTGTTGTTTCTGGTGTTTAGGCCTTTGATAGTAGGATAACAGTATAAATAGTTTAGTATAGGTCATTGTACTATGGGTAGGTGGCCTTCACAATCCATTTGGACCAAACCTTTGAGTTGCTCTCATGTTCTTCACCCCCTGTTGAGGGCAAATCGCTAATTAATGCACAATTAGAAAAATGTACTGCGGCACAACACCCCCCTCCGTGCTGTTACACACACATACACAACCTCTAACTCAACACCATTTATTTGTGCTCTTTTAAAGGTTCTTAAAATTCAAGAGAATCTTCCAAACTTCCTTCTGTTTCCTCTTCCTCAGAATGATTCTGAGGCATTTCTTCAGATTTTCTCAAGCATTAGTTGATCAGTGCAGTAATTTCACAGCGCTTTGGCCAGGGTAATTATGGAGGGTACAGAGAATGAGAGGGAAGGAGAGGGGGAGGATAGAAAGAGGGAAAAGATTCCAGGTGAGCTTCCTCGTGTTCACTGGCTCGTTATGATTAGTTTAATTGGACTGTGTTTGATTTTTACCGACGAGGCCCTTCTTTACCCTCCCAACTCTCTTCTTGCCCCCCCCACTTCTATCCTTCTCTCTCTGTGTGTGACAGTGCTGTGACTTTTCTGAGCTGCCCATGACCCTCCCTCTCAGAGAGAGAGACAGAGCAAACCTTTGAACTTGTGTCGCCTCCCTGTGTGTTTGTGCGCGTGTATGTGTGTCTTTTGAGGCAAACAGCTGCCTCTGTCATGTTCAGTTTTCAGCATCATTTATCTGCAACATTAGACATGAAATCAACTCATGAAATCAAGTAACGTGTGTGTGTGTGTGTGTGTGTGTGTGTGTGTGTGTGTGTAAATCTGTTATTTGTCCATGCTAATGCACCACGTATGGCAGTGATCTCTCTCTGTAGTCCACAGTCGTTAGCGTCGGCCTGCCTCTGGTGCGTGAGAGTCAGTGGGAAGGCCTGGGGAAGACCAATTGTCCCAGCAAGCAAAAGAGACTCCGAGTTAATTGGGCCAATTAGGCCACAGTTGTCCTCCTCTTCTTTGGGTCTGACGGACACAAACGATTCCCCCAGAATTTCAAAGGAATTGTAGCTGTGCCTTCCATATATGGACAATCCTTTAATTAGGGGCACTTTTGACTACTTCAAATTTCTTAAAAAATGAAATGAATTCAAACTGTTTCATCTATATTAAAACATATATCACTTGTCCTGGAATAAAAATCTGATGACGGCCTTGATAATGATGCGTAATGGTAATAAGATTTTGACACTTGAAGCACTCTATTTTTATTAAACATAAACAGCAATAGAAAATATAAACCTGTCTAACAGAACATGCATGTCACAACAGGGCTCCAGACTAACATATGAGAACACTAGTGCCACCAAGTTATACAGATGGTGGCACCTGCACCTGATTAGGTAGCAACAGTGGAAAAACATTTTTTTTTGTCATTAATATAAAAAACTTAGAAACTAATAAAAAATAGTGACATTTAATATATGTTTTATATTATTTTGTCACTGAAATGCACATTAGACAGTATAGCTTTGATTTTGAATTGATGCAACAGGTACATCTGTAAAAAAGTTTATTTATATATAGGCCTGCCTAATTTATGTAGGGCTAAATTGAAATATTCTGTGTGTGAGCCTACTGATTAATTACAGATTACTGATTAATTTCTGAAGACAAACAAAGCCAGTTACTTTTTCCTACAATCAAAGAGCAGATTCTAGAACAGAATCTTCAAACTGTCTCTCAGCTGCCCTGCGTATGTGCTCATATGTCAATTTTCATTTTCGTCATTACAGGGTATAAAATTTTTTGGAAAAACTTAATTCTTTCTAAAATGCTTGGCGTGATGGTAATGACAGCAGTATTGGGAGAGTGATTCTTTATGTAAAAAAACAAAACATTATGCACATAAACACCAAATACAGTACATTGAAATATGTTTTTAAGGTTCTTTGGAAAAAGTTTATTTCCTTGATGTAACACTGTAATAAATTGATTATAGAAGTTAAAAAGTTGGGATGAGGGACAAGTCCATATAGGGAAATTCTGACAAACTAAACTTCTGGGAAGTTTAAAATGTCTATACTTTCAATAATTTTAAGAAGTAATTAAATAGAAAAAAAGTTTAAAGCTATTATAATGCATCTTTTAATCTTTTAAGGTATTTTTTTCTTGAAGTCATACTAGAGGGCAGAATAGTTCCCCAAATTGAACAATCAACATTTTAAAATGCTAACATGACTGCATAGTCTCTCTATAGCTACATTCCAATTCTCATCCTGGTGTGGTAACTTTCCTTTTCCAGTGGATTCTCCTCTAATGAAATAGAACGGTTAGAAGATAGTTGAAGGGGTGTGTGTGTGGGTGTGTGTGTGTGTGTGTGTGTGTGCAGAGATCAAAGGTGTTAGCTGGAACAAAGAAACTGTAAGAAAGAAAGAAAGGAACTGAAAGAAAGAAAGAAAGAGACGTCCCTCCAATCGCTTCATGATTTGTGATCAAGCCACCGCTCTCTCCATCTCTACACACACACTGTCTTTCCTCAGTGGGGCTGTCTCCTTTTTTTCCCCTTCTTTCTCTCTCTCTCGCTCCACCACAACATCTATTTTCTTCTCTTCTACTATCTCATTCCTTTCTCTCTTTAACTGCCCTTCAGTTTTTAACCTCATTCATAAGGCTGTATCCTATGAATAAAATATGAAGGATAAAAGCATAACGTTTAAATTTTGATATGAATTTGCAATTGTTTAATCCAGTTATTGCAATAATGCAGAAAAGTGTTTGTTTAGAGAGACAGAATGAGCTAAGAGTGTGTGGATCTGCGAACACTTTAATTAAAGAAAGTAGGTAGAAGAATTAGCAGAATATTTTCCAATAACTTGTTGATTTTTCTTTTGTATTAATCCATTTTAATGGTCATGCTTCACGTCCTCAAAGACAGAGAGAAGTTTTCTTAAGGGGCATTCACACATACAGACATTTGCAAGGACAAAGTGAGCGAAAGTCCCTTTTTTTTTCAAAGCGTTCAGTGACATGGGCGTGCACAGTGCAACAAAAAAGTTGAGAAAAGTTTAATTTGATGGCAATGAGCAGTGACGCAATGTGGCGACTATCAACTGTAAGTGGGAAGGCATTGAAACACACATGATCTGTCTCCTATGAGATACAGTAGGCAAATGTCAAACTTTGGGGTAAGTAAATTGGGGGTTACTTTCTAGTCCCTGCTTAAAGTTCCTGAAGTCAAAGAAACACCCTTACATTCAAGCAATTTCCCCTCCAGAATGTATGTTTTACCCGCAAGAAAACTGATTACTTGTCAGATTTAATTTTTACTAGCAATATTTCCCTTTTTAGATCAGATTTTCAAAAGCTATGGCCAGTGCAGCCCACCAGTGACGTTAGGGCATCCAGCAGTACGACCAACAATACTGCCACTACCATGACCACCAGCGTAAAAATCGTTGAAAATATGAAAGGCCTTTTAGAGTTAAAACTTTTAAAGCAGGTGTGTGTGTGTATTTTATGCTCCACTCTTGAACCTGTCTAATATTGTAAAGAATAGCTCGTGGTGAATGGCTCTTTCTGCCGGGTAATTATCTTGTCGTGTAAAGGGCAAAGTTTTCTTAGCGTTCGCACACAAGCTGCCTACCCAACCTGTTCTTCTACTAATGTTTCACTTGCATCAAGGGTTTGTCTTTCCAACTGCCCACATTTAACTGTGTGTGTGTGTGTGTGTGTGTGTGTGTGTGTGTGTGTGTGTGTGTGAACAATATTAACAAGCACAGCTCTTCCTCCATCCTTTCTGTAACACTCTTGCCTCTGGCTCTCTGCAAACATATATTTTAATAAGCATGTTTTGTCCTGCTTCATTTTGTAGGTCTCGCTCTTGGCATTTGTCTCTCTCCCCAACTCACTACTCTCGCTCTGTCATGATACGTAACTCTTGATATTTACATTCCCCCGTTGTTTATGTATTCTGTCGTTTATGTGTTTGTTTTCATCCTATAAGTGTTGTGGGAATGTATCTAATGCCCTCATGAGGTGTGAGTTTGTGTATGTTAAATGCCAGCTGTCTCTTTGAGGGACAAACCTGGCCAATAGCCTTTATACATCCATCCTTTTGTCCTTCCCTCCTCATCTTTTTAAATGATCATCTCTACTTCTCCACTGATATGGCTTTGTAACTGTTTGACAGGATTTTGTGAGCTGGGTGCTAAGGGCAGGCTGTGTAGCCCGAAAGACATCTATCACTATCTCTCTATTTATCTTTTCCCCTTGCACCGTACCAGTATCATCTACACACATGCACAAGCATAATTATGCCATGTACAACGGCCTTTGATAGCATGTACAGTTTTCTTCTTAATTCTTTATCAAATGCATTGATCGTGGCGTATGTGCATTGATCCAGAAAGCACATCTGCAGCCCAGTGATAAGGCCACGGTGGCATCTCTCTCTCTCTCTCTCTCTTTCTCTCTCTCATTCTCTCTCGCTCTTTTGGCTGGGGGCTAAAGCAGGCTGCTGTAGGATTAGCCAATGCTCAACTACTTGCATTTTAAGTTGACACCTCAACACCAAGCAGAGACCACATTACAGAGAAAAAAGCCACCCGCATGTTTGCCCAATGCTTCCCCTTCCAAAAGCTCTCTCACTCCTGATCTCTCTATCTTTCGTGCTCTCTCTCTCTCTCTCTCTCTCTCTCTCGACTACATATAATTGGATTTGTGAACGGGAGCAGCCAAATGCTTCCTTTAGAATGGCCGGGGACACAAGGTGAAGTTTTCTCATTACAGACCACGAAGCCAGGGGACAGATCATAACTGATCTGTATTTTCCATTTAAAGAGGACAGAAATGGGAGAGAAGGAAGTATAAAAGAGAGAAGGGTCTGATAGACAGTAGAGAGAGAGGGAGGTGAAGAGGACAAGGAAGTCTTTTTATTTCATGGGTCACTTTGTAAAGGACGAATCGAGAGGGTTGATGATCCAGAGACGTGGCAATGTTTTCGTTTTCTGTAACATATCTTTTGACCCCAGAATCTAAAATTTTTGGCTATACTTTTGTGAAAGTATTGAATATTCTGTTTCTTTTTTCCACGTGGACTCGTAACAAGATTATCTGTGTACCATCTGTATGATTTTGTGAGAAGAGAGTCAAAAATCAAAAACCTCTCCTCTTCCGCACTGCTTGCTTGTGATTTTGGTGTGTGTATGTGACCCTCCCCTTTTCTGCACACTCAGTGTGTCATGACAAATGTATCTGTTTGTGCTTCACTGGCTGGCACCGTCTCTGGCTGGCTGGCACGGTTGTATAAGTGCCAGGACCCTGGGCCTGTGTGTATGTGTCTAGACGAGCGACTCCTTCCCTGGCTCACTACACCCCTGTGGCCCTGTCCCACCTCCTCCCTTTAGCCCCCTCTAAAAGAGCAGCCAGACTGGGGCAGCCACCCGGACCCTGTGCCCACTGTGAGCACTTCTGTCTGGGCCCCAGTTCTACTTCCCACCCCCTCTCTGCCTGGATCTCCCATCCAGTCTGGAGCGACAGCCCTCCATTATCTTTTACACCTCTTTTTCTCTATTTTTTCTTCCAAAAAATAGAGCAAAGTCTTCCCACACACAATGCTTTCTTCTCCACCTTTAACTATGACATTGTCGCTGTTTCTGCCACCCCTGATGGTCTTCATTCTTTTTCTTCTTGTTCTCTTGTATGCCCTCATTATCCTTGGAGATCAGCAGCTGTGAAGTTGGATGGGCCACTGGTCTCTCTGCCCTCTCTTCCTCTCACTCCATGTATAGCCCAGTTGGATAGTCCAGACTGAACGGTCAGGCTTCAGTGTAGTTGAAGAAGAGCCACTTGAAGTCCATTTGAACAGAGAGAGAGAGAGAGTGATTAAAGGAATCTCTTCATAAGAGGAGAGACAGTTTCACACCTCATTGCCACTGTAGAAATTGATCATTTCACAGTGATTATTCTGTCAATGTAAAAGGCTGATTGAATTGAGGCATCTGTCTGCATGTTTGAATGATTGTGTTAGTCCACACACATTGACCTCACACCTTCAATTCCTGTCATTCTCCTTCAATCTATTTATTATCAATGTCATTGGACTTGATTAGCATAATGGTTTTACATAAAATATTGATAAATCATCAATACACACAGCAAGAAACAGTGAAGAAGTCTTTTCAGCTTGTTTCTGGTTCTACGGACTTGCACACCAAGTTCAAAAAAAATTAAACATAGAAATATAAATATTGGCAAACAGTATTTCAGACCAAAACTATTCCCACTAAGTTCAGTGCCAAATTTTTGCCTCTCAAATACTTGAATTATCCGGTATCTGAATGTAAAATGTAAATAAGTTTTAAATAAATCGACGGAGGTTGCCATATTGCTGCACTGTTTGATGCTAAAAGGCATTCCTACTTGATTTCTGTATCTTAGTGGATCATGAAGTGGATCTCGTGAGCTCCTCTATCTCCCATTGGTAGTCGCTGCGTCTTGTCATTGTTTATTTGCATAAAGTTGAATTCTACTCAACTTTGTCTATCATCATCAACCCCCCAATCATTGATTGGTTATCAATCCTTCTTATTTAAAATCATTGACTTTCTCTCAGTTTGTTCCTGCAAATTGCTGTCAGGTCTTTTGGTCACTGTTTATCCAAATTATACTATGCAATTCCTACTTCATTAAGCATCTGCCCTTGTACAATTCGAGCTTCTGTTAAATGTCATCATTATGTTGATGTTGTTTGAAGCATCATTTCTATCCTCTTTCTGTCAGCTGTTGTTAATTTTCCTACACTATTACAGAACATTTCCAGAGTTGCCTAAAAGCAGTTTACGCTGGGCCCGGTGGTAATCCTGTCCTCTGGGCACCCACACACAGGGAATCTCATTTTCTGTGCTAATGGCCAGCCCAGCCTTGAATCACTGTATGTAAAATAGTGTGTTGAAGGTTATGTGTATTGATACTTGTGTGGTTGAGCTGATCATGTAGTGGTTTATACTCCAGCCGCAGAATGAATGAAAATTATATTACATTAAATATTATTTTGAGAACAGTGCAAAAGCATCACAGCTCATATGAAACACTCATAATTACCAGCTAGATAGAACAGCTTAAACCAGCTGGTTTTCAGGTTTTTGCTGGATTAGCTCGTCTCCCAACCTGACCTTCTGCTTAGAACCCCTTAAAAACCATAGCTGGAGACTAGAAAACTAATTAAGGCTGGTTAAAGCTGTTTTTGTTCTCCCAGCAGGAGGACATTTTCACACAGCTCTGTTTGTTTTTTGTTAAGTATTTAATTAATTGACAACATGTTAATGGCTACTCTGTGACATCTTCCTATCAGAGCAAATGTATTAATTTTGCGGAGCACTGTGGACGCACACAATTCAGCTTTGGCTGGAGTAGCGTTGCTGTGTTGTCAGGTGTAACCTGGTCGTAGCTTTGTCTTGCATGTTCCAATTACCCTGAGACGCAGGAGGCCTGCGGGCTGGACCCCTCCGGGCTGGACCCCTCCAAGGGGCTGCTGGGATTCCCTCATCTGCATCTCTCCGCTTATTGTCCTCTTTAACAATGGCTTTAGTCAAACGGGTGAAATGGGGTTAATTAGCTTAACGCTTCTACAGTATAATGAATTGGGATAATTCACTCTCTGCTCTTCTGCTCCAGAAACCTGTTAGCACCTTGAAAATACAGAAAGGGGATGTGTGTGTATGCTCCTGGCTGTCTGTGGAGCTAGTTTACTCACCCTAACTCTAACCTCAATTTGAATGTGTGTGTGAATTATTGAAATAGGAAGTTGGGATGGAACATATGAAAGGCATTTTTTTTAAATACCCAATCCCCTTTAGATTGTCACACTCATAAACCATGATTTGCTTTTTGCTATTATTAGTCGGCATTGGGGGACAGGACATTAAAATCAGCTTAACCGTAATTCACCTAATGTTCATCTTTTTATAATGAAAGATACCCATTAATAATATATGTGAGAGCAACCTTTGAATAACTGTTAAAATGCATAGAAAACAGTTGTTAGATATCATTAAGAAGTATTTTTTTTTTACTTTAAATGTTGTACAGGTTGGACCATGGCCTAGCGGTTTAGTGGTTGCTTGTGCAGGCAATGCCATGTCTGATCTCGACTTGCAACATTTCCCAATTCCGTTTCCCCTCTCTCTATTTGCACATGATGGTGCACTTGAAAAACAGCCTTCTACAACAGAACTTCCATGTTGTTATGTTTTAATCATGCAATGAAGTAAAAGTGTTTTTGCATTCATATCATTCTGTCTCTGCTTGTTATTCATGCACAAACTTAAACACATAAAATGACACTCCAGTATCTCAGGTTTATTATGCCTGGACCTGTACAGTATGGATGACAGTATATTCAACTCTCTCTCTCTCTCTCTCTCTCTCTCTCTCTCTCTCTCTCTCTCTCTCTCGCTCGCTCGCTCGCGCTTGCTCGCTCGCTCACTCTCTGGGGTTTCCAGGGACCTCCACCCTGGCTAGTAAAAAAGGTGCTATCAGTCTGATCTGATGGGAGAGAGAGAAACGTGAAAATTACTTGAGATAGCACACGTTCAATAACCCCTCTCTTTCTCTTTTTGTGTGTCAGGAGCGTGATGAAGAACGGCGCAGGCAGCTGAGAGAGAGAGCCAGGCAGCTGATAGCAGAGGCTCGATCTGGAGTAAAGATGGCTGAACTGCCTCTCTATGTTGACTCCACCTATAGTGCAGCTGGGAACAACTTAAAAGGAAGGTCAAAGACAGCTGGAGGTGAGTACAGGGGGGCTTTTATAGGCCTAGCACGCACATATACTCACAATGCATAAACGCATGCATGCATGCATGCATGCACACAATCAAATCTATAGGGCAACCCTATAATGCAACAAAGCTCAGTGAAAGAATTCATCCAAAATGTTGGACGAAGTGAGATTATAATATGTAGTTTAAAAATATAATACATTCAGTACTGTTAGAGTGTTGTGTCATTAGTTTAACAACATACTAAAACCAAACTCTATTGAAATCAATTGCTAGTCCTGTCTTCCATGTATTTAATGTGAGGAACTCTATTTTAAATATGTGCACAGTTGTTACCTATGTAGATCACTCCAAATCGGTTACTTCTAAGGTTCCATTGCAACTAGGATGTTGCTTCAGAAGTCAGCTGTCAGCGTAGGCAATAGAGAGCAAGGTAGTTAAAGGGATAGTTCACCCAAAAATTAAAATTTTCTCATAATTTACTCGCCCTCATGCCATCCTAGATGTGTATAACTTTCTTTTTTCAGCAGAACACATTTTTTTTATATCAGCTCTGTAGGTCCATACAATGCAAGTGAATGGTTATCAGACCTTTGTAGCTCCAAAAATCACATAAAGGAAATATAACAGTAATCCAGACTCTAGTGTTTAAATCTATATTTTCAGAAGCTAAATAATAGGTGTGGGTGAGAAACAGAAAAATATTTAAGTCCTTTTGTACTCTAAATCTCCACTTAACTTTCACGTTCAGATGTGAAAGTGAAACAAAACAGGCACCACATGTGACATTCAGAAATAAAAGTGAAAGTAGAGATATAGAGTAAAAGAAGGATTTACATTTTTATCTGTTTCTCACCCACTCCTATTTAATTTCTTCTGAAGACATGGATTTAACCTCTGGTGCCATATTGATTACTTTTATGTCTCTTTTATGTGATTTTTAGAGCTACAAATGTCACCATTCACTTGCATTGTATGGACCTACAGAGCTGAAATATTCTTTCTTTGTTTGTGTTCTGCAGAAGAAAGTCATACACATCTGGGATGGCATGAGGGTGAGAAAATGATGAGAGAATTTTCATTTTTTTCACACAAAAATTAATTGTCTTAATTTTCTTACCCTCATGTTGTTCCAAACCCCCTATGACTGACTCTGTGTAAATCAAAAGGAAATAATAGAATGTTTATTCTCAGTCAATGTTCACTTTCATTTGATGAAAAATGCTATGAAAGTGAATGGTGACTAACATTCTAACATCATGTTTTGTTTTACATGGGGGAAAAAATTCATACAGGTTTGGAACAACATGAGGGTGAGTAAATTATGACAGAATTTAGTTTCAGGTGTACTGTTCCTGTATGTTCTGAAACTGCCGCACAGGTGGGAATTCAGTCATCATGATGTATTTTATTCCTGCATCAAGATTTATGTTTATTCTGATGACACATTTTCTATTATTGTTTTTTTTTTGGCTCCCACAGACTAAACATATTCCTAGCAGAATATGTGGAAGCTGTTGTGTTGATAAAGCGTTTCTGTAAATCTCTGTGTGTCTATTAAGAGCAGGCTCTAAGTGTTTTTGTGTGTGTGTACATTAGTGGCTTTCAACCCATATGTCTCCCTTAAAAAGGTGATCAAACCATAATCGCGACCAATACTTCCAAGGCCCAGAGGAGCATCACATTAAGAAACACACTAACACACCCACGTACAGTGAATTCTAATTTGAGGTGTTCACAGAGGGCTTCACTTCCATTTGTTCAGGTTGTCGGTTCCCACATAATCCCTTCAGAAAAACATCAAGAAAACTCTGAGCATCTGACGAAAGCCAAAGGTGCCCTATGCCCCAGCACACATACGCACACCAGTCCACACAGACCGAATCATCATCACCACCATTACAAAACACACCCATGCTGGGTAATCAGCGGCTCATTGCTGCGGAGGAGTCCCGTAGATGGCATCTCCTTCTGCTTTGCTGCCCCACTGCATCCTGTGTTATCATCTGCTTCCATTTCTCCTTTTATTTCACATTACAGGACCATGAGACAGCCCGTTAGCTAACCGCTGGGTATACTGTGTGGAAACAGTGAGGCTTTAGCATAGCTGGCAGGCGTTATTAAACGGGTTTATGCTGAGAGGTGTTTGCGTTGTGGAGAGCTGCTGCGTATAATTAAAAATGAGAGGGTGTCAGCATTGCGACTAGGTGTTGTTTAATACAAGCAGAATAAGAGTGGTGTTATCATAGCTGGTTAGCCGCTGTGCCTAATTCTGTGGCGGCTCATGTCCATGTGTACCATTTCACAGCTCAAGGGGAGACACAATATTCCTTTCCTTTCATCTCTTTCATCTCTCTCTCTTTGACGCCCTCCATTTTCTCTTCATCCTCTCCCCGTCCGCTTAATAGTGTTCCCTCCTCCTCTGCAATCACGCCATTCTACTCGTTTACCCCAGCCCGAAATGCCACAAAACACCTCTCACAACAGCCCACAGAGGTGGACAAACCAGTACAGACAGAGCACAGAAAAACAGGTCAGACATATGGAGGCCAAAATGGATTGAGGAAGGGAAAAATGAAAAGAGAAGGAAAAAACGTGGTTTATTTGGCCTTTCAGGCTGTTGAACTCTGCTAATTGTGGAACTCATTAAAAATCAGGTCTGAGGAAAATGCTATAGGCTTGATGCACAAGGCTTATCGTGCAGAACGCATAATCCCACCAACACACACACAAACACACACACTCTGCTCTAATTCTGTGAGAGCTCGGGCTGAGTAGAGCGAAACATTCACCAGCAAAACTTTCACCAACTCCAGCACCATGCATTCTGTTAATTAGCTTAGCACTGCCCATGTGTGTATGTGTGTCAGTGTATCATGAAAAGTAAATTAAAAAATGCATGAGGGAGAGGGAAAATGGAACACTGTCTTTTACATTTTCTTTCTCTCTCTTTCTGATTGTGGGGCATTTCTCTGGGGATATCATGTGGAATTTTCCTATTTGTTTTGTCTCTTATTTAAGTTTGAACTGCTCTGTGTGTGTGTGGCTGTGCTCTGGTTACCATATAACTGAATGAGATCGATGTGTCTGGATTGAGTGTGTATTGTCAAGGGCTCTGTGGGATTCGGATCTGTGGATGCGGAAGAGGAACTCTGGAGGAGATTTTGCCGTCAAAGCCAAATCTGCCATGCAACATACACATACACTCACACTCACACACACACACACACACACACACATAGAGAGATAGAACTCAACTCTGCCAGACACTCTCAGCCTGATTTCAAACACACACACACACACTGATGTCAGAGCAGCTCTAGACAACTATGAGTCAGCAAAACTAAAAAAGATATAACTTCTGTCAAAAGGGAAGTGTCATTTTTTTCTTTTTTTATGTTTTAAAATGTTGTTCTTCCCAGCCTAATTTACAGAGACAGTTTTTAGGAAGCCATTTGTTGGTTTATTCCCCCCAAAACACTGTGGCACGATCAAAACATTGCTCAATTTGTGCATCAGACCCGCCCAGCATAGCAATGTTCAGTGTTTCCCGGTCATGGAAAACCTGGAAATTTATAGGAATTTTAGAATTGTGTTTTCCAGGACTGAAAATGGAAAAGAATCAAATCTTAAAAGTCATTTAAAATTCAATCATAAATATTTTTTCAAGTTATTCTCTGCTCTAACATGTTTAATAACCTAAATATTGCTCTTGAGTAGATTTTCTAGAGTAGACATTGGTCAGAAGCAAAGTGATGTCCAATTTGTGAGCAAATCCTCCTCCTGAGTAGGTTCTTTTCAGTTCATTGGTCAAAATGGTTCACATATCGTTCTGAATGATTCATGAGCAAATCAGTCTGAATCAACAGGATTAGTTTGGGGCGGGAGTATGTTTGTCCAGACCAATGGTAGACCGGGGGAGTGTTTATGGAAACCTGTCTGAAAACAGTATTTGTTTTTGCAATTTCATTTTGTGACACTAGTGGCTCAGACATTACACAATTCACCTCATATATATATATATAATTAATGCCTAAATTAATTGAAACATGCTTTTCTTGCATCCTCTAACTCTTTACTTACAAAGGTTTTTTTTTTAAAACGCTTGAATATAAAACTAACATTCAACGCTTCACTAACCTTCTATGTCTTTCTTTCCTCTTTTCTGGTCCTCCTTACATATTTGCTTGCAGATGTGGTGGATGGGATGGGTGTGGAGGGTGTGGATGAGGAGGGCAGGAGTGAAAAACAATCTACGGCATCTTACGCTGATGATGTTACTGATACTAACACTGACGAGGAGCTGTCGTCTTCATGTCTAATGGAGGATGATTTTAGTAACTCTACCAGTGACCTGGCCTCTCTGGGTAACCACTGCATGACCTCTGCTTATGCGTGTGTGTGTGTGATCGCGTGTGCACTAACTCTAGAGGCCCCCAGCTGCCTGTGTTGGCGCATCAGTGTGCAGTGATTTGTCTGTCTGCATCTGCTTCTGTCTGTTTTTTGCCTTGTCTGCCACAATATTTAGTTGACCTGAATGAGTACGTTTCTTTGGTTGCGTCCAAATTCCTGTATTGTCATAGTATGTACTGAATTAGTTGAAAAAAGTATTTCTCAACAATTGAAGTTTGTTTTGTTGGTACGCATGTGAGTAGTATAAACACATTTAATGAACATATTACTTTCGCCATGTTTGGCATTGTACTCTGCCCCATGTGTTCTTTGATTTATGACATACTAACAAGTGTAAATATTTTTACTCAATTTAACAATGAGGAACAACTTTGTACCTACTGTATAGCTCTTACACTTGAAACGAGCTGTCGTTTTTATTTAATTTGATGGGTCATTAGCTCTTGTGGTGTTAAGTGATAGCAAAGCATCCATAAAAACTGACTATTCAGACATCCCACTCATGACAGGGAAATATGCATACTCGGATACAGGGTTTCTCTCTTGTCAACCCTTTGACCATTTTCTCTACTATCACGACCCTTCATTTACCATTTCTTCTGTCTGTAGTGTCATTACTTGCTATTTTCACCACCACCACCTAAAGAATTTACTGATTGTTGAAAAATTGAAAATAACATTGGAGAAAATAAGATAATCTGTTTTCATAGGATTTCATTTCTCTTTGGGGAACATTCTTTTGATGCTGTAGGTCTTTTGATTTTGCTTTGTAGCTTTTTTCTTAGTTAAATAAACAAACACTGAAAAATATTCCCAAGATAAAAAATATTTCTCCAGATAAGATGTGAAGCTAGTAATAATTTGCTTTTGTTTTTAACATGAGATATAGCTGAAAATCACTGAAGCAAACCTGACATTGTCTGCTGTTTTCTGGTGCATGTTATCTAGATTGTGTTTTCCACCGTGTTTGGTTTGTGTTTTATATTTACTGTTATGAAAGGAAAGTTGATGTTTTCACAGACAAAATATAATTTCTATCACTGTGGTCTTACGCTGTGAAATGAGAAGATCTTTATAGCACATTACGATCTGCTCAGACGTAAGTGTGACGTACTACGCATTCTTTAACTAAAACTCCCTTCTTAGTCCACTATGCTGCAGTTGTTCTAAAATCATCATGGTAGCAACGTCATAACATATGGATCAGTAAGACCATCCACATTTACAAATCACCTATTCTGTATTCAGCCATCTGGCTTGCCCTGATGAACATCAGTGTGAACTACAAAGATATTAGCCAATCATAACAAGTAATTTACATATAAAAGTTTTAAAGCAACAGTAGAAAAACACCCAGTGCAAAAAGGTTAGAGAGTGGAAAAGGGTCATGTAAAATTAGATTTCAAGTTGCATTTTGGTGCAAGGAACTTTAACTAACTTATAAGTGTACTTCAGGGGGGAAAAAACCAAATGCTACATGTAGGGCAGGGCAGGGCAGGGCCCCATGCTCGATTAACACAGCAGATCATACAGAACATGGGTGTCTAAATGTCTTTCACCTTCATGGCCTTTCACCGTCATTACATGCCTTTTGTATTATTTTAATGTTCCTTGAGGGTCACATATAATATTAGTCAAGTATTAGTCATATATTTGTAAAACATGTTCATTTTTTCACCTTCATTCTGACCCTGTCAGAAACACTGTTGGTGCTGCTTATTTTTTAAGATTTGACAGTAAACACATATTGTTATGATCAGGTCTCTGCTCTTGACTGACCTGCTCTCTCCTTGCCATCTCACTGCTCACCACTATTGGGCGGGGCTCCGAAAGTTTAAAGGTAAAGAAGGCATTTATGTGTTGTTGTGGAGATGGTCAGATGCAAATTTCTACCACAGTGTGACATCACATGCGGAGGAAGTAGAGAACGAGTCGTTTTGGCAGATTGGTCTCAACAAATGCTCTTTTTGCAGTGAGTAGGAAGTTTTGAGTTCTGAAACTTACAGTATGTTTTTGTAGTATAACGGCCTCTTATATGATGAAAGATCAGGGAAAATTTTATTCCTCATGCCATGACCCCTTTAAAGGTGTACTTTCTTGTGTTTGGGGGGGGGGGGGGGGTCGTGAGACGAGGAGAACGGGACACACATGAAAAGCTTCCTCACCTCACTTTCATATCCAGCCCAGATGAGAGAGTGAGAGGGCAAGGCCAGAAATTCAGCTAAACCTGCAAGTAAAAGATTACTAGAGCAGGAGAAAGCTGGGAAAAAACATAAAGATGGACACATGTGAAATACAAATTCTATCAGGAGGGAGGAGATTTAAAGTCGTTTCCATTTCTGTGTATATGTGTGCCAGACAGATAGAGTGGTAAGGGTTATGTTTATGTAAGAACCTAGATGAAGTTTGTCTCTGTTAATGCCAGACATGACTGAGGATTTGTAATAGAGCATGTTTGTGTTTCAATTGACATGTAATCATTTATAGACACTTTAAGCTATACTCACACATGAGGGCAACCGCTGGGAATTTATTGTGCAGGAGACAACAACGTTCGCAGTACTGCATTAACAAGTCTGGAGAGTTAACTGCAGAAAAGTAGAGAAAATTAACTTTTTTTGTTTTAATTTATTTATTGATATTGAGTGCCTTTTTCATAGTTAAAGATTAATTCAGTACTTATTGAAAGAGCTATGTTTTCAGTTACTTCTTGAAGATTATGATGCACACATGCTGTGTGTGTGTCATTTAAATATCAAGAAAGAGGCTCATCAGAATCTGACGCAGCGTTCCAGGTGTATCGCACACACCAGATGTGACTTGCTCTCACTATCTCTTGGGGAAAATTGTGTGTATATGTGTGTGTGTGTATGTGTAAATGTGAGGTTGAGAGGGCCAGTTTGCTTGAGGGAAAACATTGCCATATTCTCTGCTTATCTGTGTGTTAGAGAAAAGTGGCCACTGCATGTAACACTTACTATTTTCTCAGTGAATTCTGACCCCTCTCTCTCTCTCTCTCTCTCTCTCTCTCCAGGTGTGATGAACAGCAGGCATGTGGACCTGAAGCTCAAGAAGCTCACAGAGTTTCGACCACAGGGCGGCAGCTCTCCTTCCTCATCATCCTCTTCCTCATCACTGACAGCGTCCAGTACTTCTCCCCTCAGCCCTGAACCAAGTGGCTCACAGGTGATTGCACTTGAAGCCTTTTGCTCCAAGCATGCATTGCATGTGTATATTGTCACTGGTATATTCTGAAAGGGTCATGACCCTTCAAAGACATTAAATCACAATTGTGGCCAAGCACTTTAGCTTCTCATGGCCTAAAATAATATTTACCAGTTATATCATGGCCTAGCATGTTTTGATCTGATCAAATCCCAATGGATAACATAAAGTCCCGCCCTAGAATTTACAGCTTAATATAGAACACAGCATTACCCGCCCACTTATAAGGTCTTGGTTCCAGAAGTATTTTTCCCATAATTTTTTTTCATTGGGATTTCATAAAATATTTAATAAAAGGGTTCTAAGTCATGAACCAAACCAACCAGCTCAAAAGTGAATAACAAAATTATAAACTTTGATTTGAAGGAATAAAGTATTTTAAATCAGACAAAAGACATTGGTAGAAGACTGTATACTTAGAGGAATAGTTCACCCAAAAATACAAATTCCGACATCATTTACTCACCCTAATGCCATCCCAGATGTGTATGACTTTTTCATCTGCTGAACTCAAAAGAAGATTTTTAGAAGAATGTCTCTGCTCTTTTGGTCCAAGCAATGCAAATTAATGGATGCCAAAATTTTGAAGCTCAAAAACAAAGAGTTGGGGTACTCTAGTTTGGACTCGAGTCCAATTTTAATGGACTTGGATTTGTCACGGACTCCTGATGCATTTTTGCTCGGACTTAACTCGGACTCGAGCCTTTGGGACTCTGGATTTTTTTCAGAGTCCAGGCGAGTCCATGACATTTGTGATGCAAAAAAAAATTTAATAAATAAATAAAAGCTAAATGAATGAACACATCTCTCTGCATGGAGCTGTATTAGCCCCTGAAGTTGTAAACATAGCCAGAGTTGTTTCACTGTTTAAGCAAACACACGTGCACACTCATCAGTCAACCAATACGCTTGAATGATACTACAGAGATTACTGTATAACATTTACTACCGAGGTGGCTGGCACGACGAAAACATAAAGACGGGTATGTATCCAATGTAATAGAAACTTAAGAAGGCAGTTTCACACAACACAGGACCTGACTGGTGAAGTTGTGTGTACCGTTTGTGCAGCCATGGCGGTGCTCGCATTGTGGTTTCATCATGGTTAAAAACTTAAAATCAAGAACTTCACCGACATCATGTCTCTCTCTGTTTACTGTCACATTTTTCAGATATTCTTCTAAAAATCATAATTTGTATTCTGCAGGGAACAGAAAGTCATACACATCTGAGATGGGATGAGAATGAGTAATTGATGAGAGAATAAAAAGTTTGGGTGAATTTATTTTTTAATTCTTTATTGAGAGAATGAACTACAATCCCATGAAGCAGGGGTGCTCATTACGCTAATCGCTAGAGAACCACTGGTTGATCTCTATAACAGGTCAAAAGGGAAAGAAAGTAGTGAGAGAAAAGACACAAATAAGAAAAATATGAATGATTGATTTTTCATTTCCTTGCCACAGGCAGCCTCTGTGTGTGCACTTCACTTGCGTGTGTGCTCTGAAAGCGTTCGCTCTAAAGGTGGATACACTCCTACACAGTCAAATACATTTCAAAATTTCACCAAAAATGTCCCTCGAGATATTAATGTTAAAACAAACAGTAATGTATAAAGCGAATGTTAAAAGTGGGACAAAAAAAGTGAATTTGTATCAAAATGTTGGACTTGTATAAATGTAACCTGTGTTTAATAAGTATGTTGTTAAAATGAATAAAACAACAATAACTAGAAAACTGTGGATAAATTTAGTAACTTTAGAAAGTAATAATGGAATATAATCAAACAGTGAAGACCAGTGCCCGGTTGCATAAAACACCTTAAATTTTTCCTTTAAAGCCTGATTTTCGCTTACCTGAGGGAATGACTTGAGGGTGCTGCATCTAATCCCTTATACACTTCTCTTAGGTAAGGGAAACCATTAAGGGCTTTACTACAGTGAGAGAGGATTTACCATAATAAAACTCTACTCTTACCAATGTCCCGACCAAAAGTTGGGCAATTTTACCACATAAAAAAATACTTTAACTTTACACTATGATTTTATTTTAATATTAATGACTATTAAAGTTTCTCTGTATCATTATTCATGTGTAAATTATTTCTGAAGCAGTGCATAAGTAGCGTTGTCACGTGTTAGTTTTCACAGCACTTTTCAGTATGCACCAATCACATTAGTTTACGATTAATGCATAAATATATTTTCTGGAGGATGCACAGGAGGATTTCCATTTGTATCTGAGGTACAATCCTCAAACTGAATCGATTCAAACTTTTCTGTGTACACATTTTCCTCTGTAAACATCCTGAGTTTTGCATGCAGACAAAATTAATGGAGGATTCTGATTTTAAGGCCTTTTGAGAAAGACACTTTTGAAAGATTGCCCGGTGAGTGTTGGATTAGAGGTGCAAGACGTTAAGATGCTTGTATGACTGTGCAGAGAACTGATTGCCATCCCAAATTAAGAATTTTATAGGTAAAAACTATTCATGGCATTATTTTGAAGAAATCCTCACTAGGCAAAATGTTTCACAAGTACCTAAAACTTTTGCACAGTATCGTATATAGAAAAAGTAGCGATATCTCGCAAATGAACTTTTGGTATGATTTTAATTCATTCATTTGTACAGTTTCTAAAGATACAGTCAACCAGATAATACTGGGTACACTTCTGGTTTGTGTGTGTTCCTATTAGATCGCCCTCCAGCTTGTTAGCGTTTCTCATAACGTGTGACCTTCAAATCTGTCCTTCTGCAACAACTGCAACAGTTTTTCATCACTTAAATGGTCTAAACTGGGTTCTCATTAAAAATTTGCCTTGACACACTATACTCTTCAATTGGCTGTATAAACATAGCTATTTATTCATTTTTATGAACCTTGAAACTCTTAACCTATACTTAAGGTGAAGTTTTCCTAACTTTAGGAAATACTTAGGAAAATGGCAGTTAAGGGGCCTTATGCAATACTTAACGATTTTTAAGGGCACACTTAAGTTAAAAATAAATGTTTGTAAGGAAATTGCAAGGAATTAGGACGTTATACCCATAAAAACACTTGAGTAACACTTAAAGGTTTTTTCCTGCAATATCTTTAAGTTTAAGGGAAACATTTGGGTGATCTTAAGGGAAAATTACACTTAAAGTGTTTTACGCGACCGGGCAGAGTAGCTAGTAGTTTTATGTTACATTTAATTTCATTCTGAATGTTTACTTAAATACTTAATAGGCTACTGCTGTTAGTTTTTTTTAAAGCTATTAAAAAAAAGAAAAAAATGATTAATTTGTTTCTTTGTTCTTATTTACAGAATTAAAGACTGTTGACTTCTCTTGAGTAATTACTTGAAAATAATGCTTAAATTTAAAAAAGAAGGAGTTTTATTTGTTGTGGTATCAAAATACCCGACATGTTTATATTGTGTTTGGTAGATCTTGCTATAATAACATTATGAAAAACTATCGGTATTGATACAGTTTCCCAATTAAAGCTTCTGATTCGATTAAATATCGATTCTTATGGATTTATTTCAGATATAATGTCCCTTTTGCTTGCATATAAAATAAATTATATCACAGCTAATGCTGTTGATTTTACCAGGGACCTTTTTACTACATTAGGAAAATATACATTTTACTAAATATATTTTATAACTTTTTCATAAATTTGGTCACATTTTGGCTATTTATAAATGAACAAATAAATGTATTTAATCAATAAATAAGATATTATATATTATATATGTTATTTTTGTTACATATTTATGTTAAATTGCATAATTTGTACTATTTAAAATTATTTATATTGATTTGTTGAACAAGTGCTAAAACCGGTACTGTCTCTTTAACAAAAAATGAGCGCATGTTAGCTAGAGAGGACTCAAATGGCTTTAACTCATCTGTGCGATGCATGATTAGATTTGAATGTTTTTTTTGTGGTTGTTTTTTTTATCAAGAACTGACTTTAAAGAACAGAAAAGGTATTAATAAAAGTCTGTAGTCAATGACAAATGGGTTGCGTGGATCTTGTCTTGGACACACACATTACACAGAACTTTTACTCTCAGCACGCTGTGAAACACTTCACGACTAAACTACACAATTACTGGTGAGTGACATGTAAACATTCACCAGCCAGTTGCCCAAAATATTCACTTTAGCCGCACAGCACGAAATTTGGTTGCAAATGCGTCTGATTTCCTTTCTTTGTAGTGGAAGATCGAGCTTGGGATTTAAGAATCAACATCAAGAGCGTTCAAATGACGATCACGAGCAATCGGAAAAACGATATTTGTACCCACCCCTAATTGATGTAATAAGGATAGAAAAAAACTGTTGTTGATTAAGCATAAAACAATCTATACATTTGTTTACATTTTTTTTTTCAAAACATTCAGATAAATACTAATATATAAGTAGTTAGAGAGTTTATGGGAGACAGACTTGATTGCGTCATGAGAGTGGCTGGTCGCTACTGGGCATGTTTAGTGCACTTTGTTCTCTCAGACTCTGATTGGTGGATCTTTTCTGCTGGATCATGGGTAGTGTAGTTTTTTGCAATTAAACATGATTTTTTAAAACTTAAGTTGAAAAAATGTTGACTGACTGGCTTCAACAGAAACATGTATCATTGATTAACAACACTAGAGCTCATGGTAGGTCTGTCTTTAAAGGTTTATAAGGTATCATTAAAAACTCCTTTGAAAATGAATGGGATTTTTACTTCCTTAACCAGACTGTTGCACTCTTCTGTTATATACACAAATACATAATGTAATGACAGGTACATGCATTGCAAATGTTGTTTTTAGAACGTACATTTATTTGCTCTCTTTCCCTTTTTCTCTGTTGGTGGAGTTTAAAGGTACGACAGGTTGATTTTGTTTGATTCACTGTCTCTTGTTTATTATTTGTCTGCGTAACACCATGTGTTTATATGTTAAGCCAGGAATGAACAGACTTTGGACATGTGTTACCTCAGAACTCCCTCATATCAGACCTGACCTTTTCTTGCAGTGAGCGTGAGAGAGGAGAGAGCTTTGAGAATATTGACAGCAGCACGTGGCTCACAGTGATGACATGCACTGGATTGATTTGCTGTGTATTAAATACCAGCGTGCTCTGTGTGTATGTGTTTAAGACCACGCATACCTGTGTACAGCAGACTGCTCCTATGTATGATTGGTGTTTATATGTGTGTGATGACCTCCTCGTTGTTGTATTCAGAGCCCCCAGGTGGTGACTGCAGGGCATCTTCATAGAGAGTGACAACTAACTTCCCACACCAATTGACCCCCTTTTCTCTCTTTCTCTCTGCTGACAGAGGAGATTTCCTGTGAGCAGATGTTAGCAGGCTCTTTGAAGCACAATGACTGCAGTCCTGTGTTAGTTTGGGTAGGCGGGCCTCATTCAGTCCGCTGCAGCAGGTGTGAAATGATTGGTCGAGGCTTCCTAGGGACCAATCACAAACTACGCTGTAGATTTCAGAGAATAGAGTGATTTGAAAATATGAAAAGGATAATGCAAAATTTTCACTCATCAAGACACATGCATTTAAAAAAAGATTAATTAGGGGAGGGGAAAAATAATATTAAGCTGTAACATGTTTCATCTAAATAAATTCTGATGCATAAATTAAGGCAAAATATTACAAATCGCAAAATACATTGCAATATGGCGGTTAAATACTGGATATGGCTTATGGCATATCATGTTTTTATTACATTTTTCAGAAAATAAATGTATGATGTGTCCTGGTGGGGTTAAAGGGCAAGACTGGTTTGTTTTGTTTTAGAAACATGGAAAAAGGAAGATACAAAATGTAGGGAATTATTTTGTGTCTGACACATGTACATAATTGGGCTAACTAAATGCTTTTAGTTTATGGATATATTTAGTGGATATATTTTAGGGCAAATCGGGGCTAGTTGTCACACTTCTTTCTCCAGTAAATATATTTTAAGGTTGGTTTATTTTTGAAAGTCAGTTTCTGCATTGTGGCTTCAAAAAAGCTATTTAGCATTTTACAGTTTATTGACAACATGTTGACCTTTTGTGACATCACAACCACCAAAGCAAAATCTTCAACTCTCCTTAACTCTACACCTACATTAAACAGCCTATTATAGGCTTTTCAGCTAAATTTAAAAAGTATAATAATTATATAACACAAAATGTCTCATGAAACAACAAAAATGGAAAAAGGTCATATACAAATATTTTTATTAATGAATTCTATAAATGTATGATATTCAAAACACATATGACAGCCTGCCCTAATAAATGTGACAACATGCCCTGAAATGATTTGCATGAAAAATACCGTTGTCCTTAGAACACATTTAAACCTTTCTGTAAAAATCTGCCTTCATAATGTAGTCGAGTCTTGTGTTAATACTGTATATGCCAGTGTGGTTTGATTATGTTCACTTGTTTATCCTTGAGCTTTGAACATTTTAACTAGTTTTTAAAAAAAAAAAGTAAAACAACAATATTTGTTATACAGATTTGGACATTTGACATACAATCTTTTCGTTACAGAGATATAGCCTTTGTATTTATCTCTTGTATGTACACTTGTCTCAAGAATTGTCAAGTTACCAATACTATTGCAAACCCAGCATCAGAGCAAAAGGACTGTATTTTCAAATTGCATACTGTAAGACAGTCAAGTATTAAACCATCAGTGCAGTAATCATCCATTACTAAAACCTTCAAGTCCATCAGGATCTATCAGCAAAGCTTTTAGTGATGGGGACCTTGTGCTGTCAGTCTCTAGTGAACTGTCCCGCACCTGCTGCACCTGACCTGGAGGTCCAGGGGAGGATCAGCAAGGTTACGAGCACTGCTGTTCTGAGCCCCAGTGGTTAGTGGGGTTTTAAAGAAAGAGCAGCTCTCTCTCTCTCCTCTTGTCACCATCACTCTCTTCTTTTAAATCCACAAAGAGTCAGATTAGAGTATCAAATCTTATTCTTTTCTGCTCTCTTGATGTTTTCAACTTTTGCATTTTTAAAACAAAAGATATTAGAAGCACATTCTCTTTCTCTATCAAGGGCTCTACAAACCCAGCCTTCCGCCTTTTACTTTTAAAAACTGAATAAAATGCTTAACTCCCTGGAGGATTCTCCTATCCCACAACTCAAGGCTGCAGTAGAATAGTACGGGACAGAGATGTTTCCCCCCAGCATATACACTGCAGTCCCCCAGTGCTCTCGGTTGTGTCTCATTAGTGATTGTCTCTATGCACTTTGAGCCTGCTGCCATGGTGGCACACGATAACCGCCTGCAATGAGCAGCAGACCGCAACATTAGTCATGCATCCCCGATACACACACATAAACACCTCTGCCAAAATAATACCCACCACCACAATAATGATCAGGATGATAACAGATTAAAAAGCACAGATCGCAGTGTGGGGATAGCTCTGATATCTGCCCCAGTCAGGGGTACCGAGGGGCCATGGGGACAGGTGTTTCGAGGATGGGGGTGTTAGTAAGGGTTGGAGGCCTCAGGTCCTTCGGGAGAGCAGGCCTTTTGGTTTGAATCCTGTTTGTTTTCTTTGGACTTTTACATGAGAGGAATCAGACAGGGTTAAAGGGCTTTGTTGTTCTGTCTCTAGAGATCCAGGCTGTTGAATGTGGTGTTTTAACACATAAACGTTCACAGCTTTGGTTTTGTGTGGTTAGTGCGGTACTCGTCACACAGCTACAGAGGTGGATTTAGGGTGAAATAACATGTGGTTTTTAATAAGTATGCTTAAAGAAGGTCATCCAGCCCATAGGAATCTCTACAGCTTAAGAGAAGCCTCAAATGAAGGCTTTGACAGCTGATATTTTCCCTGAATAAACATGTGGA
Source organism: Moxostoma hubbsi (assembly GCA_032164185.1). NCBI lineage: Eukaryota > Metazoa > Chordata > Actinopteri > Cypriniformes > Catostomidae > Moxostoma > Moxostoma hubbsi. Next base: position 14,258,088 of record JAVLUX010000023.1, read on the forward strand.
ATCATAAGTTGGATAAACAGCCATAACTGTTAACATTCAAATATAGAGAGGCTGAACGTCTCGGAGATTAGGCTAAATTTGGTCCACACTAGGGACATTTTAATTGCTGCTTTGTTTTCGAAAGTTATAATTGAAGAACAAACAGGCCAGAGGCTGTATTTGTATCTATTTATGCGCTTGTGTGTGCATGTGCGTTTGTCTTTATTAGCTGTCTGGTTTCCGTACACACACCAGTGAGCTAGCATTTGCACTAACAATGTTTCTCCCTCTCAGTCTCAAGCAGTGGAACGTGTTCGCTAATTGCAAACTTTATTAGACGTTTCCTATTATTATTGACGTTGCAAATGTTATTCTGAACTGCACCGTTTCGCTTTCCAGTCTGCTTGGCTTATTGGGCCCAGCACATAATAACACATTTCAATATTGAGGTGATTGGAAGACGCGGTGAGATGCTGCTAACACGTGTTCACTTCCAAGACAATGGTGCTTTTAATTTGCATAATCTGAATATATTTTCTGGCTCAGGTTTTTTTGAAAGTAGACTTAATTGTGAGTTAATGTGGGACTCGAAGTTGTACCAAATGCTGCAGAACCTTTCCTCAATCGTTCTGAAGGCGCAGAGCTCCGTTGTTAAACATTTCTTGGTCATGTGTGTCTAATTTGTTCTTTGCTTTAATGTCAACCGGCATCCAAAGCAACTTGTATTCAAATGACTCTGCTCTACTTTTAAGTTAACTAGTGTTTTACTCTTTTTCCCCACCCCCCCTTCCCTTTCTAATGTGTTTATAGAATAATGCAGATGAGCTGCATGCGGAGCGTCTTCGCAAGGCTACAGAACGTCTGCGCAGTCCCGTTGTCTTCCACAAGGAGTCTACTGTCAGGAAAACACAGCTTCAATCGTTCAGCCAATATGTAGAGACCAGGCCAGGTGAGGCCTCTTCCTTTCACTGATGTCAGTTCCACTAATTTGATTTACATTTTATTTATTGAGGATCTTTCATTCTGGAACAGCGCAGCAACCGATAATTACATTTATTTAATGCACAAAGATGGCCAAGCCTGGAACACCAAGGTTGTTTTTCATATTACTACCAGGACTTCAATTAGACTTAATCTTAAGATAGTAGTCAGAGGTATCTCTTACTGGCCTATAAGAATAGTAACAGTTTGAAAATGGTGCTGTAAAAGATGATTATAGACGCCTTGGGGTTGCTGTAATGGACATGGCGGATCTGATTGGTTGGTTTAAAAGGTCTGACTGATGTATTAAAATGGTGTGGTACTGATAAAATGGTCTTTATATTCATCTATGGCCATTCTGTCTGTGTGCGTAGGTGAGAACAAATCATCAACTTTTAACATCTCTCTTTTCAGAGGTAAAAAGGCAGAGATCGGTGCCTGAAGATCTCAAGCGAGTGACCGAGGAGAGAGGAGCTCTGACAGAGACAGAGGGACGAAAGCCAACTGAAGATGAAGTACTAAATGCATATTTAAATTCTCCGTCACTGCTGCTCATTCTTATGCTGTCTGTGATACGGGCTCATAGTTGGACGTCACATACACGCAGTCACTCACATCTGTCTGAGGGGCAGAGAGAGTTGATGACAATCTGTTCTTCCCTAAAGCCAAAGAGAGACTGTCAGTCAATTAGAAATCTGTTCCCTGATAATTGTAAGATTAGGAAAAAGGAGATGGAAAGAAGGATGGGAATCCCTCTTTCACTCCTCCTTTTCTGTCTTTTCATTTCTAAACTGTTCAGTTTGTCCCAGATTTCAGCTCTGTTGTGAATCGTTTCGTTATCCACCAATCTCTCTCAACATACAGTGGAGTTCAGGAGTCCACTTTTTAGAGCATTTTTCAAATGTAATACTTTTTCATTACAAATTATAAAATCAGCATAAGAATTTGGGTGAAAATTTGTATGGAAAATGTATAGGAATTTCAGACTTTCTTATTGGTTTGTTGGTATTGATATTTGGTGTGCCCCCATTTTACTGAGTGTAAAAGCACTTGAGCTGGTTTATGTAAAACCTGATGATCCATGTTGTCCCAGCATGATTCCAGAAAATCTTGTGCAATTCAATAGAAGAAAGCGCATCTAAACTTTCAATACAAAGGTGCTTACATAGTCAATGTAAATAGTCAATTTGAATAGTGACCTAGAAATATGTTGACCCCCCCCTGCCAAAACAAATCCAAAACCTTTTATTTCCAGGTTTAAATGGATTCACTCAAAAATGAAAATTCTGTAATTTACTCAACCTCATGTTGTTCCATACAAACCTATTTGACTGACATTGTGTTTCTTAATGGAACACATAAGGAGATGTCAGGCAGAATGTTAACTTACATCACCATTTACTTTCATTGCTTCTTTTGCCCATATAATGAACCCAAAAAATGAAGATGAATGGTGACTGAGGCTAACATTCTGCTTAACATCTGCTTTTGTGTTCCACGGAAGAAAGAAAGCCATACAAGTTTGAAGCAACAACAGGTGAGTACTTTAAATGATTATGGAGTTTTCATTTTTGGGTAAGCTGTCCCTTTAATTTAGATTTTGAATTCCAGATTTTGCGTGGACTTTTGAACCCCACTATATTGCATTCCTTCCTTCTCTCCATGCAGATATACTGCATTGAAGTAATGAAACAGATTTTAATTATTGAAGCACCATATACAGGGCTAAGGCAAAGAGAAACTTACCCTGGGAAGAGTGAGATAGATACAGAGAGAGAGAGGGATGGTCAGTGGAGACCAGCTTTGCCCCTCTCTGTGTTGGGGTTAATGTGTGTTGAACTTGCCCATTACCCAGCTCAAGCTGAATTACCCCGCAAATGATGTTTGCATTAATATAATATATATGGAAATTTCAACACTTAATTATGGCAGAGAGGCAAGAACAGGGGGAGGGGGCTGATCATGTGTAAAATTGATTTGTGGGAGAAGTATTTGATAGAGCACCGAGGAAGAAGGAGTTTGATGGACAGCAGAAGGACTGAAGCAGAAAAAGTGCTGTGTTGGATAGAAGAAAAAAACTTTTTCCACCATTTCCCACTTTGCCATTACGAAATATATATATATATATATATATATATATATATATATATATATATATATATATATATATATAGACACACACACACACACACACACACACACACACATTTCTGCAATCTTTAGGTTGTGAATTTAAATTAGTTTATTAAATTACTTTTTTTTTTTCTTCTTCTTCCCCTCCTCCTTCTTTGCTGTGAGTGCTAGGAGGGTAGGAAGGACAGAGGAGGGCCAATAAACGAGTGGAATAAAAGGAGGGGTGCTTGTCACTATCACACACTTAGAAATAAGCGTGCAGTTTAATTACTCAATTTTCCCTAATCACTGGCTCATCCTTCACTCCAGTCTTTCCCACGTGCCAAAGGAGGTGTGTGTGCGTGTCTCCAAACATGTGTACATGAGTGAATCTGAGCGTGTGTGTGTGTGTGTGTGTGTGTGTGTGTGTGTGTGTGTGTGTGTGTGTGTGTGTGTGTGTGTGTGTGTGTAGATCTGTCAGATCCCTGCTGATAGGCCCTTAGGCACAGACCCACCTCTCCCATATATTTCAATTTGTCTCTCTGTGTTAGTCTCCGGACTGCTGTAATAGTGGATTTTGTAATGCTGAATTCTCTCTGAGGTCATTTAATGTGTTTATATTGGTGTGTTAGCACACACAGTCCTGCCTGAGGCTTCATGCTTGGGTTTAAAAAAAATAGACAGAATAAATAAATCTTTATGAAATGGTAATAATTAGTTTAAAGATTTGATGTCATTGCCAAAATTAGCCATGTGTTGTATCTTGTGTGTGTGTGTGTACATATATGTGCACATATATGTACACATACAGTGAGGAAAATAAGTATTTGAACACCCTGCTATTTTGCAAGTTCTCCCACTTGGAAATCATGGAGGGGTCTGAAATTGTCATCGTAGGTGCATGTCCACTGTGAGAGACATAATCTAAAAAAAAAAATCCAGAAATCACAATGTATGATTTTTTTAACTATTTATTTGTATGATACAGCTGCAAATAAGTATTTGAACACCTGTCTATCAGCTAGAATTCTGACCCTCAAAGACCTGTTAGTCTGCCTTTAAAATGTCCACCTCCACTCCATTTATTATCCTAAATTAGATGCACCTGTTTGAGGTCGTTAGCTGCATAAAGACACCTGTCCACCCCATACAATCAGTAAGAATCCAACTACTAACATGGCCAAGACCAAAGAGCTGTCCAAAGACACTAGAGACAAAATTGTACACCTCCACAAGGCTGGAAAGGGCTACGGGGAAATTGCCAAGCAGCTTGGTGAAAAAAGGTCCACTGTTGGAGCAATCATTAGAAAATGGAAGAAGCTAAACATGACTGTCAATCTCCCTCGGACTGGGGCTCCATGCAAGATCTCACCTCGTGGGGTCTCAATGATCCTAAGAAAGGTGAGAAATCAGCCCAGAACTACACGGGAGGAGCTGGTCAATGACCTGAAAAGAGCTGGGACCACCGTTTCCAAGGTTACTGTTGGTAATACACTAAGACGTCATGGTTTGAAATCATGCATGGCACGGAAGGTTCCCCTGCTTAAACCAGCACATGTCAAGGCCCGTCTTAAGTTTGCCAATGACCATTTGGATGATCCAGAGGAGTCATGGGGGAAAGTCATGTGGTCAGATGAGACCAAAATAGAACTTTTTGGTCATAATTCCACTAACCGTGTTTGGAGGAAGAAGAATGTTGAGTACCATCCCAAGAACACCATCCCTACTGTGAAGCATGGGGGTGGTAGCATCATGCTTTGGGGGTGTTTTTCTGCACATGGGACAGGGCGACTGCACTGTATTAAGGAGAGGATGACCGGGGCCATGTATTGCGAGATTTTGGGGAACAACCTCCTTCCCTCAGTTAGAGCATTGAAGATGGGTCGAGGCTGGGTCTTCCAACATGACAATGACCCGAAGCACACAGCCAGGATAACCAAGGAGCGGCTCTGTAAGAAGAATATCAAGGTTCTGGCGTGGCCTAGCCAGTCTCCAGACCTAAACCCAATAGAGAATCTTTGGAGGGAGCTCAAACTCCGTGTTTCTCAGCGACAGCCCAGAAACCTGACTGATCTAGAGAAGATCTGTGTGGAGGAGTGGGCCAAAATCCCTCCTGCAGTGTGTGAAAACCTGGTGAAAAACTACAGGAAACGTTTGACCTCTGTAATTGCAAACAAAGGCTACTGTACCAAATATTAACATTGATTTTCTCAGGTGTTCAAATACTTATTTGCAGCTGTATCATACAAATAAATAGTTAAAAAATCATACATTGTGATTTCTGGATTTTTTTTTTAGATTATGTCTCTCACAGTGGACATGCGCCTACGATGACAATTTCAGACCCCTCCATGATTTCTAAGTGGGAGAACTTGCAAAATAGCAGGGTGTTCAAATACTTATTTTCCTCACTGTATATATGTACTTTGCAAAAGTTTTACGCACTTGTGTAAAATGTTGCATAGTGAGGATGTCTTCAAAAATAATGTCATAAATAGTTTTCATTTATCAATTAACATCATACAAAGTCCAGTAAACATAAAAAAGCTAAATCAATATTTGGTGTGACCACCTTTGCCTTTAAAATAACCCCAATTTTCCTAGGTACACCTGGACACAGTTTGTCTTGGCTGTTGGCAGATAGGATGTTCCAAGCTTCTTGGAGAATTTACCACAGTTGTTCTATCTATTTAGGCTGCCTCAATTACTTCTGTCTCTTTGTGTAATCCCAGACTGACTCAATATTCAGTGGGGGGGCTTTGTGGGGGTCTTGACATCTGTTGCAGGGCTCCCTGTTCTTCTATTCAAATCTTTTCTATTTGCAAAAGTAATGTTTCAGATTCTAACATTTATATTTCCTATTGACAATAAAGTTGAAGATATAAATAACATTCTTAAGACAAATGTTTTTGTGAAAAATCTTATGTACCTAAAATTTTGCAGAGGACTGTGTATGTATGTGTGTGTGTGTGTGTGTGTGTGTGTGTGTGTGTGTGTGTATATATATATATATATATATATATATATATATATATATATATATATATATATATATATATATATATATATATATATATATACACACACACGCATACATTAATTATATACAGTGTATGCGATATATAATTAACAATTGTTCTGTTTTAAATTGTGGATTTTACAAGAAGTGCAGCATTTTTTATTTTATGTTGCAGTTCATTTCTTTAATTATATTTAAAAAATAATTTTTATATTAGATAATTTTTATTTTATTTGAATGAAACTGTTTTAAATAGGCATATATATATATTTAACCACATTTTGATGTTTCTTTTTATGATTTTAACCTCTTTTGAAGTTGACAGCACTGTCATTTGGCAAGAAAACAGAAAAAAAGCAAAGAGATGAAATAAAACATTAATTTGCATATCCATCAGTCATCATTATGACCACTGTTCCCTTGCTATTAAATAATAAAAACTGTGGATGTGATGCTTCGTATTTTTTTCCCCTTCTCATCACTCCCCCATCCTCTCGTTTGTTCTTGCCCAGCAGAAGGCGTTCAAAGACACCAGTCAGTACGTGGTGGGAGAACTGGTGGCGCTGGAGAGCGAGCAGAGGCAGATCGACACGCGGGCCTCGCGTGTGGAGAGGCGTCTGCGCTATCTCATGGACACAGGTACGCCGCCCAATTACACTGTAAACAGTTTTGGCAAATTGAGCGTTCACAAACTCTTATGGAGTTTGGGAAGTGTGAATCTTTGAAGCCGGGATGTTGGGGCGGCAGCGGGGATATGAAAAGGGGCGGTGAGGATGCAGGGAGGCTCTCTGGGCCGCCGTGATAAGAGAGCCTTCATGGGAGCTGATAACTAGTGCTGATAGCGTCCGCCAGCCAGCCACTATTGAACAGTACCGTGCAGCCATGCGCAACAGAACCCCATATCTGGCCTTCAATGATATGCTGTAGAAAAGAGAGAGAAAGGAGGAGGGAGCAAAAAGGGGGATATGGAGGGGTAAAGGGTGAAGAGGGGAGGGGTGGTGTTTGGGGCTGGACCAAAAAGGAAATGTTGAAATTATTAAAGACATATTAATAGATACATGCACTCACTCTCCTCCTCTCGCTCTCACTCTCCCTACCTCTATCACTCTCTCTCTCTCTCTCTCTCTCTTCCTCCTATATACACATATGAAAGGATGTGGAGCAATCTTTCAGGTGTGTGTATAGCAGGGAAATAGGGCTACTGAGCCTTTGTCAAAGCAGGGAGCTCCGTTCAGAGCAAAAACGGCAATGACACTTCAATGACTGAAATTTGAGAATAGCTGCCTGCCATCGGATTCTGATACAAAACAATAATTTTTCACAAGGGCAAATTTGTGAAGCAAGGAAAGGAAGGGGTGGGGCGAGAGGGGTGTTCAAAAAAAGAGGAAAAAATAGAGGGTTGATTTTTTATTTTTTTATTTTTTATTTTTATTTTTTTTTTTATGCTTCTCCATCACATTGAGACGATATCAAGACTGTCACAGTTTTATGTTTGCCCAACCTTCCATCCATCCATCCCTCTCGCTCTCTCTCTCTTCACACTCACCTGCTGAAGTCAAAGCTACGGTGTCCATTTGAAGGTTTTTTTCGTTTATTTTTTTTTTTTGCTCTGAATGATATAGGGCTTGAATACCCTAGCAGGTGGAAAACCAAACTAAACATTTCAGCAATATTTACACACTCATACAGAAAAAGAGAAGCTGTTACACACCAGACCCCATGTACAAGTCTCACCTTAATGTGCTTACCTGTCTAAGCTAGTGCACAAATTTCAACGCTGCAAACAGGTAAACATTTTTACTGCTGTCAAGTTCACACACTGCATGTTCTGTCAACAATAGCTTCTGTAGTTAAATAATATATAAAAATGTATTGAAAGTCTGAAGTCAAATGGTATGCTGCACAGACAGTATACTGTATTAAAAATACCGTAGACTGCACTAAGCTATGTTCCACATAATTCTTCTAATTATCATACACTATGTGATAGGGACCAAGCAGTCACACCATAGAGAAGGAATGGCATTCTAAAAGATATTTATTCCATCAGAGGTGCAAAATAAATAGTATTTAAAAGCAATTATAATAACAAGGTTACATCTTAAAACTAGACCTTTTTTAGGTACTAAAGCAGTACCAACTCCCTCCCTCTACTATGTAGGCCGGAGTTTCTTTGCACTCGAGCAGAGCTAGAATAACCTAGTACATGTGTTCAAACACTCGTCATCCATCTTGTCTCCCCTAGTGACGGCTGGTTTAAATACATAATTTTTGTAAATTGGAACATACCATTTTGCATAACTTAAAATTAACCCTCACATCCCCATTCTTAAATACAATGCCATTGAATAAATACATAAGAACAACAGATAAACAGTGTTGGGAAGCGACTCAAAAAGTGTTGAAAGCTAAAATACAAACTACTCAACAGAAAAATTTAAGTTAAGCTAAAAGCTACACTTCAGAGAAAGTAGCAAGTTACACTACAAGCTACATGCCAGAAGTAGCTTGCTACATTTAAGCTAGTTCATATTTTTTCAACCGCAGATGCTCGTAGGATAGCATCGACATAGACAAAGCATCTAAAAGATGCATTCACATGATGTTTATCAAAGCCTTGGTACAGTATATTACAGTTTAGTGCAATAGAGTATACAAGTATACAGTGTGGTGCAATATGTTCCGGAATGTTCACGTAAAAATTCATATTTAGACATGCTACTTATACAAACCCATGTGTTCAATATTAGAGGTCGATCAATAGTGGATTTTTCCGATACCAAAGTTGGGCAGTTCCTGCCGAAAACAGATTAATCAACCAAATGATGAAATTAACACTAAAATGGTGCTGAACTTTATTACAAAAATATTCACTAATATTCGGCGGCACGATGGTGCAGCGGTTAGCACTGTCGCCTCACAGCAAGAAGGTCGTGGGTTCAAACCCCGGTTGCCCTGGCCTTTCTGTGTGGAGTTTGCATGTTCTCCCCGTGTCTGCGTGGGTTCTCTCCGGGTGCTCTGGCTTCCTCCCGACATGCAGGCTAGGTTAATCGATGTCTCCAAAAAATTGCCCTAGGTGTGAATGTGAGTGTGAATGGTTGTTTGTCTCTGTGTGGCCCTGCGATGGACTGGCGACCTGTCCAGGGTGTACCCTGCCTTTCGCCCAATGTTAGCTGGGATAGGCTCCAGCCCCCCCCCCCCCCCCCCCCGCGACCCTGTACACAGGATAAGCGGTTGTAGATGGATGGATACTAATATTCAAATTTTAAAATCAGCTGATTTTTAAATTGATTTTATTTCCTTAGCCCGAAAGAGGGTGCAATAAATACAAAACCATTCTGCACTGTTATATTATTGCATAGAACATTCCTGTCCTGTCAAAAAAAGAGCATTTCATTTTCAACTAATGTGCATAAAATAAATAAATTAAAAGTTTTAGTCAGTCCATATTCTCAAATGTTAAGTCAAAATTAAAATGAAGGAGAAAAAACACTTCAATAGACAGGTCACATGGTGTTATACTTGCACTGATTTCTACTACTCCAGATGCAAGCTTCATAATAACAAAGAAATACCACATTGTTTTTTATTCAGTACAGTTGTATGTAGAGTAGCAATATTCAGATAGCAGTGGTATTCGGCTGAACTCGGTGGGGCAGCGGCTCAGACAGGCCAGGGGCTGTTCAAACAGATGGAACACAACAGAATGGATCCAATACGATGATCTCGAGACGCACATTTCCAAGTTGAACATCTTTCCTGACAAACCATTTAAACAACTCATTGCTTAATCTGAGAAACACTTATAAGAGAGCAAGACGCAATGGCCAAAGACCTCCACCAACTGTAACGGGCTGTTTACATTGAACGCTTTTGCAATCATCCATTTGTTTTTCAATGTAAACGTGCGCTAGATGAACATCTTTGTTTCGCTTTGTTTTTGTTTATTCAGCATCTCGTGCAGGAGCGCTGTTTTTTTAGATGTTAAAAGAATAATGCTTTCTGTTAAACTGTATTTGTTGTGCTGTGTCTAGTCTTTTTTAGCGCAAGAATGTGATCGATCCGAAGTCATCGTATTAAAGTGTGGATACATTTTTTTTATTGAAATCGGATGCGTTTATATGTTTCTCTTGGCTGCATGAAGATATACATTTGCTCTCTCATGTCACTAGCTTTAAATATGCAACTTAGCTGGCTAATGAATGCCTAACCGTGACAAGCTGGATATAAACTAATGGAAAGAGATAGTAATAGATGTAATAATGTTTTTTTTGTCCCATTGTTCTAACCAATTGAGGTTAGCTTTAGCATCCTCTTAGCCTTGTCGGCAAACATACTGCTGTTCTCTACTAATGCAGCATCTAGTAAACAAATTCATTACTTTATAATGATATGACAACGTGTACTATAGTGTACTTTATACATACCTTTTCGTTGTTGATGTTTTAAATCTGCATCTGAAGTGTTCAGCTCTATGCAGAGTGTAGTCTCACACGTCAAAACAAACACTACAAGGCATCTAGAGGCTCTCATACTGTATATTGACAGCGGATCATTCCCAGCCATTCCCAGCACTGGACGCAACAGGGAAAAACTATCGGTGTGAATTTTTACCGTTAACCGATAGTTCCAGAAATCTGTTATCGTGCCGATTGTGCAATACCCATTGTATTAATGTAGTGTGTCCAGGTAATTGTACTTGTCCAAAAAACATGGTAATGCCATGGTAATTTTTTGTGTGTTTTCATGTAGGCTAATAAATGTTTTGATACTCTTTTGGTTGGAAAGTGTATTTACCTGCAGAAGTCTCAATGATATTATTCTCAACGATAAGATGCATTTGCAGGTTTAGTTTCCATTGATTGTAGATCCATTGCAGCCAGTGTTATCTTTATTTTCCTTGTTAAAAATACTCCGTAAGCTTATTGGCAGGGGAGAGCACACGCAAATGGTTCAGCAGTGTACGCGCAAGCTTTCTGAGGCATTCAGATTGAATCATGAACCGATTCAGACTTCTTTCCTATCACGTGTGACCAATTAATTTTAAAGAACCGACAGAGATGAGGGATTCATTTGTGATCTTTAGTTTTTATTCAAGACTGGCGATAGTAAACACCCAGTACAAGGCATAATGTAGCGGTGTAGCTTTTGTCAATGCTACGCCGCTACCTAGTGAACTACCTTACTGAAAAAGTAACTTAATATAAAAACTAGCTAAGCAACCACTTGGCTACTCAGAAATTTAGTTAAGCTAATAGCTTCACACTGCAGATAAATGGGAGTTAAAATCAACAATAAATAGAACGAATATAACATTTGCACAATAATACCCAATAAATATTGCAAAATGAGTAAAACAAAAACAAGTCCTTTACAATTATTAATTTAGCAGAAGCTTTTATCCAAAGCGACTTATAAATGAGGATAACAATAGAAGCAATTCATCACACAAAAGAGGCAACAATATATTAAGTGCTGTAATACAAGTCTCACATAGCAAGGAAAGGTTTGTTTTTTGTTTTTTATTATTATTATTTTAAATAACATGAAGGAAGTACTTTAGTATGAATGAGTTAGGTGTTCAATTTGGACACATTAAAATCCTGTGATGGAAACTAAATTGTGGATACGCTAGATCATTTAGATAAGACGTTTACAGCATGAAAATTACATTTGTGAAAAAAAATGTTAATGATTTGTCCAGAATTATTGATTCTGGCTCCAACTTTACCACCTCCAAAGCCCATACCTATATTTAAAATACTAAATGATGCGGCCAATACTCCATCACGTCTGCGCACTCCCCCAACAACAGCCATGCTTTTAGAGATTCATGTCACAGTAGCATCTAGCATTCTTCTTGTAATGTGCATAATGGCTATTTATTTTCTTCATCCACCTATAAATTATTGTATGCATGTGCCTATACATAAAAAACTCTTAATACAAACTACCCCTGATTCACAAAACCCCGTCCGTCCTCCCCTTCCCCCTCTCAATATATGCTCTGCCTTGGTCTGCTGTTTTTTTTGTGTTTGTTTCCCAGATGAATTCACAGTAATTGGGCTGGTTAATTTATTTACTGTGCGCAGTTCACAGCACATTAAAGAATGGAGATAATTGAACACGAATTGTCAAGTGTCTTCTGATATCAGGCGTATTACAGAAGGGAATGCGTATAAAACTCTATTTCCATGCAACCATTGTTTATGGTAATTAAGTACACAGATGTATTCCTTGGTTGCCTTCCAAGCTTATGGCGACTGCCATTGTTGTCTTCTATTAATATGTAATCAGTAAATAGTTTAATTTTCTAATCTGCAGTTGGAGAATTCACTTTCTAACAGCTCTTAATTATGGCAGAGCCATAATGATGCAGCCGCTGATGGGCTAGGAGGTCGTAAACGGAACGATGAGCGCTCAGGGGAACAGCAAGGCCTGCAGTGGCTCCTGCCTAATGAACTTATTATTCCCACACCAGAGGGAGCAGTGTCCTTCACACACACGCATACACACTGCCGCCTTCTGCCCATCTCGCCAACAACTCAACCATCACCTCTAAATATGTTAGTGTCACCCAGATTTCAAAACATATCAATTTTGAATGTGTTGCAAAGTCAAAAGAGAGAGAGAGGAGAGGTATTCACCCACTCACCATTCTGTTCGGGCACAATGCCTTCCCAAATCACATTGAAATTTTTCAGCGCTCAGCATTGAAATGTGTGTAAATGTTATCTTTGCGGCGATATTCCACAACCCTCTGAATGCATCAGCCTGACATCTGCTCAGCATGCATTTATGCACACATATGATTTTCAAATTGCTTTTATAACCTGTGACAATGCATGCAATTATTAAAATAATGGCATATAAAGGTGGCCTAAAACCAACACACCTACAGAGTTCTCGATAAGAGATTTAAAAAAGGCACAGAGGACTTTTAGGTGAGATTAACATGTTTAAAATTGCACTCCAGTCTGATAAGAATGACACAGATTTATTGCATGCTAATCCTTCCTCTTTTTCTCTGGCACGGTCACAGAAATTCACACAAGACGGATATCATCAGCTTAATGTAGTGTACAGACAAGCCATCACACTCTGTGGCAGAATAACCACCATAAACCAGCATCAGAAAAGGCCCATGATATTTGTTGTGTTCAGAACATCCTTTTTCATAGACCTGGTCATCCTCATAGGCTTAATTTACAAATATATTTACAACATTTTAGACTCAAAACGTTAACCATTTTTGTTTGTCACTTTTTCCCCTCAGTTTTCCCACATTAATTCTCTGTGCCCACATTCCAATGCAGTGGTGGCCATGCAGAAATAATTGCTTGAGTGTCTGCGTTTATAGATCTCAGCTCCGCCAAGACTGAAATGGAATTGCTTGTGTGGCTAAGGCAACATGCTTGTAAGCAGCCCCTTTAGTTTAACTAAAGATTTAAGCTTGGCTACGTGAGTCGCATAGGGAAATGGTCTCCAAGCTCAGACAACAGCTAACAGCTAACACAGCTTTAAGTATATTATCAGGCAAGTTCTTTCAGAAACGTATTGCTAAAGAAGCTTAACATTAATTATTGTAACTTTGGGAAGATTACATCCACAGCATGCTTGTAAGCGGTGGCATACTCCTCTTGACCTCCTATGCAAGAGCTTAAAGACACTAGAATGGCATTTCAGCTGCATTAATAGGATAACCAGTATAATCTTTCCACAGTAAGAGAAGCAAAAGTGTTTAGAGCATAATACTTGCTCCGGTTCTGGGGACGAGACGGGTTTTGTCATGTCTCTTGCAATCAGCATGCACCGGTTTGTATCGACGCAATCATAAACTCACTCACTCCTACTTTCTTTTTCCTCTCTCCTGTTCTCTTTCTTCTGTTGTCTCTCTTGGCCATTCTCTTCTGTTCTCCCTTGGCCCTATTATTTCACCTCCCTGGGATTTGCATGCTAGTCCGGTACCTTGTCCACTCTAATTTTAAAGACCAAAGATCTCGTTTAGCCTTCCTGCCAAGCGTGCGCGGTGAGCAGCGGAAAGTATGCCTGGAGACAAACGCAGGAATTTGGCTCATAAGGATGGCTTTTATCGGCATGACCAAAGGCCAGTGCTGGATCAGGAGGTGACTGCCTATTCAGGTTTAGGGCTGGACTATGTGCTCGACTTCAAGAGCTGGTTAACATCAGAATGGTCCATTTTCAGCTACTGGCTTTTTGGCCCTTTGTTCTTCCCGCTAGTTTTAATTCTCACTGGACCATTACATGTACAGTGTAGATTGCTATAGTGAAGTCATTCTGGCAATTTATTCTCGCTACCTAATATAAACAGGCTATATATTTAGCCTCAATGTATTAATATTGTATGACATTAGTGTTACTCCTGTATAAAAAAAAAACTCTTGTTCTTCCAAGTGTGCTTAATTACATCTTGAGAAAGAAGATTATTTCTCTAAAAGAGCTACAATAGAATGGGCAGAAAGGAAAAGCCAGACATCAGCCCTTTTTAATCTTTGAGGCCGTTTGAATGTTCGAGAAGCAAAAAACAATTTAATTAGTTAAGTTACATTGACTTCACATTTAAACCCCCAACCAGCAAGCCCCCCCTTCCAAAAGCTTTTCCCGGATGTGAAGTTTTTTTTTTTTTTTGCTCTGGTGTCAGGCTTTCAAACATTCTTTAACAGTTGGGTGAAAGGGGATTTTAAGGAAGATTAGAGAAGGGGATCCTCCAGGCATTGTCTGAGAGTCTTAAGATAAAACACACGGGGTGGATAGTGTCTGCGGAGGGGGTATCAGGGGGAAGGGTTTGTTGGTTGCTCCAGATAGGGCCTGCATTGCGAGACGTGTAATTTAGATTTTTATAATGGCTCGGAAATGACGATGAGTCATCGTCATACTGCTCTATTTTTGGTCTCCTTTTTTCTCAATCCCTCTCTTTCATTCCACCCCATGTTTTTTGCAGTGGCCTTGCTGTCCTCTAAGTTGTTGGTGAGAAGGTAAGTTAAATGTTACATGTGGCATTGCAGGTAGGCAGTGATATGCCCGATTAACATTTTCAAAAGGGGCACAATGATGGCGCGTATTATAATCTCCCCTTTATTGAAGCATCTTGAGGCCTTTTCATCTCCCCACCCCTTGACTGCCATTCCAGTAAGACCCCGCCAAAAGCAGCTAGTGCCATGCCACTGCGGCTTCATACACAGAAAAACAGTGCCACACTACACAACACCAGCAAGACCTCAGTGATTTGTTGGTAATGTAAAAAAAAAAAAAAAAAAAAATATATATATATATATATATATATATATATATATATATATATATATATATATATATATATATATATATATATATATATATATTTTTTTTTTTTTATATATATATATATATATATATAATTACATGGTGTCCCGATTAATTAATCACGATTCATTTTTTATTATATTTATATATATATATATATATATATATATATAAAAACAAATATTCAGCTAATTCAAATGCATTACATTGGCAGAAGTGTTAATCATTGATAAGACAATACAAAAAGCGGCTTTAGAATACAATGTATTGTTTACTACCATATTAATGAACATAAGCCAATCATTGGCATACAGTTCACAGCAATACATTTCACAAGTGAATTTGTTAATCAGTTGGAGATTTATTATGAGAGCTTGTTTAAGAGCCCGTCAATTTACACCTGCGTCAGACATTCTTGTGTAGCATCTCGGGTGCATTGCATCATAAACATAAAATGTTTAGGTCACTGTGTCAAGTTAAATATAGTTTAATAATCAACCTTTATACACATCTTGAGATCCCTTAGTTTGCATTTGCGCTCCTTCAAGTGTTTTGAACACAAGAACGTAACGCATGTTTGTGTTGTGCATCTGCTGAAGTTTGTTTTCTTCACTGCGCGTTGCTCATACAGCTGAAATTTCACTTACTGACCTCTAGAGTAAACAGGTGGTACTACAAGCTTGCATTTCTCAGGAATCTTCCCTATTATGGTCCGGGGGCATGCGATTAATTGCGTTAATTATTTTAACGTGTTATTTCTTGTCAAATTAATCACACTGAATTAATGCATTAAATCAACAGCCCTAATATATATATATATATATATATATATATATATATATATATATATATATATAGAGAGAGAGAGAGAGAGAGAGAGAGAGAGAGAGAGAGAGAGAGAGAGAGAGAGAGAGAGAATTTTTTTTTCTTTTTTTGTGGCACTGGAGTGTGTGCCTGTCTTTTATGGGCTAATAGAGAAGACATAGGAAAGTGGAGGGTAACTTACAGGGAATAGAATTGGTACATGAGACAGGCCCGATTCAGTCATATATTACCGTGTCACACAGTCTGTGTTAAAAACATATGCACTACCCACACCACCACTATCCAGTTTAATTTGTTTTATTTGTTACCATTTCGCCTCAATCCGGGTGGCAGAGGACGAATCCCAGCTGCCTCCACGTCTGAGACGTCAATCTGTGTATCTTATCACATGGCTTGTTGAGCACGTTGTCACTTACACATAGTGCATAGGAGGCTTCACGCCATCCACCGCGGCATCAATGCTCAACTCACCATGAGCCCCACCAAGAACGAACCACATTATGGCGACCACGAGGAGGTTACTCCATGTGACTCTACCCTTCCTAGCAACCGGGCCAATTTGGTTGCTTAGGACACCTGGGTGGAGTCACTCATCAGTTTGGGAGTTTAATTTGATTGTTAATATCCAATTAAAATATATTAATCTCTGTTCACTCAAAAATAAAAATTCTGTGATCACCCTCATACCTCCAAAGTTGTGGAAAAATAAACAAAGTCAAGGTATTGGAGTGGGGATCACAAAGCCCTGACCGCAATCCTATAGAAAATTTGAGGGCAGAAAAGGAGGCCAACAAACCTTACTCAGTTACATCAGTTCTGTCTGGAGGAATGGGCCAAAATTCCACCATTGTGAGAAGCTTGTGGAAGGCTACCCAAAATGTTTGAACCAAGTTTAAAGGCAATGCTACCAAATACTAGCAGAGTGTATGTAAACATCTGACCCACTGGGAATGTGATGAAGGAATAACAGCTGAAATAAATCATTCTCTCTACTATTATTCTGACATTTCATATTCTTCAAATAAAGTTGTGATCCTAACTGACAGGGAATGTTTTATATGATTAAATGTCAGAAATTGTGAAAAAAAAAACGGTTGGTTGTTAATTTTTTTTCCTTTAATCTGTAAATTATTTATACTGAAGGCTTACCAAAACACTTTCTGTGTGCAGGGCTCTGTTTGCATAATTTATCATTATTTTGTTTACAAATAGTCTCCTGACAACATAATTGAATTTCAGCCATGCACTTAATTAATAGACCTTTTCATATGGAAACTGATTAAGACACACTTTACAATTAAGTGCAATGACGTGGGGTTGGTCTGTAATTAGGGGCATTCACGTGCTAACAGCCCTACTATACTAGCCCGTTTGTTGCTCATTTCCCTTTGTATGGCCCTCTTTAGGCTACACATTCCTCTAACATACTACCTGAACCTTATCAGCACATGGCCTCTCTATCCAGCCCACCTTAAGCATGCTAAACCACGCTAACGACACCCAAAATAGCTAATTTGAGCTAATGGAAATGACCATTTAAATGCTATTGTTCAGCTGTTAGCCGCTTACAGATGAAGAGATAGCAAGGAAAGCAACTTTTATAGTTACTGTATGGAGGAGACTCATTATCAATTTGTCCTTAAGCTAACCTGAGATAAAAAGAGGGAAGGGGTGTAACGCCAGAATCCACAATGCAGATGTGTGGAGGGTGGCTAATAGTGTTAGCACATCCATTACTCTTCTCTTCTTAATTCATTAAGCAAATTGGGCGGGAACCTTATTGGCCTTGTTGAAATACGTGCAATATGACACGGCTCAAATTTGTTCTAACACACGGCCCGGGGAGACGAGCTGATTGCTCTAATGGGGGAGGAGGGGCAAATTATGCAAAGGCACACCGCAGGAGGGAGATGACTACAATGCAGAAGGACTAGCACCTCTGCTCTGAACTAACTCCTATTCCTCCTCTCCAATTTTGTTAGGACATTTTGGCCTTTAATGTCCTCAATCTTTTAGTATGTGAATGCAGTGGTTGATCATTTATGCGTTGCATCACAATATTACACAGCATTACATAGCTGGCACTTTTATCAAATTATGATAACAGACACTTTATAAATGCTTTTGACAGTAATCTGAAAGGCTGCAAATCTTGCGTTTGTCTAGCAGATGTCGTCTTCGCAACCCAGACGTTGATGTTTACTTGGGAATAAGATTAAGCAAATGAAAGCAAATCATATATTAGTTAGAAAAACATTCTGCAGGTGTTGATGGGTTCTTGCTGCTTGTGCTAATTTGTCATCTCTACAGGTAGCCATTTCTGCATCTCCCAGGGTTCAGTGTGAATCTAAATGGAGTGCTGATAACCCCCTAGAATTTCACACCTCTAGTATGTCAACAGAGGGGCAGAGCAGGTCCTAAGTAGATGAGAAAACAAAGATACTCTTATGGCTCAGGTATACTTTGACATGTGCCCACTACAACTTCTTTGTGATATACTTTTAGTAGAGTCAACTATGTGCACAGACGATGACTGCGTCCTCGGGTCAAGAAAATCTAGCCGGCGCGCAGTCACTTGCCGGCCATATGTACCGGAAGTTTACGTCAAGCATACTGTGCTTTGCATACTGTGCTTTGGCCTTTAAATGAATACAACCTGCTCTAAACACACACTAATGTCACAGACTTAACTAAAGATTTGGGTTGCCAAACTTTTACATTTCACTTTGCTTGAAATGGGTGGTGTCGGCACTGCCACCTTAATTAGTGCTAGTATAAATACTATTATATACTGTATATTAACCATAGGCCTAAGATATAGGACTATTAAAAATTATTTTTATAAAACCATAAAAAAATTAAGCTTTGGATAAACGTTTTAAATGAAGTCTTGCTTTCTAAAGTGTCTGTCCAGTCTTTCGAATCATAAAAATCTTAAGAACCTAAATGTTTATAAGATTATGCTCGATTAGTTGTCCATTTGTGAAAATTTTGCCGCAAAATCAGTTGGGTGCAATCAACTTGAAGCAGTTAGTTTAGGTTCAATGAAGAGCGAGAAATGGGGGAAGGAATCCAACCAGACTTATTCCATTTGGCTGTGTGGAGATTTTGTGAAGCTTCATTCAATAACAGATACATATGTATGTGCTCACCGCTCCCTCCTGGAAGGCACCTTTTTACATGTACATGTCTACTGGGGTTACCCCCCATGCAAACAGGCCTCCCCTCTGTCAGCTAATCAGTACCTCAGCTAGATGCATTGTAACACTATGCAAATCTATTTACATTGGAATAGGGGAATCAGGGGATCCTAAACTCAGGCATCGAAGTTGAAGAAAGAGAATACCCAAGGCCAACAAATAAATGAAAGTTTGCTCAAATCCGTGAGATAATGGGGTCTGTGTTCAGACTTACCACAGTGGAGAGATAAACACAGGGATTACTTGGGGGTTTTGCATCAGTTGCTTTCTGCTGGGTGGCCTTACTTGTCAAAAAGGGGGAAAATGGTAGAGGGAGAAAGAGATTTAAAAAAAAAAAAAAACGTTTAACGCAAGGACATTCACATGGCACATTGAGAAAAGAAGTACTGCTAATTCCATCAAAGCCAGAGAAATCAGTCATTAATTTATGCCACTCTCTCCCACCCCCTGAAGCTATTGTTGCTTTGGTTGTTGATCATTTCGGTAACATCTGGTTCTGGGCTATTTTGGAGGCCAGCTAGCGTCAACCAGACACCCCCGACAATATGGCCAAAAGATTACTCTAGTCTGTCTGTCTTTTGCTTTTGTCTTTTCCGTAAGACCAGAAATTCAGATGCGTGCACATAAAAAGTCAAAGGCAATATTTACTAATAATAGTTTTCTTGGACTAAAAACAAATGAACCAATGACAACCAAGCAATTAATGTATAACAGACAAAACCTTGGCAATATTAAGTAATTTTGTCATACATCAACATTTCTTCTCCATATGGCCAGACCTCCTTGAGTCAAATAACATTGCCTGCATTTTAAAGGATGAAAACAAAAGGCATTGCAGAACTGTGCAGGATTCTGGAAGATTGAGTATTGGAGTATTTTATACCAAACATTTATTGAGCAAACTTCCGAGAAGTGTGTGTGTGTGTGTGTGTGTGTGTGTGTGTGTGTGTGTGTGTGTGTGTGTGTGTGTGTGTGTGTGTGTGTGTGTGTGTGTGTGTGTGTGTGTGTGTGTGTGTGTGTGTGTATGTATGTATGTATGTATGTATATGGATATATATACAGTGAGGAAAATAAGTATTTGAACACCCTGCTATTTTGCAAGTTCTCCCACTTAGAAATCATGGAGGGGTCTGAAATTGTCATCGTAGGTGCATGTCCACTGGGAGAGACATAATCTAAAAAAAAAAATCCAGAAATCACAATGTATGATTTTTTAACTATCTATTTGTATGATACAGCTGCAAATAAGTATTTGAACACCTGAGAAAATCAATGTTAATATTTGGTACAGTAGCCTTTGTTTGCAATTACAGAGGTCAAACGTTTTCTGTAGTTTTTCACCAGGTTTGCACACACTGCAGGAGGGATTTTGGCCCACTCCTCCACACAGATCTTCTCTAGATCAGTCAGGTTTCTGGGCTGTCGCTGAGAAACACGGAGTTTGAGCTCCATCCAAAGATTCTCTATTGGGTTTAGGTCTGGAGACTGGCTAGGCCACGCCAGAACCTTGATATGCTTCTTACAGAGCCACTCCTTGGTTATCCTGGCTGTGTGCTTCGGGTCATTGTCATGTTGGAAGACCCAGCCTCGACCCATCTTCAATGCTCTAACTGAGGGAAGGAGGTTGTTCCCCAAAATCTCGCAATACATGGCCCCGGTCATCCTCTCCTTAATACAGTGCAGTCGCCCTGTCCCATGTGCAGAAAAACACCCCCAAAGCATGATGCTACCACCCCCATGCTTCACAGTAGGGATGGTGTTCTTGGGATGGTACTCATCATTCTTCTTCCTCCAAACACGGTTAGTGGAATTATGACCAAAAAGTTCTATTTTGGTCTCATCTGACCACATGACTTTCTCCCATGACTCCTCTGGATCATCCAAATGGTCATTGGCAAACTTAAGACGGGCCTTGACATGTGCTGGTTTAAGCAGGGGAACCTTCCGTGCCATGCATGATTTCAAACCATGACGTCTTAGTGTATTACCAACAGTAACCTTGGAAACGGTGGTCCCAGCTCTTTTCAGGTCATTGACCAGCTCCTCCCGTGTAGTTCTGGGCTGATTTCTCACCTTTCTTAGGATCATTGAGACCCCACGAGGTGAGATCTTGCATGGAGCCCCAGTCCGAGGGAGATTGACAGTCATGTTTAGCTTCTTCCATTTTCTAATGATTGCTCCAACAGTGGACCTTTTTTCACCAAGCTGCTTGGCAATTTCCCCGTAGCCCTTTCCAGCCTTGTGGAGGTGTACAGTTTTGTCTCTAGTGTCTTTGGACAGCTCTTTGGTCTTGGCCATGTTAGTAGTTGGATTCTTACTGATTGTATGGGGTGGACAGGTGTCTTTATGCAGCTAACGACCTCAAACAGGTCCATCTAATTTAGGATAATAAATGGAGTGGAGGTGGACATTTTAAAGGCAGACTAACAGGTCTTTGAGGGTCAGAATTCTAGCTGATAGACAGGTGTTCAAATACTTATTTGCAGCTGTATCATACAAATAAATAGTTAAAAAATCATACATTGTATATATATATATGTATATATGTATATGTATATATATGTGTGTGTATATATATATATATATATATGTATGTGTGTGTGTGTGTGTGTGTGTGTGTGTGTGTGTGTGTGTGTGTGTGTGTATATATATATATAAATATATATACACACACAGTATATATACACTGATCAACCACAACATTAAAACCACTGACAGGTGAATTGAATAACATTGATTATATCGTTACAATGGCACCTGTCAAGGGGTGGGATATATTAGGCAGCAAGTGAACAGTCAGTTCTTGAATTTCATGTGTTGGAAGCAGGAAAAATGGGCAAGCGTAAGAATCTGAGAAATTTTTGATAAGGGCCCAATTGTGATTGCTAGACGACTGGGACAGAGCATCTCCAAAACAGCAGGTGGGGTGTTCCCAGTATGTAGTGGTTTGTACCTACCAAAAGTGTTCCAAGGAAGGAGAACCGGTGAACCGGCGAAGAGGTTATGGGTGCCCAAGGCTCATTAATGTATGTGGGGATTGAAGGCTAGCCCGTCTGGTCCATTCCCACAGAAGAGCTTCTGTAGCACAAATTGCTGACAAAAGTAATGCTGGCCATGATATAAAGGTGTCAGAATGCACAGTGCATCACAGCTTGCTGCGTATGGGGCTGCATAGCTGCAGACAGGTCAGAGTGCCCATCCTGACTCCTGTCCACTGCCAAAAGCACCTGCAATGCTCATGTGAGCATCAGAACTGGACTGTGGAGCAATGGAAGAAGGTGGCCTGGTCCGTTGAATCACTTTTCTTTTTTGTTCTGCTGGGAATCCTTGGGCCCTGGCATTCATGCGAATGTTACTTTGACACGTACCAACTACCTAAATATTGTTGCAGACTACGTACACCCCTTCATGGCAATGGTATTCCCTGATGGCAGTGGCCTCTTTCAGCAGGATATTGTGCCCTGTCATACTGCAAAAATTGTTCAGGAGTGGTTTGAGAAACTTGTCAAAGAGTTCAAATAGTTGACTTGGCATCCAAGTTCCCCAGATCTCAATACGATTTAGCATCTATGGGATGTGCTGGACCAACAAGTCTGACCCATGGAGGCCCCACCTCACAACTTACAGGACTTAAAGGATCTGCTGCTAATGTAGCAAAAAAATAAATGTCTCTTTTTCAGCACACTGTATTTTAAAGATAATTTTGTAAAAATCCAAATAACTTTACAGATTTTTATTTTAAAGTATTTAAACAATGTTTTCCATGATTGTTCAATGAACCATAAACAATTAATGAACATGCACCTGTGGAACAGTCATTAAGACACTAACAGCTTACAGACGGTAGGCAATTATGGTCACAGTTATAAAAACTTAGAACACAAAAGAGACTTTTCTACTAACTCTGAAAAACACCAAAAGAAAGATGGCCAGGGTCTCTGCTCATCTGCGTGAACGTGCCTTAGGCATGCTGCATGGAGGCATGAGGACTGCAGATGTGACCTGGATGATAAATTGCAATGTCCGTACTGTGAGATGCATAAGTCAAGTCAAGTCAAGTCAATTTTATTTGTATAGCGCCTTTCACAACACACATCGTTTCAAAGCAGCTTTACAGAAGTTCAGCATTAACAGACAATAAAAATGTAATGTCTATAAAGTCGATAAATCATCATCCTTGTGCAGGGCTCCAAACTGCGACTAAAAATGGTCGCATTTGTGACCAAATAAATTTATTTGTGAGTGTAATTTCTGTAAATGCACGTGATCACAAAATTGCGAAGAATGCTCCACAGACTACACTGTTAGCGAGCTGCGGGACGAAAAGGAATGGAAGGAGTTAAAAATGAAAAAAAAAAATAAAAAAATTTGGCGCCTGTTTTTTTTCCCCCTATAGGAGCCAATCGCTCCTTAATTGATTTTTTTTTTTTTTTTGTTTGGAGCCCTGTTGTGGAATTAGATAAGATATGATTCTTTATCGTGTTTAAAAATAATCAAATAATAATTGTATTAATGCATAAGACAGCGCTACAGGGAGACAGGAAGGACAGCTGATTGTCCTCGCAGTGGCAGACCACGCCTGCACAGGATCAGTACATCCGAATATCACACCTGCAGGACAGGTACAGGATGGCAACAACAACTGCCCGAGTTACACCAGGAACACACAATCCCTCCATCAGTGCTCAGAATGTACGCAGCTGGCTTAGAGAGGCTGGACTGAGGGCTTGTAGGCCTGTTGTAAGGCAGGTCCTTTCAAGATATCACCGGCAACAATGTCGCCTATGGGTACAAGCCCACCTTCGCTGGCAAAAAGTGCTCTTCACTGACAAGTCGCGGTTTTGTCTCACCAGAGTTGATGGTCGTACTCAAGTTTATCATCGAAGGAATAAAATTTACACTGAGGCCTCCCTCTGGAGTGGGATCGATTTGGAGGTGGAGGGTCCGTCATGGTCTGGGGCGGTGTGTCACAGCATCATCGGACTGAGCTTGTTGTCATTGCAGGCAAACTCAATGCTGTGCATTACAGGGAAGACATCTTCCTCCCTCATTCTCTACCCTTCCTGCATGCTCATGCTGGCTTGACTCTCCAGCATGACAATTTCACCAGCCATACAGCTCGTTCTGTGAGTGATTTCCTGCAAAACAGGAATGTCAGTGTTCTGCAATGGCCAGCGAAGAGCCAGGATCTCAATCCCATTGAGCATGTCTGAGATCTGTTGGTAACATCTCACAGCAAGAACTGGCAAATTTGGTGCAGTCCATGAGGAGGAGATTCACTGCAGTACTTAATGCAGCTGGAGGCCACACCAGATACTGACTGTTACTTTTGGGACACATTATTCCATTTCTGTAAGTCACATGTCTGTGAAACTTTTTCAGTTTATATCTTATTTGTTGAATCTTTTTATGTTCATACAAATATTTGCACATGTTAAGTTTGCTGAAAATAAAAGCAGTTCAAAGTGAGAGGACATTTATTTTTTGCTGAGTTTATATATATATATATATATATATATATATACAGTACATTTGAATCTAGGGCTGTGTGGAGAAGCAGATTTTAATTTCCATGGTGACTACTTCCAGCTTTGGGGAAATGAGCTGTTGATTTTCTTCAGGGTCATCTTCTAAGATAGCCGTTCAACCAGCAGGATTTATCCGATAAACCCATCCAACTAGACCTTTATCCACTGACTGGAAAATGCAGGGGTGAGATGGAGACGGGCAACTGTTAACCCTGATGTTTCCCCTTTCCATCAAAGCTTGAGGCATTTAGCCATTAAGGATTCTATCATTTTATTTCGCCCAAACCCTTGGGCTAACATATATAGCATAATTCACACACATATATTTCCTCATATAGTTTAGATATAGTGTTTTTTTTATTAAATTGCATGCTTATAAATTATAGGTAGAGTCAAAAATGTCTTGCAAATCTGTTGTTAACGTATTCTGAAGTGCGAGTAGATGGATTGGCCTAGAGTAGACTCAATACATGTACAATTGGGACTTTTGAAGACAAATCACTTACACCTTCCCCATCATCTATACACATGAAGGCTATGTCTGACAATATTCCAGTCCTCTCCACCTTGGTCAAAATATTTTTTTTTCCCATAATTCCCCTAGCGTTGCTGCCCGCTGTGAGGTAGAACTGGAGGAAAGACAAAAGCACAATGAAACTGGGAGCTTACCACCAACTGCTCTCACTGGAGCTCTGGAGTAGGGCCCACTATACACCACTGCCTCTCCAGTTCTGTCCCAATGCTAATGAGCCGACTCTGATCTTTCCTCTGCTTCCCGTGTTTTCAACATCTTCAAGGACCACATGGCGCTAGCAAAATAAAGACAACCAAATGAGAATTTTTAACGCTTTTTGTGTCAGCGACTCAGCGCCTTTCAGCCGGCTCACTCATTTAATATTCCCCCAAAGAAAGAAAGGACAGAAGAAAGACGAAAAGAAAAAAGGTAAAATGTGCAACAAGGAGTGGGAGGTGCGAGAGGGAAGGGGGAGGTGTCACTAACATTCCTCCTCCGAGTTATTGGCAAAAATCAAATGATATCTAAATTGCAAAAAAATTAATAACGTGACTTCTGCATTCTGGCTTCGCACAATTCCATGAAATCCGACACCCAAAATTTAACTGATTTGACAAATATCGGGGATGATTTCTTCGAGCTTCATGATATCACTGACATCCCCCAAACAAGAGGGAACAGATAAAGGGTGAAAGAGGGCCTAGGTCTGATGGGGCTAGTCTCCCGCTGGCTGTTCACACACTCCTTTTTAAAAGCCGAGTTCTCTATACAGAGGCACAGGGCAGTAGCTTGCATTAGTGCCAGAGACCACTAGTTAATAGGATGATGTCTTTTAGCTTTTGTTATGAGATTATTAACTGGGATAGGTTTCTGCTCTCATCCGAGCCGCTGCTCTGAGGGCCTGTTGAGCACAAGTGGTAAAATACAGCGTCCCCACATTGTGCCGTGCTTGTATGGTAAAAGGCTTTTAATGAAACACCTTTTCGGAGGGCTTCACCAGGTGATCTTTTTTTTTACCGCTCTCGTCTGCCACTCACCCAGCTTTAATTACCTGAAGTACTCTGCTTTTTCCAAAGGCCCTTGATTCTGCCCCTGTGTTCAGCACTCCCAAAAGCAGGCTTAAAGTGGGTGATAGAGTGAAATGATAGTATTTGTCAAAATAAGAACGAGAGGACCTCTGGCTCCGGTGTTTCACCCTGAAGGTCATATTAGGCTTTTGTGATTTTGTTTTTTGTTTTAATCTACAAACTTATATTTTAGTGATATCTTGGCTGTGAAATGTGTTTTATGCCTATTATTAGGTGTTTTATTTAAATTGTTTATTGCATTAAAACCGTGTCTGATGACAAACTATTGATTACATTTAATCAAACTGTCATTTCAGTCCAAAAATGGGCATGAGACTGACTAGTAGATTCTCCATTTAATCTAAATTAATTTCTTGTTTTCTGTTTGTTTGGTGTCACAGCTTCTTTTGGATGTCATCATCCACAATAAAAACAGTGTCACACAAGATCCATGGAATTATTTCAGCCATCTTGTTATCCCTTTTTTCCACCCTTCTGTCATTTTGCATTATTATTTGTCCCGAGTGGTGTTTTGAAGAGGGCTGTAATTGTTGTTTTGTAATGTAAACTGCCTGTCTTGGCTGTTATGCTCATCATGAAGTTGAGATAGTGGACAGGCGGCCCAGGGATTAAGGAGCAAAGAACGACCAACACTCACTGATAGTCTGTCAGTTTGTGATAATGTTCATTGATTAAAAATGAGGGGGGCATACAAACACAGTTTAATAGTTTAGGGGCCTGTGGACAGAGATGGACATATTTGTGATTTCCCATGCTTAACTCAGAAAGACAGGCTAAATTATATCTAAAATGCATCCCAAACAGCACACTTCTGCAAGTACAAGTAGTGTGAGTAGTATGTTTACACTGAAAATGCAACAAAATTAAGTGTACTACGAGTACCCGGATGTTGCACTTTTTCAACGGTCAAAACAGAGTGTGGAATGTTGGACACTTCATGCACTTAGCGCACGCAGCTTGCCATACATAGCGGATGGGGCGGAGTTACCGACAGCGATGGTGATCTGGCAAATCAATTGCAAATAATGGAGAATATGACAACTAGCGAAACTTCTTTGAAGACAGCTTCTTAAAAAAGTTAGTTTAATGCTTTACCATCATACCATACTGTGCAAATATGTATATTATTGAGATATAAGTGAACTGAGGGTGAATAGTGCACTAAAGCTAGTGGCAAACCAACGCTTGTAGTAAAAAAAGCTAAGTGTCCCATTTGGGAGGATACTACACTTTGAAAATTATACACTACATGGCTGAGTGTATAGTACATTTTTTAAGGGCATAGTGTGTCATTTGGGACACAGTTCTAGTCTTAACTGTTTCTGCCCATCGCACGGCAAAAACATAATGGTTTGCACAATAAGGATTGAATTAAACCGAGTTTAGGGCTAATCCAGGGTTTGTTGATCCAAGTTTTATTTGAATTTCTGTTGTGTTGCACAACTTAATTTTAAATACGGTTGACAAATTAGAGATTCAACTTTTTACCCATGATTAAAATGGTCACCTGCGATTTAATTTTGTCCGCCAAGATGGATTCTGCATTTAGCTGTAGATCGTTAGTACACAGGGCCAATCAAGGAGATTAAGAAAATGTTGCAGCAGCATGCACAGTGTCACAAGCTTTAAAATATGTCATCATAATTTAAGAAAAAAGGACCACACGGATCTCGGATCATCCGCCACCCCTCATCAGTGCACTATTGTGGCCATAAATGAACATCCCATGCTGTGGCAACAGTACTTTGATACAAGATCATAATGTTCATAAAGAGATAAATGTATTATTAAGAATTATCAGAATAAGTAATTCTCACTAAAGTACTTGGTTAAGTAATATAGTTTATTATCCGTACTGTAGTATGTTTGTGATTGCGTATTAATATAATGCACGGTCACAGGTGTCCTTTTTATAGTAATTTTACAGTGCCTGTGAACACGGCTCATCCAATCCCAGTTTTGAGTTGGAACATTCCATTTTATTAAAATCTATTATCTGCCAGTTGTTTGTTTTGCCCCTGCCCTACTAGGAATAAAGTGAGAGGGGTCTGTGCTATTAGCAGGGGGACTGGGTTGTTTGCAGAGGGGCTGTTTGTGTTAACAGTGTTGAGGGGTGGGTAAGAGAGAAGTATTAAGGTACAGCCTATCTGCTGTCAGCCCCTCACTTGAATGTTCAAACAATTACACGAAAGGATGTATGATAACAGTGTATGTATAGCCAAGGCATTTCTGTCATTAAGGGGGAATTTAGCGATCATGTTTTTCCCTGCAGTTCCTCCCTTCTCAGTGAAAGCTTATGAATTCTTTCTCATAAGCCACAAAGCAAGCAGTTGAAGGTCAATAATACCAGTGGCAATTGAAATCGTAGTGGTGGGGCGGAATTCAATTGTAATGCGTCATTGCTGGTCATGTTCCATTAATGCAATTATGTCAGTTTGTAATAATTAAGTGATAATATTTCCCTATACATACAGCCTGAAAGCAATATTTATAAAAGCACATATTTACATGTTTTGCGCCATCTCTATTTTTTTGTGATTTATTCCTGTTGTAAAAGTGATTTAGATATTTTGTTAATATTCATATAGTGGTTTAATTCCATTTTAATCTAAGATGGTGTACAGATTTGTGCTATTTAAAATGAATTAACCTCTGCTTGACGGCCTCTGTTGTAGGAAATTTAAGGTCTTGAGGATCTCTGTTGTCTCTTGTTGCTTTTTCAGTCTCTTGGTCACCTAAAGAGCCTGATCCCCTGATAGATAGCAAACGGGGAAAATGTTAGCGGTTAACTAGTTTGGCTTAAACAAGAGGAAATGTGTTCTGTCCATTTTTAAACTAGCGATGGCCGTCTTAAAGCACAATGGCCGGGTTTTTATCCTGAGATTAGGTATTGTGGTTAAAGCTAAACTACCTTCCATCAGAGCAGCGCAAGGCAAGTGCGGCCCTTTCAGCCCATGCTAACAAGAATTCTCCACATTGCAGACCCACTCAGAGTAATTAAATCAATCCTTTTGTACTCACCGCTCTCTCCTTCAGTGACGAGCGAAGATCTGATTATTGCCTTCATGCATATTCAAAAAGACTCCCTGACTGGTACTTCCTCTCAATCGCACAAAACCATGTTCATCTTGTTTCTTTTCACCCTTTTTTTTATTTAACTTATTTTTTTTTTTATTTCTCTCTCTCTCTCTGTTTTGCTCGCATTTTAACTCCTGACAACACAAAAGAGGGACATGGCATTCAGAGGCACAGAATGAACGAGAGAGGAGAGTCAGCCCACTTAAAATAAATCGTAAATGTTCAAAAAGTGACTGAGTGGCAGAGGAGTGGAGATCTTCCCCTTCAAACTCAGATAGACAAATTGGATTACTGGGTATTGGATTAAACAGAAAACGGGTGGATAAGAAATGAGAAGAGCTTGCTGTGATCACAGGGTTTAATATATTTCTTTTCTTTTTCTTTTCTTTATGGCCTCTTCTCTCCACCCTCAGCTTTTTTTTTTTCTTTTTTTTTTCCTCGAGTAAAGACACCCAGATCTTAGAAGGACTCAGGATTAATTTGTAATTGTTCTGGTTTCTTGAAGCTTTAGAAAGATTTTTATCTAAATCAAATGAGGGGGAATTTTGTAATTAAACAAAATGCCAAGCAAAACAATCCCCCTGTTGTGGAGGTTTACTTCAGAGTTATTTCGTTTTTATCATTCTGTAAATATCTAAATAAGGTTCTAATTTAAAAAATAGAACGTTAAATTCACATAATTAATTTGCTATTCACAGCATTTTGCCTAATGACATGCCTTGAAAATTCAAAACAATCAGGACTATAATTTAAGCAACTTTCGAAAGATCTTGTTTGTTAATGTTTCCCAAATATGAAGTTGTAGTTTTTCAGATATTTAATTAATATTTTGGAAACACTACAAGTGGAGCCAAGTGCTATTTGTGGGATATTTGACAAATTAGCACAGATTAAAATTTAACAGGTACATACACATCTGATAAAGTCTAGCAGATTGATATTTACATGACACTTTACATTTGGGTGACTTGGGTTTTGTTTTGTGTGGTAGGGTGTGCGCTGACGCTGTTAGTAAATAATCACTAAAGGTTAACAGGAATGAGGGACAGATTGTGAAATGTGTGAGGATTTCATTAATGCTATCTGGTTTGAATGATTCAGTGGGTGAGATGACTATCTTAATCTGATTTGACTATAGAGGCCAGATCACCCTGCCATGGACACAGGCCCTCAGGCCTAACAGACGAGCCTGGCCCCTGCAGCCTGCTTGTGTGTATGTGTAGACTGTAGGGTTTGAATGTGTTTCTCATGTTACTGAGCTTCATTCTAAAGAGAATACTATTGGGAGTGATAGGCCAAGCTAGGGAAGCGTGTTTTTTATTATAGAAAATTGTATATTGATATATTTATTATATAAAAAACAAACGTTATTTCAGTCAAACAATGGAAACATTTATTATTAGAATTTAGAAACATTTATTATCAGAATTATTGGAATTTTCAATATAATTAGCACAAAAGAAAATTCCAACATGTATTTTACAAAGTTGAATTGGTATGTATGTAATATTACAAATGAATTTTGAAAAGATTTTGAAAGCAACAAATTTAACCTTAGACGTAAATGATCAATTCAGAATTATGCAAAACCATTTTCATCTCTTTACATACATTGTTTGGACATTTTCATATCAGTTTATCCGTGCAGAAATATACACATTCAAAATATTATTTATAAAATGCATCAAAGAACACTCATTATTTATATATATATATATATATATATATATATATATATATATATATATATATATATATATATATGAGTAAATAGAGCTTCAACTTTAAAAAAACAACATGATGTTTTGGCCGCCTACAGAGCCTTCGTCAGACATAAAGAGCATCAGATACAAACAATATTTTTTTAAATGTATCAACGGAAATATTTTTCAAACATAAAAATGTGTCTGTTTAAACTGTCCAAATTCTGTCTATTTGACTGTGAGCATACAGTAGGTCTTAAAATGAAAGGAAACTTAATCCAAAAATTAAAGGATTTTAAGCTTGTCTTTGGACATCAGTTTTTGTTTTTGTTTTTTTTTTTTTTCCCTCAGAGTTTACATGTTGCCACTGTAGAGTGTGTATGTAAGGGTGTGTTTGAGTGTGCGCTGTTTGTTTTAATGGTAAAGCGAGGACTTTCATGCTGTCAGTGCTCAAGCTCTGGCAATGGCCTCTGGGATGCGACTCCTAAGCCGTCATTCCCTTACAATGTCACACAAGCTTAATATTACCATTTATTATTTGCTTGTTTCATTTGACTGTGCGTCGCTACAATGACCTGTCACTGCACACTTTATCCCCTCTGAGCAGCACTATTTAAAATTTGACTACAATAATCCAGGCTTGATTCCTAAATCCCGGACCCCTTTTTTCCCGTCAATTCTACATTTACGTCAAATGCTAAATTTCACACATCTGGCACTGGCAGACATGAGAGCGACTCCCCTGGTAAAGGGCTGATGAGTTTTGGGGGTCGGTGGGCGACAGGGCCACCGTCCCACTGGGGGCCGCTGCTGGCTTTGTTGTGGCTAGCGGATTTGTCTCTCTCACATGACCAGCATCACTGTCACATGGTGCTAAGCAAAAAAAAAAAGAAAAGAAAAAAGAACGATCCAAGGCGCAAGTTCCCACATCAGACTTATTGAAGATTTTGTAATGGCTCTGTGCACACAGAGACAAACACTGTCATGCTGCTTCTAGAAACTTTTAAATATGAAGGTGAAAAGCTAGGAAATGTGTCTTTTTGTATTTGAGTTTTACCTGGAGATTTTAAGACAATTTGTCAGGCACGTTAGTATCTGTCTTTATCGACCCTTTCGAAACAAGATGCAATGAACGTGAATCATGACTGAGGCTAACATTCTGTCTAACATCTTCTGTTGTGTTCCATGGAGGAAAGAAAGCTATACAGGTTTGGATCAACTTAAAAGTAAAAGATGACATTTTTTTGTGTCTGAACTATGCTTTAAGTGCACATAAAGATCATCCAAAAGCAATCTAATGCACACATTCTTTAACAACTCTATTTAACAGCCACTGTAATTTTCATCTGACACAACATAAAGCTACAAAAGTTGAGCTTGAAGTCCTCACATTAGTAAAAAGAGAGTGTTTTCCTGTACAGATGCTATGCTAATGCTGTTGTTGATGCTGTCAGGAACAGACAGGTATCACAGGGGCGTAGAGTAGGTGATGTGATTACATAAGCTTAAAGGATCTTTCATCTCTTCTCCTCTTTCATCCCTCTTCAAAGACATAATTAGTGTCACAAAAATGCTCAGAATACTGACATCAGAGTCATTCTCCCTGAGCCCACTTAGCCGTTTTTCCCCACGGCTGACTCCAGGCCTAAACTACCCAACTCACCAGATCCACAAAGTCAGCTTTCCTTTCATATCTTCAGAGGTCAAAAAAATATTTTAATCAAGATGGCATCACTTGGCCAAATATATATATATTTGAACACCGGGTCAGTCTGGGATTACACAAAGAGACAGAAGTAATTGAGAGGTATAAATAAATACTGTGAGTGAAATCTCCAAGAAGCTTGGAACATCTGCCAACAACAAAGAAAAAACTGTGTCCAGGTGTAAGTAGGAGAATTGGTGCTGTTTTGAAGGCAAAAGTGTTCACACCAAATATTTATTTAGCTCTTTTTCTGTTTACTGGACTTTGTATGATATTAATTGATTAATGAAAACTATTTATGTCATAATTTTTTTAAGAAATCCTCACTTTAAAAGTTTTTCCACAAGTGCCTGAAACTTTTGAACAGGTGTGTGTGTGTGTGTGTGTGTGTGTGTGTGTGTGCGGCGCCATACATATATAAGTTTATTCATGTTATTACTTTAGATAACAAAATATCAGTGGCATCTGCAAATAAATAACGCTTGACATTTTCTTAAAACTAACTTTTAAGAAATTTCTTTTAACCAGCTGGTCCCAATGTCATTTTTAGCAGAGTTTGCTATAGTATCCAAAAACTGTACTCAAGTAAAAGTACTAATACATTAAAAAATTCTAATAATTACTCAAGTAGAAGAAACTTACTAATGTTAATATTTGTTTAATTTATTTATTTTAATGTAGATAATTCGTTTTGTCCACAGAAAAGTTAAATCGCATTGTATCTCTGTGTTTAGAGGTGTGTTTGTGTAGGTGTGTTTATAGCTTGTTTTGTGTTGTCCTTAAGACAACACCAGTTGTCGTGCCGATTTCTGACTCCTTAGTGTGGTTATGGTCAGGGTAGGTATAGGAGTGGGCTTTAGTGATAGGAACCAATGACTCCCTACTATGTTTAGCATTAGGGGTGGGCTGTAGGGAAAGGGAACAATCAGCAGTGAGTAAGAATCTGGTGGGGAGTCAGATTTTGGCACATCACCGTCAAACACAGAGTAAAGACCAAAGTATACTTCAGGTGTGTGCGTTGTGGATCACTCCACGCACAGTATGTGTGACATAGATCGCATCATCATCACAGCCACACGGCTTGACCGCATGCCAACTAGAATTTCTTGACTCGTGCATGCAACCCTCGGCTGTGCGCGTTGTGTGCTCATGCACTGCCCATTGACTGTACTAAAAGAGTTTCACAAAGCAGTTGTAGTCCGCATGTGTCGAACACATTCCTATCCTTTCGCGGTCAGAAAAGTATACTCGGGAAGGCAACATGGGCACGAGCCGATCTGCAATGCGCACACCTGAAGTATACTTTGGCCTTTACTGTGCTTGATTCGCTGTCTGCTCGCATTACATTAATTAAACATGCGATCAGCAGACCAAGAGGCATTTACACACCATGCTGATGTTTGCATGAATTTACATGCACTGATGTATAACAGCACTGATATAAAAAAAATGTATACTTAAACTCAATAGGTCGATAGCGCCCATAGTTTCAGAATCATCCTGAAACTGACCATTACCATAAACAAGCGTTATCTTTATAACTACAGTTTATTATAACACGTTTTCTCAAATTGGATCTGCAAATTTGTATGCCGAAATAACTTTGGAAACCGCTTGTTTCGGTGACCAATGAAGGCATCGCATAATGTAACTTTTTTTTTTTCACTGTGTGTTGTGAAAAAAGTGTTTGTTTTAAGCACTTGCTATTGCAGTGATGGACTCGAGGCAGAGCGCAGCTGTAACGTTCCAGTGTCGTAAAAGTCCCCAAAATCTCTCAATATGTTATGCATGTATGAAAACATGTTGAATTAAAACCAGTTATGTTGTGACAGGAACTTTGCCCATTATATTAATGTGAAAGTTAATTTTTTTTCATTAAAAATTTCACTTGAGTAAAAGTGAAAAGTACCCACATTTACAACTACTCTGAAAAGTAAATTTTCTCCAAAAGTTACTCAAGTAAATGTAACTGAGTATATGTTGCACGTTACTACCCTCAACTGATTTTTAGTGAATGAATGAAGAATATTAACACAGGTGTAATTCATCACATTAACTAAGGACAGATTGAACACTAGATCAATCGATGTATATATTAAATCTGTCTCTCCATTGTGTGAAATATTTTGGTTGAAAAGTGTGCTTGTGCTATCTAACTTTCAAAAAATGCGATCTAATCGACTGCAATAAAAAAATTTACATTGAGAGTGGCTAAAGTGTCCAAATACTTTTTGGGACCACTGTTAGTAAATTATCCTCAAATATGTGCGATTTGATTTTGAAAAATAATATTTTAATCAGACAATCAAACCAATTGACTGTTACATGTTGTTTGGAGTTCTCCCATCTGTTCCTTCCTGTCAAGTGCCCTGAGCAAAGGGCGGAACCCCACCTGCAGTTTCCAACTATGTACGTTTGACATTTGCACATGTAGGCCTCAGGCATAGGAAATATCAATGTATTTTCAACATATTGGATCTGCAGTTTGTAAAGCTCTGAAGCAGCAACAAGACTGTAGTTGAGGCTTTAATCGCAGGCATTGCAGGAAAATAACCAGACTGCATTAATCCGATCCTTAATCCAGCGTCATCTCTGTTTTATTGACAATGGCAGTACCTTGTGAAGTGTCTAATATGTAGGTAGTGAACACACATCTGGATGGCTTCCTAACATGCGTGTCAGTCTGTGGTGTTGAGAAAAGCCTGTAAGATAATCTCATTTAATGCACTTTATACTCTGGAGAGGTGTGAGAAAAGTGCTTAACTGTGCCAGAGAAAGTTGGTCAAGAGTCTGTTTTTGGTATGTGAGGAAGCATTTTACTCTGAATGGATGTGTGAAAAAGCCACAATTAAACTTCAAAACTAAATTGTTTTATTGATTCTTAAAGAAATGTAAAAAAAAAAATAATTAAATTCTTAATTTAATTTAATTAAAAAAATTCTTATGCTGTTTCAAACTGATATGAGTTATTTCTGTGAACGTAAAAGATGATGTTAAGCAGAATGACAGCCTCTGTCAATTTTCAAAAGATGCGATGAAAGTGAATGGTGACTAAGACATCATTCGTGTTAAATGGAAGAAAGTTAAACCGTTTTGGAACAACATGAATGTAAGTAAATGATGACAATCTTAATTTTGTCATCCCTTTATGGTGGAAGCGCACACATCTGTCATATATGGATAATTAGTGGGCGTGGTTATCACTAAGAACAAAACCAGAAATAAACAGAGGTTATTTGTTTAGTTTTACCACTACATAGAGATCTATACACTGAAAATTTGTTGACTTTAAGAGATTATTACCCACATTAGCCTTACCCACATTTAATACATTAAAGTTCAAACTACCTTTAGAAGACATTACCAAACATGTAATACAATGATGTTTATACTTAGACTTGAAGAATGTTATATAAAAAGTCTGACATGCTGGGGCTCTGTTTTGTGTGTGTTACAGGGAATAATAAGGAAGAGGAGGAAGCCATGATGCAGGAATGGTTCACGCTGGTCAACAAGAAGAACGCTCTGATCCGCCGACAGAACCAGCTCTCTCTGCTGTGAGTTCACATTTACCCTTTCGTACTCTCTCCATCTCTCACATTTACCAATGGAAGCAGTGTTATCTCAACACACACACCTATAATATGTTGAGACCCACACTTGAAATTATTTTCCCATGAGACCTGAGCCCAGTCAGAAGGTCGGGCCCCTCATTCACTTCCTCCCCTCCCCCGACGGTCATCCACTGCAAAACTGACAAAACGTGATATCAGAACAGACGCGTCTGCAATAATGTGATTTCAAAGGCTGTATTATTCCGCCCATTATGAGAATTGGATCAGCTGGGGGAAAAAAAATGAAAAAATGACTTCATTCACCTAAAAGAGGAATCCATTATAGCAGTAACTGACATTATTTACCCTTCTTTTTTAACTACTTTCACAGTTATTTTGTCCCTAAAAAGATGATCTTTTTTTTTTATCCATTTCTTTTAAAGTGCAAGATGTATAAAAATCTGTCCGGCTGTTCTTTCTGCATAAAGAACGTGTGAGTGAGAGGAGGAGAAGAAAGAGACAGAGTTTCAAAGCTTTCACAAATGACAGATTGAAGTATTCTAATCACATTATATCACTAGAAAAGGGCTTTTTAAGTGCTCAATTAAAAGGGCCTTGATAATTTCTCTTTCTTCAATTTCTTTTTAGTCACTGAACAGGCTGTGAAGGACAAATTCTATTAGGGACAGAGTTAGCTCATTTCCAATACATTTGAAAGTGGTGAAATTTAATTTGCTGCTTGATACCCCACTCGCCCCCCCCATGCCGTTTCCTCAGCGCTCTTGCCCAAGAAGCCCTGCTGTTCCGGTTTGTGTATCACTTATTTGCAGTAGATTAATGTGAGGTGGGGAAGGTGTTGGCGAGTTCACGAATCAATGTTTATTAAAGGTTTCTTTAAGTGTTTAATGATTAAGTAATTAACATATTGATGAACTTTTACAACTTGCCCAGGGAGAAGGAACATGATCTGGAGAGACGCTTTGAGCTGCTGAACCGAGAACTAAGGGCAATGCTGGCAATTGAAGGTAAGAGGGAGTGAAAGGGGGATTTGGGGGGAATTTGAGAGCCGCTCTGTGAAAGACAAAGATCCTCTCCTACTTAATTAAACCTGCCCGCGACTGACTCTTCTACACCTCCACTATTGCTCCGCCCACTGCACGCACTGTTTTGAAAACATTAGTGGTCGTTTCAGTGCTGTCTGTTAGCTTACAGTCTTTTTGCCTTGGATTACATATGATTTGGTATAAAAATCTGAGGCGGTGCAACAGTAAGAAAAGATGTCACATCTGCATCAATATTAAATCTCTGTGATGCGCCTTGGGGCATCCCAGGACGTGGTTGTATTTTATAAGCTTTTTGAGAGTGTGTTATACAGACAGGTAAGGAAGGTAAAAAAATAAAGCCTATTGTGTGATATCAAAGTTGCCTGGTTAAAATTTAATCCCTTTGACTGTGTCCTCTTTCTCAAAATGAACCTTTTACAATCAATGCAAATTGATTTTACAATTCGATGGTGACCCTCTCACCCCTTGGCTAGCCATGGTAATTTCTTTCTCCACCTGATAAGCTAGCTGATCCATCATAAATCAATTCTAATTAGCTGGAAGAGGTTGACAGTGGACATGAATAGCCAAGCAGAGAGCACAGCTTCCTCTCCGCTTTTATTGTGATGCTGTGGTTTGCTTGGAAGACGCCACACAGTGGGGAATACTGTGTATCTGTTGTCCCATAGTCTCATCGGATTTCTCACCTTCAGGGCTTCACTGATGAAGATTAAAAGGATAGTTCAAACAAAAATTCAAATTCTCTCATTATTTACACACCCTCATAATATCCCGGGTGTGTATGATTTTTCTTTCTTCACCAGAACACATTTGAAGAAAAATATCTTAGCTCAGTAGGTCCTTAAAATGAAAGTGAATGGAGATTTCTCTTTTGATGCACAGACAGTCAGCATAAACTATCCATACAGCACCAGCTGTTAAATTAATGTCTTCTAATGTTTGATGTAGTTGATGATACCGGGGCAATAGTTATATGGTACAATTTGTCAACTTATGCAAATATTTTTAAGACTGCAACGTGCTTTTATGAGTAATAAATTATAATTTCTTGGGTGTTTCAGTCACCTTAAAGGGATAGTTCAGCCAAAAATGATCTCATCCCAGATGTATATGACTTTCTTCTGCAGAATGTTTAGAAGAAAATTTCAGCTCTGTATGTCCATACAATGCAAGTGAATGGGTGCCAAAATTTAGAAGCTCCAAAATCCACATAAATGGAGCATAAGTAATCCGTCTGACTCAAGTGGTTAAATCCATTGTTCAGACACGATATGATAGGTGTGGGTGAGAAACATCTCCATTTTTAAGTCATTTTTTATCATAAGTTCTCCTCCCTGCTCAGTAGGGGGCAATATGAATGAAGAATGTGAATCACCAATAACAGAAGGAGAAAGTGAAAGTGAAGGAAAAAGGACTTAAATATTTATCTTTTTCTCAACCACACCTATCACATCGCTTCAGAAGAAATGGATTTCATCCCCAGAGTCATCTGGATTACTTTTATGTTGCCCTTATATGCTTTTTGGAGCTTCAAAATTGTGGCACCATTCACTTGCATTGTGAGGACCTACAAATCTTCATTTGTGTTCAACAGAAGAAAGTCATACACATCTGGGATGGCATGAGGGTGAGTTAATGATGAGAAAATGAACTAACACTTTAAACAAAATTGAAAATGACAAATAAGTATTTTGTCTCAAAATAAATGTCATAATCTCCTGACATTCATTAGCTACATAAATTTACAATATTTAAAAAAATAAATAAATATTAGATTAAATTGCCTCAAAATCAACCTTTAGACATTACTCAAAATGATCTTGTGGAACAGGACAATTTAGTAGTGCATAGTGTCAAACAGGTGTTTGAGGAAAGTCCTGTGGTTGTTTTTATTGCTATTTAATGTTTTGGGAGAAAATTAAATCAAAGTAGCCTTTTACACCAGGGAGCCTTTAGCCCACTTGTGTCCTATTGAATAAAATCCAATGAAAGTGAATGGTGACTGAGATTGTCAGACACTAACATTCTACAAATAATTTCCTTTCATATCTCACAGAAGAAAGCAAGTAATGTGGGTTTGGAAACACATAAGGGTGAGTAAATGATGACAGAAGTTTCATTTTTTGTGAACTATCCCTTTAAAAAAAGTGTTCCTCCATGCAGAGAGCTTCTGTGATACTAAACACTAAATGCTTGGCCGATAACAGCACGTTAAGCTAATAATGTTCAGTGCATCTCAAATGTTGAAGTGCCTTGTGTCCACTTATCAGTGAACACGTTCTGAAAACAGGAAATTAAGTGAGTTCCAAATATTGGTCTGGATGTGCAAGGGTGAGAGGGCCCATCCACTGCAGTGGTAATTCAGTCCCTGCTGCTTGTAACAACCCTATCAGTCCACACACTGCTACCTGTTGAATTATCAGTTATTTTCTCTCTCTCACTTTATCTCTCTTGCTCCCTCTCTCTCCCTTTCTCCCATGAGGCTGAGCACTTGGCATTCAGAGTGAGGGTGTTTCTGAAGCGAGTCAGAGATAGTTCTGAGCTGCTGGTGAGGAGATTCGTGCATGAGTTTCTTATTTGGAGCCCGACGGGCTCTCGCACCCGGGCAATGCAGACAGGTAATTGCTGATTTGCTTGGTCAGCTGATGACAGTGGAAGTGTAGTGGTCGAGGCATTCAGACAGACACATACAGACTTTCTCTCATATCAGCACACACTCTCTGGCTGATAGAGAAAAGCACTCGCCCCTCCTCGACCCCACAACTGTGTAGAGGAGAATCTACAGTCAGCGTGACCTGGTGTGTGCCAGAAGGCTAGTTCAGATGTCATGGAGAGGTTTGGTTAGCATTTAGTGCATGTTAGGAATGTTCAGTTCACCCAAGCTGTCGTTCCAAACCTTTATGAATTAATTTTTTCTGTGAAACGCAAAAAGGAGATCAATCCATTCACTCGCATTGAATGGGAAAGAGCGTCTTCCCAAAAAAGTGATACACAGAAGAAATTAGGCCATAACAGGTTTGGAACAACATGAGGGTGAGTAAAGTATGATCACATTTTAATATAAAATAAATAAATAATAAAATCTCTCAAAGGGTGTTTGATTTTATAGATCTAAGTTGTCCCTAAATGTTTTGAGAATTGCACAGTAACCGTGCTAGTATGTCAGACTGGCATGACAAATGGAACAACCTTTGCCAGATGGACCAGGTTTTTCTTTATTCTTATCTATTAATATTGATGAAAACGGGATCATTACTCACTGAATTCAGGTGCACTTGATGCAGTAAGCATTAGATCTGACGCCTGTGAATATCAGAAAGAGAGAAAATATTGTAGAAATTTTAACACACGGTATAAAGGCAGGTTGAAAAGATGCTTAGGATTCGGTTAAAGGTGTGAAGCAAATAGGGCGAGTGTTAATGCCAGCTAAACGATAACCCCTTCAGTCTCCGCTCTGCTGTGGGGAGGTAAAGAAAAGTAGCGAGGCCTTCCACAATATGCCATGACTCCTATTTCTCTGCCTCCAAATTGATCCTTTTTGGCCTTTTTATCTGCCTGCCATGCACACACACACACACACTTTCTCTCAAATTCTTATTTTCCCCCCCTTCCCTCTCCCTATTTCTTTCTTTCCTCAAATGTGCGGTGCACTCCGGGCGTTATATTTGAAAGTGGACGCTCCTTTTGCAGAGGGATTTCTGCATAGGTCCCCGAGTTTTGTTGTTACGGTTTTATATGATAAGCTTTTTTATATGTTTAAAATCAATATGTAATCCTGTGCAAGGGCTTATCCCCCTACAACCCCATTTGTAAATCTATTTGAGCTTTGTTACATGTCTGGGCTGCCGTATTCCTCAGATTGATTGGGTGCAGTGTGAGAATCCTATCAAATGGCCGGCTTTGATGATGTTGCAAACTCTTTCAAGATTGCTAGTTGACTGGAACTGGAGATAAGGCAAGACGACAGTTTCTCATTTTACACCATTCACTGAAATCTGTGTTCATTTCCATTTAGGCGTTGCTTTCTGAATTTGACTCTCAATGTCCACTTTTATACAGCTGCACCTAACAGACATTTCTATTGCAGTCACAAATCTTTAATATTTGTTTCGTGTTAAGAAATATCACAGTTTTTCATGTAATGTTTGTGTTAATATAATTTTTAGAACCTTTGTGTCCTTAGTTTTTTTAACTGTTTGACTTATTTTGGAGGATAATATTCTATATCGCCGATGTGGCCAGTTTCAGAGTTTGCATTAAATGGATATTCCGGGTTCAGTGGCAGTTCTGGCTTACTTGGTGCCCTAAGTGAGATCCGACGTGTTTCCCCCCCTTAATATCAATAACAACAACATGAGAATCTGATCAGTATTTAAGTCCTTTTTAATACTCTAAATCTCCACTTTTACATTTGATGTCACGTTGGTTTCACTTTCACATCTGAAAGTGTTAGTGGAGATTTAGGGTAAAAAGGGACTTAAATATTGATCTGTTTCTCACCCACATCTATCATGTCACTTCTGAAGATGTAGATTTAACCACTGGAGTCATATGGATTACTTTTATGCTGCCTTTATGTGCTTTTTGGAGATTCAAAGTTCTGGCCAAAATTCACTTGCATTTTATGGATCTACAGAGCTGTAATATTCTTCTAAAAATCTTCATTTGTATTCTGTAAAAGAAAGAAAACCATGTTTCTGGAATGGCATAATAGTGAGTAAATGATGAGAGAAATTTCATTTTTGGGTATAATTTTCCTTTAAATAAAAATAACTAGACAATAAATATAGAAATGAAGTACATTAGAAGTCAGAAGTTTACATACACCTTAGCCAAATACATTTAAACTCAGTTTTTCACAATTTCTGACATTTAATCGTAGAAAACCTTCCCTGTCTTAGGTCAGTTAGGATCCCTACTCAATTTTAAGAGTGTGAAATGTCAGAATAATAGTAGAGAGAATTTATTTATTTCAGCTTTTATTTCTTTCATCACATCCCCAGTGGGTCAAACGTTTACATACATTTTGTTAGTATTTAGTAGCATTGCCTTTAAATTGTTTAACTTGGGTCAAATGTTTTGAGTAGCCTTCCACAAGCTTCTCACAATAAATTCCTGGAATTTTGGCCCATTCCTCCAGACAGAACTGGTGTAACTGAGTCAGGTTTGTTGGCCTCCTCGCCTTTTCAGTTCTGCCCACAAATGTTCTATCGGATTGAGGTCAGGGCTTTGTGATGGCCACTCCAATACCTTGACTTTGCTGTCCTTAAGCCATTTGGCCACAACTTTGGAGGTATGCTTGGGGTCATTGTCCATTTGGAAGACCCATTTGCAACCAAATTTTAACTTCCTGGCTGATGTCTTGAGATTTTTCTTCAATAGATCCACATATTTTTCCTTCCTCGTGATGCCATATATTTTGTGAAGTCACCAGTCCCTCCTGCAGCAAAGCACCCCCATAACATGATGATGCCAACCACATGCTTCACAGTTGGGATGGTGTTCTTCAGCTTGCAAGCCTCACGCTTTTCCCTCCAACCATAACGATATCATAACATCATCATTATGGCCAAACTGTTCAATATTTGTTTCATCAGACCTGAGGACATTTCTCCAAAAAGTAAGATCATTGTCCCCATGTTCACTTGCAAATTGTAGTCTGGCTTTTTTATGGTGATTTTGGAGCAGTGGCTTCTTCCTTGCTGAGAAGACTTTCAGGTTATGTCGATATAGGACTCGTATTTCTGTGGATATAGATACTTGTGTACCTGTTTCCTCCAGCATCTTCACAAGGTCCTTTCCCTGTTGTTCTAGGATTGATTTGCACTTTTAGCACCAAACTACATTCATCTCTATGAGACAGAATGATTCTCCTTCCTGAGCGGTATAATGGCTGTATGGTCCCATGGTTTTGTACTTGCACACTATTGTTTGTACAGATGAATGTGGTACCTTCAGGCATTTGGAAATTTCTCCCAAGGATGAACCAGACTTGTAGAGGTCCACAATTTATTTTATTTTTTTATTTTTTTTACCATGATGCTGAGCAGAGGCACTGAGTTTGAAGGTAGCCCTTAAAATACATCCACAGGTACACCTCCAATCAGAAGCTAATTGACTAATTGTCAAAAGGCTTGACATCATTTTCTGGAATTTTCATATCATGCACAAGGTAGATCTCCTAAACAACTTGCCAAAACTATAGTTTGCTAATATTACATCTGTGGAGTGGTTAAAAAAATTAATATATTTTTTAATAACCTAAGTGTATGTAAAGTTCTGACTTCAACAATATATATATATATATATTGTTTACTTTTTTTCACATACACTATAAATTGGTCATTGTACATGAAAATATATACAGTAGATGCCTTTATATTTTAAGAAGGTGTTTTTTCACAAGGGGACTATCATATTTGGGGTCCTTGGCATCAAAATGTTTAAAAAGAATGTTGGATAATTCATATGTATGCTCAGAAATAGGATGCAGAGTAGTGTCTTAATATTTATTCGTAGTCATTATGAATTTGGTTTGTTTTGAATTATGTCAGTAATTTGTATCTGATGTAGTAGAGTGAGATGTCTAGTTTGGGTTTAGTGTGGTACGAATCCAGGAACTGTTTTCCCATCATCCTTCTTGTCATGGTTCTCCATATTGGTCTTTGTCTCATTCCCAGCTGGCATCTCTCCAGCTCTTTACGCTGGCGCTCCCCGCCTGCCCACTTGCCCAAATCTGCTGTAACACAATCATGCATTTTTCCCCGGATTCCTCCAACACAACTTTTTTTCAGTTTCATCTCAGAAAACCAAAGTTGTAACCAAAAAATGCTCCAGCAGGCCCAAAAGTTTGCTCTGTGTCTCCAGAAGTGTAAGTGAAGAGAGCGTGTGTAAAGTTGTGTGCAGCAGCTGAATTTAGTGATCTTTAAGCAGAACTTTCAGAAGCTCTGTGCTTCCTGAAGCTGCCGAGCAGGTTGCACTCTTGAATAAATTTTGCTGTGGAGGAGGGTCATGGGGATTTGAACCAGCACATTCTTCTGTGGGTTGTGAGTGCTCACATGGTTACCATTGGTGTGCATTGTTAGGGTTATCTGAATAAGCACCAACCATGTGAGTTTTAACATGATTGCCCAGGGCAATGAGAGAGAGAGAGAGAGAGAGAGAGAGAGAGAGAGA
Source organism: Moxostoma hubbsi (assembly GCA_032164185.1). Taxonomy (NCBI): domain Eukaryota; kingdom Metazoa; phylum Chordata; class Actinopteri; order Cypriniformes; family Catostomidae; genus Moxostoma; species Moxostoma hubbsi. The sequence goes on from JAVLUX010000023.1 coordinate 14,302,917, forward strand.
AAGTAATCCAAAAAGAATTGCACCCCCAATCCAAACCCCCCCCCCCCCCCCCCCCCCCCAATACATTTCCAACCCTCTCTTCTTCAAGGAAGGAGAGGAGAAGAGGAAGGAGCCAGTAGCTTCTGTAAGTGTTAACAGGGTTTTTTCTGTTGGTCATGATCACTCATTTACTCAGCCGTGTCCCTTAGCGTCTGTATTCATTGTTTACCTTCTTAATGAGGGGGGCGGCAACACTCCTGCTTGATTGACAGCTGCATGTGGCCTCTGCCGAAGGTGCAGGGGAGGATCTGTGGCTTTTTGGCTGGGAATGCTGAAGGGGAAGAGGAGGGAGGAGGTAAAGTGTCGAGGGGCTTTTTTTTCTCTTTCTCTCTCTACGTCTTTGGGACATGCAGAAGACGTTTTTGTTGGCTGTAGCCTACCCTCCAGGCAGGTCTTTGTGAAGTAGGCATTGTCGCTTTTGACGGAGGGGTAGCAGAAACGACAGAGCGAATTAAAGAGTGGGCTGGTGAGTCAAAGAGGCAGAGAACGTATGGAGAGTGATGCAGCATAAACTGTAGCTGTGGAAGAGGAAAGGCCTTTAGGATGTTAAGTTGAATGCTGTCAGGAAATGACCGGCCCATATCACAGGAACATTCCTCAAATTTGCATCTAATTTGCTTGTGTAATAAAATGTTTTTACTTAATATGTGTTTGTTTCCCAGCAGAATTTGTTAAATTGCTCTTTAAAGAAGAGTGGCCCTTTTTTATTTAACTTCCTGCTGCTTTTCTTAAAGTTCTATTAATGCGTTAAAACGGAGACAAATCCTCTCAAATATTTGGTGGCGTGCTTTTAGTATTAGCCTCAAGCCTAATGACAGAACACCAAAGACTTTCATTTAGCTGCTGGAGGCCAAATAACTTTCAAATATTGTAACTGTGTTCATTTTGCCACTGTGCTTCACTTCAAAGGCAGAGAAGGTTAAAGGAGAGCGAGCAGCAGACCTTTCAAGACAAACTCTGCTCTCAGCACCACACTGCAATATCACACAACCAGAGCAGAAATATTTATTTTTAATGAAGTACACTTATTTTAAGGATTGACATTTCAGAAGGTCGAACATGCGTTTTATCTTTTTGTCTCTGTTACCAAATCAGTTGCAGATAGATGCTATGTTTTTAGTTTATTTTGTGTATGTGTGAGTGTTTTGTGAGTACATGTGCATGAGGGAGCACTTATAAAGCAGTCTAAAGACACTGGTACAGTCTGTTCTTACAGCGGGCTGAATAATAGGCCTGGTAAGATAACTTACCCTTGGCTGTGAGCAGGGCCTAATCTGCACTGGTATCACTCCTGATATTTCAGACCCACTGTTGGCAGGGGTTCAGGACCAGGTCGCCTCGCAAAGACTTTGGATATAGTCACAAACTTTTCATACATAAAAATATATTTATTATCCTCACCCCCCAAAAGCATAAAAACAAAAGCATACACACCAAAACATGAAGACCTTGTCAACATCCAAGTTTCAGTGGAGAATTTGAATTTATTAATGGGGCTGATTATGTGGTGTTTAATCTGGGTCTCAGAACAGCAGCAATGCGTGACTTTGCGAGCACTTTCGAGGTATTTGAAAGCAGGTAATGAACTCAATGTTTACTTGTGTTATCAGATTCTTTCTGAGTGGCTGCTCTCCATACAGGAACCTGTAGGCACCCTGCCTAATAATAACTCAACAGCATAATGCTCAACATTATAAGCCACATTTATCATGGGACAGTTGTGCTTTTCAAGCATTGAAACCCAGTATATGATGTTTGTGTCTTTTAGTCGTTTTGTTCTAGAATGTGTTGGTAAATGCAACCAACATCCCAAGCTTTTCCTCAAAAAGTTCTCCCTTGTTTCCTTTCTCCATCTAGACTGGCAGAAGACAGAGGCGCAAAAGCGCAGAGAGCAGCTCCTCCTGGATGAGCTCGTCATACTGGTCAACAAACGTGACGCGCTGGTTAGAGACCTGGACGCCCAGGAGAAAGAGTAAGTCCACCCGCTGCAAGGCAGAATTCCTCAAGGTTCTTGTGTGGTTCAGAGAGGGTTTTAAAGGCCAAAGATTGCAGTCACCCACGTTCTCTTTGACACAGAGTGCGTTTAGGTGTTTTGTGGTGGGGGGGGGGGGGTCAGGTAAACAGAGGTTGTGAATATTTCAAGAGTGAAGTGACTCAGAAGCAGTTCAGACAGAGTACAGGTCATAGGTGGTGGAGGTGCAGGTGTATTTCTGCTGTGTCTCTGTCCATGACCTTTGAGTGTGTGTGTGTGTGTGTGTGTGTGTGTGTGTGTGTGTGTGTGTGTGTGTGTGTGTGTGTGTGTGTGTGTGTGTGTGTGTGTGTTGACAGGGCTGAAGAGGAAGACGAGCACCTGGAGAGAACCCTGGAACAGAACAAAGGCAAAATGGCAAAGAAAGAGGAGAAATGTGTTCTTCAGTGAATGTCATTTTCAAAGCAAATATATGCTAAAGGACAAAGATAACATGTGTACACTAAAATGTCTTGAAATGTGTTAAAGTCATAAACATCATACCATACAGTTAATTATTGTTATTTTAAATCTTTATATGTAGAACTTTTTGTTATGGCTAAGGGCTAAGCAACGGTTGAAGACCCTTAGATGCCTGCTGTTTAGGTTATACGGAGAGATTGTTGCACATACACGGATAAAAAAGCATTATCATTATAATTACGATTATTAGGGTTGGTTGGTTTGATTTCACAAACAAGGTACTTAAGGTACTAATATTTAATGAGATATAAAGCTGCACAATTATAAAACTTTTTGACTAAAATTCTGTGAGACAAAAGTGTCCCCAGATAACTTTAATCACGACACAGAGTGTGTTTCCTGTTTTTGCAAGAAAGTGTGACACTAAAGTTCAGTACAGCACAGTTTTTTTCACAGGTTTTACTGGGGACATTTTCTGTTTGTGAAGAGGATTGGATTTCAGATCGTATCACATTTCAGTTTTAAGAAAATCGATCAATGTGTTCTCCTCTAAAAAGTGTTGCGTGATAATGAAATGTTTTAATTACTCAACTTTTTTACATGTAGAATTTTTCCATAAGAGGACGTAAAATAAAATTATTAAAAAAAAAAAAAAAAAAAGGAATTTTGTGCTTTACTGGATTTTTATTTTTAATATGTTTACCAAACATATTAGAGCTTGCTTAGTGAGATGCTGCTTTTGCTCAAATAAACCGTCATGTTGTACATTTTATTTCATTGGTTGAGGCTTAAAAAAAAAGCTTGACAAAACAAACAAAAACATTTTCAGAAGCTGTCACGGTCAGAGTAATTTATTACTATTTGAGACGTTTTTAAAGTACTCATCTTCACAATCCTGTACATTGCTCAATGATGTTGTCAATATTTATTGTATAGCTAGAAGAAAGGAAGAAATGGGCTTTTCTTGTCGGCATATTTCAGTTTTACGTCTTTATTGTATGAGCATCATTGTATGAGGTTTATTTATTCCACTGTACTATAAATATCACTGTTCAATAAATTCAGATGATTTCATACTCGAATCAAACAGCAGTTTGTGTGGTTTTTAGTGTTGTAATGGATTTGGCCTTGTGTTTCTAAAGCCATCTTTCTTGCCATCTGGTATAGGCTACTGAATAAACTCAAAATTTTAAATATCAATTGTGACGTTTAAGTAATTCTATTAATTTTAATAATAATTTACTTTGTTCGATTAATCACATATTTTAATGTAATTGATAATCTCAATGAAAGAAAAAAAACTTTATTTTTTTATTCGTTTCTACGTTCCGTTTCAGACAATTGTAAAGAAACTAAAAAACTAAGAAGTCGCGCTGCGCATTAACATGACAAAAATGATCAACAAATAGACTACTTTACATTTACAGGCACTCAAAAGTGACGTCTGGTGGCTTTTTGTTGAAAACTCCCCTGCGGTTTACGGTTATTTATAAATGAATGTTTGCTATTTGTTTTGTTTGAGGTCGTTCCTCAGAGGGAGATTAAGGCAAAATCTCTCTGTCCAAAGCATCTGTTTTCATTCATACATGTGAGACAGACTCTTCACTCTCAGCCAAAAAGTCATCACCGCAGCTCGGATCCACCATTTAACAAGCAAAATAAGTTTTGACAGCTGACGTCCTCCCTTAACCCTTCTAATACTTCTACAGTCATTGCTGATGGTCCGACTGTACCTCCATTTCCCCCCGGGCGTACTGTTTTTATCATTTTGCAGTTATCACGGATGACTGTAATTTTAGGAATAAGCACACACATATTGGTGCTCACAAACCACACCGCAGCGGACAAGGACAATTGTTTGTTGCTTTAACTAATCTTAGAGTTTGAACTCGTGAGAGTGCTTGAAATGCATGTCATAATTTTATGCATTAGACCTGTGACGAGGTCCGTGTAATCCCGATGAAACGGTAACGTGGTGTTCAAATCAAAATGACCGCTTTGAACTGTTCTGCAGTCCATTTGGATGCCTAATTTAATCCAACACATATCTGTGTACATTTGTCCCTGTGAAACGTGGCGTCGCCTTAATGGAACATTTGGCATTTGGAATAGGCGGTCTTTTGCATTATTGCTTTTTATGAGCCTCTCTTCAGTCTGGAGCGCTTTAACTTTTTCCACTCAAATTGTAAAAATGTTGTCATACATTTAGGTTTCAGTTTTATAGTCAAATAGACTGTTTGTTTGTTTGTTTTTTCTATGGTCCCCAAAAAATGCATGCCTATTTCTCGTTTGACTTCAACTTTTTACATTAAATTAACACGCGTGTTCTTGTTTAACAGTGTGTTCTGATAGCCAACCTCGAGCATTAAATTAAACTACTGCTTTCCACACTCATACAGGCCTATCTTTATCACACGAAAAAAATTATTATAATAATTCCAACATTTTAAGGATCTTTGATATTTAGATCTTGGTCGTTTTACTTCACATTCACGTCAAAAAGGATAATTCCCTTACCTGATTGTCGCCCTCTTTGCCGACTAGTGTACTCGAACTCAAAGTAAATATGTTTAGTGGAAAATGCAACAGTAAAAAAATAAGTTGTTTTTGTTTTGTTTTTTATATAGGCCCATGTCTGATCCAAAGGCGGCGTAGAGTGTAGATGCTCACTGTAGCGCGTGCTGCGGATCCTGCTGCTTTGAAGTCCACGGCCTGACTTCAGGTGTTGAATAGTTGGACTTCACAAAGACCCTCGACCGCTGAATATCCTTCCCACGTCCTAAAATACACCGAGGGGAAACGGTACCAAGTCTTCTGTTCGAGCTTCAGTATCGCATTTTATGCATCATCGTTTTAATAAGGACCGACAACATCGCCGATCCGCTCCCATCCTGTCGGCTAAAGAAACCAAACTTTTCCCCCTCCTCTTCTCGCCTCCTCTAATCCCGAGATTTACGAGCTCAGCATTTAGAAAATTCGACTGCAATTTGGGATTAGACAAAATACTCTTATTACAAAAGCTTCCTGCAACCTGATAACTTGATACTTGTTCTGGGTTTATCACAGGGTCTTAGCGACATCAGGACTGAGAGAATAAACCAGAAGAAGGTCGAAATGCAGGAATAATAGTCTTTATTTATTTGTGTGGCTTTGAGGATCACATTGTGTTAACATATTTTTTTTTTTTATCCGTTGTTGTAGTTTAGAAGCAGGCGGAATCTGCCTTTTTTGGGGGGGGGCCTAGAAGAGCCCCAGCACTTGTGCTTTAAACAAGCAGTAAACATGTAATATGCGCGTTCACTTTGTCCAGCATCCCAAAACTTCCTCTATAGTTTTTCCTCGTCTATTGACTGCTAACAGCAGCATCTCTGTTACTCCCAAGAGTACTTTTGTCGATGACTTTGTTGATCTATAGAAGAACTTGTAAAGCCGTCCTTTGATTGGATGCCCCATATAGTAAAAATGTAATTTCGTTCCTCCGGCGGTCACTTGCTTTGAACATTAGGTCGCTTTCAGCTCAGGCCTCAATTAGAATGAGTTGATTTTGTGAGATCAACAAAAGGACCGAGCGAAGCCTTATTAAGATCTTCTGAGCCTTTCAGAGACAGTTAAGGAAACACCGCGCCCTCCGTGATATTCTGTTACCGTATTTTATTGGCATTTCTTTGGGAAAGTGAGGCTTGAAAGGTGCTTTCTTTGATTCTCTGTGGCTCAAACGCTCTCTATGTGCTGATTTCGTTTCTTTTCTGGAAGTGGCGAGTTTTTCTTCACTCCCTTTCACGTTTCTTTTCCGTCTGCCTATTAAACTTTACGCACACTATTCTGAAATGTAATTCTAAGTGGGGATTAGTCACTCATTAATATTCATGAGGCGGGATAGCAATAAAAATGAAAATAGATAAAGTGGATATAAATTAAACTTTTTGCTGTATATTTGTATCCCGCTTTAAATCGACGCACTGCGTAAATCGTGAAGTAATTCTATATCAAATGCTGCTTTGTGAATATGTGGTGCATTTGGGATACTCTCACAAAAGACCCCGAAGTCCACGTTTTTTTTACTTAATTGTCGTTAATTATTTTAGGTATTATTTTGTATTTAATTCACGCTGGTTAATGTCTATTCTAATCTATTATTTCATTTGGTTTCAATCTGAGATATGGCTCTAACATTTGAAGTCGCAAAACAGTAACAGTTAAATAAATAAAAAAAAATAAAAAATAATAATAATAAAAATAATTGATTTGCCACGACTTGCAAATTAAATGTTTCGGTCTTTGTCGCACTTTTAAGGACTTTCGGTAAGACATCAGCCTTTAAATACGGTCTAAAATAGTTTATGATAGCCCTACTTAATTTAAACCAACATTTTAGCTAAAGCCTATATTCTGATATTTTACATTTATATTTCTGTTTTTGTTTTTTTATCTACTCTAATGTCTACAGTTTTGAAATATTAGGTCTTCTCTACTTTCAAATGGTTTATTTGGACGATCCATGTTCTTGATGTCTTTAGTCAGCGCGGAGGGGGGCGGGGCTTCGAGGATGTTCTAACCTTGGACTGGTTGCTTTAGATGTCAGTCAAGCAGGGGGAAGACGGCGATTGGTTAAAGTGGGCGGATCTGCAGGTGTCCTACGCTCTTAGAGAGGCAGGGTTAGGAGAAGGTGATCAATCTCCATCCGTCTACATTAGCAATCACCTTAAACTAGTGACAGACACGAACGAGCAAGCCAAAGCAAATGAGTTTGATGTATTTGATTTTAAACCCAGCGATCACACTCTGAATAGGCTAGACAAGTCCAGCTGAAGCCAGGCACGTGTGACAGATCAATATTGCTGCATATCTTCAGTTTTGAGGATTTTTTAGACGTTATTTATTTGGTGTGGGTCGGTCGAATTGCCTTCCTGAACTCTTCCACTGTTGGATATTTTATTGACTCGTCGGACTGCAAAAATTCCGTGGACGAGAAGGACGGGGAGTTCTGCACAAGGTAAGACAAATGCAGTATATCGTTTAGAATTTATCTTATTCCATTTTTATTGCAAAGCTTTTTCAATACTCCGTAAAATTGAACAAATTACGCTTCAGTGTTTAATGCACTTGTTTTAGTATTGTTACTAGTCTATAACGCGCGCTCTTTTTTTGTGGGACAATGTCGACACATTTGTTTCTCTTTGAAAGGAGTTTTTAAAAGTTCCAGTTATTATTTTTGTGTTGTTCTGTATGAACGTCAGTAGTGTTTTAAGTAGCCGCGGTAAACAATTGGGTAGCCTAATAGTCAGAGGCAACAGCATAAAATAAAATAAATGAAAAAATAGTGACCCGAATGTTTTTGAGAAGTTTTGGAAAGATCTGCTCATCACGGCAGTGTGAACCAACTCGCCTGGAGAGAATTGGAGAGGCGTGTTTTATTTTTGTTAATTTATTTTAGTGATAAGGCCTAGAAATGAAAGTGTTTCCCCAGTGGTCTAATCTGCACTTTGATTGAGTTCATTTGCACGTAGATGTGTTCTTTTAACCAGTCTTTACAGAGTGAAGAATAAGTAAGGAACAGATTGGAATACACAGAGCGGCTCGGTTCTCTCAGCACGGGGCCCATCCATATTCATTTCCGATCAGTAGTTGGCTCCTAAATTTGGTTTAAAATTAAATTGTCAAGAAAAAAAAATATATATAAATAATACAGTGTTATAAAAATAGCTACAAAAAAGGTATTATTATGATTTAAGCTATCAATCAGTATCTACAATACACGGAATATACTGTTTTGTATATTTTCTAACTCGGTAGCCTAATTGAGCTATTCTCTATTTTTAAATAAATTAGTTAATTTAAAAGAGGGGTTTTATTAGACTTTTTACACAATATTAAATTCAGTGTGACCCTGGAGACCATTTATTAGGCCTTTTTTTTTTGTAAGTAAGTAAGTGCTTCTAAATCGCAGAGATTTAGTCTTAGGCCTTGTTTAGACCGGAATGGAGCTGAAATAAATGCAAAAAAATAATAATAAACACATCAGTGCTTTGACTGGGAAAACAAATATTTATAAAATTCGATTTTTCTTGACTTTTTGATATAGGCCTATATAAAGGAATATTAAACGTAGAGCGGAATACACAAGGGGAACTATTTAGTTGTATTGTTGCAAGCCAAAAAAAAAATGCAGAAATATGTGCAAATTTGTGTAAATTGCGTTAATAATTCATATTTGTTTTTGCCATGTATTATTTTGGAAGGAAAAATTAAGACCCAGTTATATTAAATGTACAATAATAAATAATATAATGACATAAGTATAATATTATAATGAAATAGTACGAATAAACAGTTCTTTGAATTGGTTTCTTGATTTTCAAATTTTGGGTAATTTCAAGGTTGTCTTTGTTTTCTCCCATATACTCATTTTAAAGAGAACTACAAATGACGTTTAATAATTTACGTTTTAAAAGTCCTCATAGTTTCAAAAACTCAATTTGCGTTGGTAACTCACTTGGCATTTCTTTTAGCTACTTTCCTATAAGTACGCATCAGAATAATTAATATTGCATTACAATTCTATCATTTCAGTTATATAATTTGGGTCCGTCCTTCGTCAAACTGCAACATCGGGGGAAATCGAACTATTGGCAAGATCTGGGGGGACCCGTGACTGCCTCTAGCATGATGTCATACCTCAAACAGCCCCCCTACGCCATGAACGGCCTGGGGCTGAGCGGCGCCGCCATGGACCTACTGCACCCGTCTGTCGGATATCCAGGTACATATTTAACACACACTAAACATGATGATATACATCTGTGTCAAAATGAGAGCGTGAATTTAACTGATGTGTGTTTTTACTGTTTTGTTTTCTTTCTTGCACAAAATTATGTTATGTGCACTTTATTAAAAAAGTTATAATGAGACTTATTGTATTTGTGTAATGTTCTTGAGAAATATTTTTGTAAATACGTAGAAATATATCTTGTGCTTTTTTTTCCTTTTTTGGTATTTTTGCCAAACTTATTGGGTTTTTACAAGAAAAAAACCTTTTTTACAAGAGAAAAATAAATAATCTCCAAAAGGATTTTGCCTGTAACTCCATAATTAGCTCCCATTGACCGTTTTGCTTCAGAAAGAATATTTTCATTTAATAAAATAGATCTTGAAATATCATGAAACTATATATATATACATTTCCACACGTTCATTCGGTAAATATAACGCGTACACTTTCTTTCTGTTATATTTTAATTTTGCAGCAACGCCCAGAAAACAACGGCGGGAAAGAACAACGTTTACGCGCTCACAGCTTGACATTCTCGAAGCGCTCTTTGCCAAAACTCGTTATCCCGACATATTTATGAGAGAGGAGGTGGCACTGAAGATCAACCTTCCCGAGTCCAGAGTTCAGGTACACGTAACCACAAAATGTCTGATGAATTCACTGTTTCATCAAATTGTTCTTTTATGAAACTTTATTGTTCAAGGATGGCAACCTTCCATAAATATCCGCTAATGAGCGTTATGCTTAACTGCTCCACCTACTGATGTCTATAAAAGTGCACAGTAATTTAATCGTTTCAATTATTGTAATTGTTGTAGACTAGGAGTGGTTTTTAACATTTGTTTTGGTTGCTAAACTAGTTATACAGCCATTACAAACTAGGGTTAATAGTCATGCATTTCTGCTGCTTGTCTCTGTGTTTGATTTTATGGTGATAAATGTTTGAATTATGTTATGAATGATTGAATTATTATGCATGAATTACTTTTGTTCTCCGAACCATAGCAATGTCTTGCAGTGTTTAGGGCATTTGCTTACACACGCTGAACTGGTTGAAATGTGCTCCTAAGGCATCTGCTCGAATAGACCAAAGTTATGAAGGCACTTAGATGTTTCTCAGATGTTCACTGCAATGAAGGCTCAATTCTTAAAATTGATGCTAATATCATGTGATGAGGAAATGTAAAATTCCCACAATCCACTGTGGATTTTTCAAGTAAATAATGCATTACTGATGTGAACTGAGGCCTAAAGGAGCAACCCTCTGCCTCAGTCAATTTCCCAAGCAATTTTATTTGCTCTTAATAAGCACGTGAAACAAAATGCTTTACACTGTCAGACCCTCCTTCCACTATTGAATTACCATCTCTGCGGAGATATTCAATAGGCTGCTATCACCCAGCCGTCTACAAGTACTGAAATTAGATCCACACAGTAAAGCAGAAAGGACCTGCATGCAAATTAACACCAGGAACTGCTAATAACTAGCTATTTTCCACTCTAATATTGCACAATGGCTCTCCAGCGTGTCCTTCAGACATGCACGGAAGGTCTTCATAATAATTTAATGGAGCACTGTATGTGGGTGGGTGTGTGTGTTTTGTGGATAATGGACTCTGTGCTTGATGTGTAGGTCTTTCAAAGGTGTCATTCAAAGCTAATTTTCCTGTACATTTTAATTGCATTTGTTTATTTCCTCTCTCTGTTCTGCAGGTTTGGTTTAAGAATCGTCGTGCCAAATGTCGTCAGCAGCAGCAGAGTGGCAGCAATACTAAAGCTCGGCCTGCAAAGAAGAAATCCTCACCTACCCGGGAGAGCACAGGCTCAGAGAGCAGTGGGCAGTTCACCCCTCCTGCCGTCTCCAGTGCTGGCTCTTCCTCGTCTTCTTCTTCCTCTACCAATAACACGGGCATTAGCAGCACCTCTACCTCTATCAGTACTGTCTCCTCAATCTGGAGCCCTGCCATTTCTCCAGGCTCTGCTCCCCCATCCGTCTCCCTGCCAGAACCTGTCGCTCCATCAAATGCCTCCTGCATGCAACGTTCTGTCTCAGGCACGGCCGGTTCCTCTTACCCCATGCCCTACAACCAGACCACCGGCTACAGCCAGGGCTACCCGACTCCTTCCGGTTCTTACTTCAGCGGGGTGGACTGTGGCTCCTATCTGGCCCCCATGCACTCTCACCACCACCCTCATCAGCTCAGCCCTATGACGGCTTCGTCCATGCCCACACACCCCCATCACCACATCAGTCAGTCCTCAGGACATCACCACCACCATCACCACCAGGCCTACAGTAGCACTGGCCTGGCCTTTAATTCTTCTGACTGCCTGGATTACAAGGAGCAAACAGCCTCCTCCTGGAAGCTCAACTTCAACACTACAGACTGTTTGGACTACAAAGACCAAGCGTCCTGGAGGTTCCAAGTCTTGTGATCTGATTTCTTTTAATGCCCCTATTTTCCCCATCTCTCTGTTTTAATAGTGTGCTGAGTTTAAGGGGACAATATATATATATATATATATATATATATATATATATATATATATATATATTGTCCCCTTAAATTATATAAATAAATAATGGACCTGCAGGTTTTAACAAAATAGTTAAATGTTCATCACATTTTTTTCAAGTGAGAAAGAAAGGAACAAAAATGGCAAAGTTGTGGAGGGAAATGAAAGCTAGTTTTCCCCTTTTGTCTCAGAAGAGACTTAATTAGAATAACTTGAAGAAGGAGGGTTCTTTCTTAAATATTCAACCGAACTCGCGTCACTCTCCTGCCTGATCTGGATTACCGTTTTTCTACACGGGACACTGAACGCTCAGCGACCGTTTTACCTCCACCTCACAAAACTTGTACAGCTGTTTCATTTTCTAAATATGGTTATTTTTTAGGATTACAGATTCTAGTCAGCTGAACGGAGCTGAATTGTGTACATATGTATGTGGGTCAGTTACATTGACCATATTTAGTTGGTGTTACTGGATTTCAAAAACGACTTTATGTAAATCTTTTCCCCAAATAATCCAAAGATCAAGATTTGGACGCTAGATTTATTTGATAGACTGAGACCAATTTTGTTACCCTGAAAAGTAAATCGTTTTTATATTGAGAACACATGTGAAAAAAAATAAACTTTTTGAGTGGGGATATTTGGTTATGATATTTTATTAGGTAAAATAGCATTTGAAGGTTTGTTGAGGTGAAACTGCACGGGCATGGTGAAATTGTTGGATGGTTTTAACAGCACTTGACTTAACCTAAAAACGAAATGTGGGTAACAAAATATGGTTTTAAGAAAGAATACCCAAATGCCAGTGAAATGCTGAATGTACTGCAGGCGCAGATCATTACATTCATGTCCGCAATAAAGACCAGTTAACAACCACAATTTTCACATGACTTGACTGGGGTATGTCCACTTTTAACACCCAAATTTTACTCGTATGTTGAAAATGTTTTGAACTGTCAACGAACAATAAATAACTAAAACATAAAACACGATACAATTTGATTTCTTCGTTGAGATCTTGGATGAGGTTTAATATCTAGAACACTACATGTGCAGCAGAACATTATATTAAAGCTGTGCAGATGATGATCAGCACTGAACTCAAGAGGCACATAACTCCATCCCAGTAAACTTTTGACTGTAAGGTTTTTTTAATCGCGTATGTGAAATCACATGTCACTAATATATATATATATATATATATATTTTTTATGGTCAGATACTGTAACTGTATAGGGGAAAATGTATACAATCAAACCGATTAACCATTTTATATTCGTCTTTAGGGACACACAATCGTTTAAACAACTTGTGCAGGCTGTCTGAGGCCACAGCACCGCAGAATTTCTTAAATAATTATTACGCATTTGATCAGGTCGTAATTGAATGCGCTTGTGGTAATTGCTTCCCCGCAGAATCTCCGCGCGCTATAGAGCACAAGAGCGTTTCGCCAAAATTACCCGGAGCAATATCGCCTCTTCTGATTCGGTAATGACGTGGGTGGGTCTGGGTTAATAGGTCAAAAGCGGGAGGGAGGCAGCCGTCAGGCACCGAGCCATTAAAGAAATTGTTGGAGAAAACAAGAGCTCGGCAAAGCTGTCTAAATGAACGTGTTGGAACAGAAACCAGAGAACGCCTGCATAATTTTATAACAAATGTATTTATAGGCCTATGGTTTATTTTTTTAGGATTTATATTTTTTTATTTTAAATACTAAAAACTAAAATATTTCCAACATTGCACATTAAAGACATTTTATTTTATAACTACCACGGTTTATAGATATAACCTTAATTTACATCTCATATCACATGTTTTCCATGAGATGAGAACATCGTCACTTGCGTATTCCTAAGAATATAACAACCCATTTGCACGAATTTAATCAGCTTCAGAGTTTTTGTGTACTAATTATTGATGTGTTGGTCTGGCAGCTGAATCAACACCTCGCTCAGAAGAACATGACGTGTATTTGTTTTACTGTGTTCGCATGGAGACGGCACCGCAGCTCGGCGACACTACATAAACATTTATGGATTTGTACGATTGGCATCAAACAAACATTTGTGTCCTCTCTTCCTGGGGAATAATTTGAGGATCTCGGACACGCCCTCGCGTGGAGCACCTGCTTAAGCCCGAGGGTGGGAGAGAGAGAGAGAGAGAGAGCAAGTGAACAAGTCCTCATGTTTTCTCTCTAAAAATCCACTTATGGTTTTATCTGAAGCTGGTATGATTCTGGTGAGGTGATGCCGTATACATAAGTTCAAAGAGTTTTTGTATACCGTTGTAGCCTATATTAAAAAGCAACACGTGTGTCTGTAAGAAAAAAAGAAGAAAAAAAAAAGATATTTTACATGGCTTTCGTATAGAAACTGATATAGATTCTGAATTGCACTATATTTAACATTGATGAGGTAGATTTTTAAGCCCTTTTAATGTGTCACATCTTTTAAAAAACTTATTCAGAGTAGCGCCATTTTAAACTTTTTTAACGGGAATGAAAACGAGGCTGAGGCATAAGCTGTAGGATAGGCTACTTTTGCTCAAATATGTGTTGATCGTTCAGCTCATGAAATATGTCTTTAAAATATAAATGTGTCGGTAAAATAATAATTAAAAAAACAATAATAAGTGGAAAAAAATTGATCTTTTAGAGCTACAGTGCATGCGATTGAAGAGACTGTACGGTTAGCCTATCCTTCACAGCCTCGTTTTCATTCCCGTTAAAAATTAAACATGGCTCTCTACAGTCGTCATCAATGAAGAAGTCATATTTAACGCCCAGCATTTATCAAAGATTAATTTATTTATGCTAGAGAATATAGTGATTTTCGAAATTCAGATCCTGAAATTCATGTTAAACCATGTGAAGTACTCCCTGTTAACAACAGAAACGGACATTATTTCAAATGGAAGTACAAGTTTTTCCTCCCAAACATGCATTTGCAGAGAAATAAAGTATTGTATTGAGCTAATAGCTAAACATGCATTATGTCCCAAACAAGTGTTGTGATTTAATGTGAAATGTCCAAAATAAGTAGCCTTTGAAGCCTGTTTAGGCTCAACCAGAAGATAATGTTTATTCAAGCTTTCGCCTGGATGCTTTTATCTTTTCCAAATTTCCAACATAGCTATTTGCAAGTTTTCCAATAGGCCTACATAGCCTATGTTATTTTCATTCAATACTAAACCTAATAATAATAATACATAGTAATAAAAATTAAATATTGTTAAAACTTAACGAAAGCTTTGCGTCGGTCAGGAATATTTTGGTGGTCGAATTTTCTCAAATTCTGAGGCGCTTCTATTACTGCAGTACAAGGCAATCCACTCTTGCCTTTGCTGACATGTCCCAATGTCACCCGAGTGGGACTGGTCGTCCACAATTGGCACCATATTATTACATGTGAAAACTGTAAAAGAGATTACCGGCCAAAACCATTAACGGGAAAACGGAAGTGTGATGAGCGAAGGCGGTTTGCTGATGGTGAGATGCTGACTCCGGGCCTCTGAGAGTTACAGAAACGCTGAGGGTGGGAAAACCACCAAAGGGATTTATTCCCACAGTGTTGGTGCTGAGGTCTTAGTAACAGATGATAGACGGCATTACGGCTGTCAAGACGAACAGTTGGTGATCTCATACATAGCTTTATCTTTAACTCAGTAGCTGACCATACCAAAGTCTTTCTAGCAAGTCAGTTCACTGTCGGCCATCTTTGGAACGCTCTCGGGAGGCTATTTCCGGTCATGCCGGTGCAGCTCCTATCAACTTGAATGGGGAAAGACCGAATCTCAAATACGGTTGGTAAAGATTACGATCAGAGAACATTTTTAACATTATTGTATCATAAATTGTGATGCTTTACCTAATATTACACTTAAACGCATCTTTCCCGGCTTGTATAACTAATGCGCGTTCTCGAGATGAGTGACAGATCATGTCTGTTTCTAAAAGGTGAAGGAGGGACTTCCTTTCTACATCTGCTGACCATACTTAGAGCTTCTTGGTCGAGCGTTCCAAATGCTCTCATTCATTTTAATAGAAGTGGCCCGTCTCTGCTAAAAACACTCTGACCATATACAGTTTAGGTAGGCCTACCCCATTAAAGTGTAACCTTGTAAGTTAAAAATAGCTTCAACATCAGAAAACTGTTATAAGACATATATAATTTAATACTACTCAGAAATAACTAAAATTGATAAATATATATATAAAAAGGATATCTACCGATACATCAACCTATTATTAAAGGGATATTCCGGGTTCAATAGCCTACAAGTTCAGCTCAATCGACAGCATTTGTGGCATAATGTTGATTAGCCTACCACACACACACACATAATAATAATTTTGTTAAAACAAAACAAAAAACTAGGCCTAGTTACAGAGAAACACTCAACAATGAAAGTTAACTTTACAGCACAAATAGGCCAATACACGTGTTTTAATAGAAGAATGAATGCAAGTGCTTTTATAAAATTAAAGCTTCACATTTCTGCCTTTAAACCCTCCAAACTTTAGTCCACATTAATTGTTAGTTGACAAAACTGTAACATCGAATCCTTGCCGTGACATAATTGATACTAATGGCCGCAATTAAACTGAGAACAGTTAATTATCTTTCAATTAAGGCGAGAACAGTTTGTCAAGTTCATTTTTCTAATTTCAGGTGACCAGACTGTTGCATCATCAACTCACCGTCTGAATGATGCCGCTCGGATGAACTGGCGCCTAAAACCAGTTTGCCCTCTGTTTACACAATCATCCAAGAAATGAAAACAAAGTGGATGGCCTTTTGTTACGTAGATTTCATCATATCTTGCGGTGTGTGACAGCTGGTTGGATTAGACGTCAGGACACCAGACGAACCATATATCACCAGAAATGTGATGCTCATAGAAACAAACCCAAACACTTTCTATATATGCAATATGTCAGTTAATTCAACAACAAGCACTGGAGCAGGATGACCAGTGAAAAAGGGGATATTTAAAGTTATTGAGCTCACGGAAAAGATAATTGTACTGCATAACACGCAAATACACATATGAACAGTAGCCTATTCTACCAAACCCATCTAGGTGCCAATCAGATTTAAGAAACTTTGCCAAAATTTGAGCTTGACCCAAAACATTTTCATAGTTTGAATCACAGAATTCAAAAGGTTGCCATTTCCTGTGATTTTAGATGTAGTCTGTTGTAAAATGTTACTATAGCACAGAATTTGGACTGGAAGCCAGACTAAAAAATAGAATAGGACTCAAACAAGATAAACGTTTTCATGAAAACTAAGACATAATCAGATTATTGTTACACATTAATGACATTGAGTTGTCTGAAAAGTTATAATGATGCACACACAAGTTGCACATATAAAGCGTTCTGCTACAAGGCCACTTTACTGAAGTAGTACAATTCATGTGCACAATTGTCATTTTGAATAAGCCTAAAGTGATTACATTATAGATGTTGTTCCAGGAAGGCCTATTTTGTGTTTATCCAATGTTACCAACTAAGTGAAATCTGCAATGATTTAAAAAATAACCTGATTATTTACATTAAACATTTTATGCAGACCATATTACAATTGCAAAGCAAAACACACTGCGGGACTCATTTAGTTTTTAGCTCAATGTTTCTAGGAATGTAGCTGTCTGTGGTGAACACTGAAATTATGAATTTGGGTAGATTCCATATTAAGATTAATTGTATGTTGTGACGTCCTACATGGGATAGATATATACAACTCAGGCCAGACATATTGCAGTCAAAAATACTCATGTTCCATAACATATGCTTACAAGTTTAATATAAACCAACATTTTTAGACAGCTTTAAAAAAAGTGTCCTGAGCTCTGTCCTACAATAGTGTCAAAGAGTAATGAACTTTGTGCTTCACCTTCATGTGTAGTCTGTATATATATATAATTACATAAACATGAAACAGTGCATTCTTTCTTCAAATATGAAATGCTGATATTAGTATGTACACAACAAAAAAGGATTAGACAAACAGAAGCGAGAACACAAAAGGTTTTTTTTCTGACCCTTCCTCGATTTCCAGCATCACTTCATATATTTATATATCTTGTATATATATATATATATATATATATATATATATATATATATATATATATATATATATATACACACACTTAAAAAAGAAAAAAAGAAAGAAAAGAAAATCCTCTTAGAATGCAGAGTAAATAGATTACGATACAGTGAGGGATTATGGATGGCTGGGTGCTGTCAGATTAAGTTCGGAGAGCAGATCGGCAACAGTTCTGAAACGGACGCTGTCTATGAAGACTATGGGGGAAATGGCAACTTCCTCTTTAGAGACGCGCTGCGTATCCCCTCTGCATTTCTTCTGCATGTAATCTCATACACCAAACAGGTGGAGAATAAAACCCGGTCAACAACCCAACACAGGCAGCACCGCTGATCCTGTGATCAAGGGATACTAGTGTGGCTTCTGTGCCACCATTCCCTAAGAAAGAGAAGTGTCTTTTTTTTCTTTTTTTTGACTAAAATCAAATTTGAAAAGCTTTACACTATTTTCACAGAACCTCATATTCATTTTGATATGGCGATAGTGACTGACACATGAGGAATAAATGGTTAAAGAAATATATGTAATAGAAGGGGAAAGAACCGTGGAAAAGAAGGTTAGAACATGCATTTTTAACTCAAAGAACGCTGTGCATTACTGGCCAGAAACAGGATTTTACAAACCCTTTTTCCAAGACAGTGTGAGACAAATCATTGACATTACATTTTTTACCAATCTTTGTACATCAAACTAAAACATATTTTCACAGCATAAAGGAATTAAAAATAATAGCAAAAATATTTTTATTTGAAATTATTTTTACAGTCCTAAGCACATGTTGTCACTTACACAATTTTTATTCTAATTTATTCATATATATATATATATATATATATATATATATATATAATTATTTACACTAAACCAAAATGAATAACTTTCAGTTTCCCTTCCTCAGGCACCTACAAATAAAAAAAAAAATTACATGAGCATTATTACAACTATAAACAACAATTGCAATAATATATATTTTCCTTATTTGTCCATATTATATATTTTATAAATAAAAAAAAATTGTCTAAGATTGAATGATATTTATAAACATAACAAATAAAAAGGCACTAAATGTTTTGGTAGAATAATTGGCAAAAATGGTTTTATCCACATACATCATTCATCCACTGATCAGCCACAACATTAAAACCATCTGCTTAATATCGTGTATGTATATTAATACCCCTTGTGCTGCCAAACAACGCCAACCTGCATCTCAGAATAGCATTCTTGCAATTGTATAGAGTGGTTATCTGAGTTTCCGTAGACTTTATCAGTTCAAACCAGTCTGGCAATTCTTTGTTGACCTCATCAACAAGGCATTTCCATCCACAAAACTGCCACTTACTGGATGTTTTTTGTTTGTGGCACCATTCAGAGTAAATTCTAGAGACTGTTGTGCGTGAAAATCCTCAAACCAGCCCATCTGGCACCAACAATCATGTCACGGTCCAAATCACTGAGATCAAATTTTTTCACCATTCTGATGGTTGATGTGAACATTAACTGAAGCTCCTGACCCATATCAGTATGATTTTATGCACTGCACTGCTGCCACATGATTGGCTGATTAGATAATTGCATGGATGATTGTTGGTGCCAGATGGGCTGGTTTGAGGATACATGCAACAGTCTCTAGAGTTTACTCAGAATGCTGCCACAAACAAAATCATCCAGTAAGTGGCAGTTCTGTGGATGGAAATGCCTTGTTGATGAGGTCAACAAAGAATGGCCAGATTGGTTTGAAGTGACAAAGTCTACAGTAATTCAGATAACCGCTCTGTACAATTGTGGTGAGAAGAATATCATCTCAGAATACTATTCTGGTTTGGTGCTGTTTTGGTGGCACGATGGGGATCTACACAATTTTAGATAGGTGGTTTTAATGTTGTGGCTGATCTGTGTATGGCAATAAAGCTACTCATACAAAAATGTAACCGCATGAGTTTTTTATAAGAAAAAAAAATTACCTGAGTGTCTCGGTCAACAAGGTTGATTTCTAAAGAAGAGATAAAATTTCAAAATTAAGAAACTAACACTCCTTCACAACAAGTGTGGATTTGATCTAAGAGCCATTAAAATAAAAGCATTTATAGTTTTGAGATCTCCAACAAATCCCTTAAGTTCAATTTGAGCAAACCTATAAGAGAGGCATCATAGCAACACATTTCAACTGCACCTGAATCAGGTGATCATTCAATAAATCCCACATTAATGTTTAGGTGTGTGAATGTGTGTGTGGGTGGAAGTGTTGAGTTCAAGTATCAAAACCCTGCATCCTCTGCAGCTCTTCTGGAGGAGGGTTTCTCCATGGTAAATTATGACTCTGCCATTAGCATTCAGGATTATGCATGTATTAAAATTCTGATGTAAATGTCTGTAACAGCCTACAGTCTGTACTGTCTAATAAATATGTATGGGAAAAAAGTTAAATTATTCAGTGGACAGAAAGGAGTAAAACATTCATGTTTTAGGATGATTAGCCAAGTACAATACAAGCAGAAAAAAGGCAGTCAATTTGAACCTATTTTTGAGAGGGCAAAACAGAGGGAAAGATATCACTCTCAGAGCATTAATGGGGGAATTATCTTCAGCAGTAGAGGACTATGTAAAACACAGTTGCTATAATTTATATCTTGAACTTGAATTGAACAACAAGCTGTGTGATCCAGAGTATTGAGAACAAAGTATTCGTTCAACCCTGCAACAAGTTGTATTTACTTTGAGAACGGTATTTACTTAAACAGGCTTTTATTCTAAAGAACATAAACACACACACCTGTGTGTTTCCAAGGGCAGGTGCGATGACTTAACTGGGTGTTAGAGAGGTCATCCTTTACCTCAGAGGTCAAAATTTCTCCAGTCTTGCTACTACAGGAAAGAGAGAGACAGTGTTACACTTTATTTCAGATATACAGGTTCTGAAATGTATATTAAATATGTTATACCAGCATCTCTTCTATAAACAATTCTGCCCTTCAGAAACATGGCTTTAAAGTTGCTTGGTTGTAGTGTTCTTAGTTACTGCCATTTTCACACTTAATGTTCTCTGAATCTGAGCATAGATGAGTCAAACATGCCTGTTACAGGACACATTAAGTCTAAGATAGTATTTCCCAACCTCTTTTTTTTTTTTGCCGTAAGTTCGCCCAAAGCATATACAGTAAGGCTCAAGTACCCCTTCATCAGCCCAAAAACAAGATGTACACCAAAGGCTAAATATAATTTAACGCTCTCATTTAAATTGTAATTTCCCTGATGTACAAAAGGAAAAGATGAAGTTATTAAGTTTATTCATCATCAAAAACAAAACCGGGCCATATGAGCCATGAAGCTAATGCCTTGGCAATTAAAACTTTTTTTATAACTATTTAAAAAAAAAATGCATTTATCATTAGTTTTTCATCAATTTGGCAGACAGAATATATACACTGCATATGACAACGTGTTTATTGTTTACATGGATAATGTGTACCACAATGTGTACTTTTTACTTTACGATTTACATGTGCTACGTCTGTACTGTCTCTTTAAAACTACCGGCAGTTCAGTATTTGGTTTTGGTCAAGCGCATATTAACAAGAGTGTATTGGCTTATTTATTTGAATAAATATTTATTTTTTGTTGTCATTTTTGATCCAGAATTGACTATAAAGAATGAAAAACATATGGATTGCGTGGATCTCGTCTTTGGACACGCTATAACCAAAACAATCAAACCAAACTTTTGTTCTCAACACGCAGTGAAGGTTCTCGGTGCTTAACTTTGCATATTAAAATACAGATCTTGGGATTTTAAGAATCAGTACCAAGATCGTTTAAATTAAGATCATAATTAATCTGAAAATCAATATTTTTACCCAGCCCTAATACTTATTATTTTTCTTTTATGTCATATATTTTGTTTTCTAGATTAAACAAAGCAAAATCGAATTATTTTCACATACCTACTGGAACCTGCTTAAATTTCCCCTGGGGTACGCAAACCCCTGGTTGGGAATGGACTAAGAAACCTGATTTCGGTCAAATTTGACCAAATGTGTAGGCACTGCCTTTTTGGCTTTGCAGAATACTCAATACTGCAATGCAGAATCCTCAAGTAGTGACTCGCCTCAATCCGGGCGACGGAGGACAAATCCCAGCTGCCTCCGCGTCTGAGAACGTCAACCCACGCATCTTATCATGTGGCTTGTTGAGCGCATTGCCACGGAAACAAATCGCTTGTGGAGGCTTCACGTCGTCCACCACAACATCGACACTCAACTCACCACACACCCGACCGAGAACGAACCAAATTATAGCAACCACAAGGAGGTTATCCCATGTGACTCTACCCTCCCTAGCAACCGGGCCAATTTGGTTGCTTAGGAGACCTGGCTGGAGTCACTCAGCACCCCTGGGATTCAAACTAGCAAACTCCAGGGGTGGTAGCCAGCATCTTTAACACTGACCTACCCAGGCGCCCCATTGCTTAGGCTTTGAATTCTTCTGTTATAAACAACCTACAGCCACTGGAAATATGGCCAAAAAATACCTCGACACCTCAAATCTCTGTAACCCATTTGCTTGGTTTCAACAGCAATTGTAAAGGCACAGTGGCATCAAAAAGTATTTGGAAACTTTCGAACAATTAATTCACACTCAGTTATGTCTGAATTTCATTACATTACATACAACATATCAATTCATTTGCAAACAAATCATGCAAGAGCTTTTTTTAAAAACCATCTTCACTTTCATTAGTCATTTTTGCAATTAAAAAAACAAATTTGTCTCAAGGTGTGTTAAGTGTAGTTTCAGTTTCCAAATACTTTCTAGGGTCACCGGACATGCACTGCTAACTTTAAAATGTTATGAATTTTCTAAAATCGCATGCACTCAAATCCAAATAAATGCAGGTCCAATCCTGTTCACACTGATATACCAGTACGTACTAGTATTCACAGCAGCTGGGCCTGGATTTCTCTTTCACACACTGCCACTGCACACCGCACTGGCACATCCTGCAAGCGTGTAAGTCTGCGTGAATGTAATCAGTCCAATTGTGGGCTGTGCGATTTCGTTTTTCTGCGGTTACTGGCAATGGAGGTGGCGTGCGATTTTTGTAGTTTTTTAGATTTCCTTTAGTGATGCAAGGTGCTTACACAGAAAAGAGGGAGGAAGAAAGAAAGAGGCCTACAGGGTGCAGCCCACACCAAACAAGTAACCGAATGAACAAATACACATCACTACACATGTACAGATGCACTCGGATGCAAAATGTATCACGGGTCCAAAAGCTGTGCATCGAAGAAGCGTGTGTATGTATGCAGAACATGTGAGACTGAAACGATATGTAAACAGATGCGTGTGTTGAATAAGACAGGGAAATGTTGGGATGATTCCAGATATCCGCCTCTTTGCCTCTCTCCCTGCGCAGTGTTGGATTTAGTACAACCGAGGTTGATGCCACCAAGTCATTGTACTCCTTCTCTCATGCTTTTTTTTCTTTGCCAGCTTAACGCAGAAATAAAGCTCGACTCAGTGTCTCTAAGCCTTATTGGCTCGGCATAAGAAACAATAAAACTTCATCGGAGACCAGATTAGTCTGGATAAATAGAATAAAATGAAAAAAAAAAAAAAAAACATTATTTCCTCTCTCGACTGCTATTTATCTGGATGGGAGCATCTCTCCCTCTGATGTCTTGCATGTGGCTGTGTAGCAGTACAAGCCTGTAAACTGCGATTCAGGCTGCCAAATTAGCCAAAACCAAAAACTCCTTATTTCATGTTTTAAAAACCCTTTAATCCTGCCCCATCTTCTTTGGGCCGTCGGTTCAGAACTGGCTGATGTGAGAGAAGGATTTGAAGAAGATAGAGGGAGCTTAAGTGGGAAAGAATGAAAAAGAGAGACAGAGAGAGTCAGCATAGAGTCAATGGTCCCTCCATCGGCAGCAGTTGAAGCAGCGAGAGGAAAAGACAATAAGAACATTGCTCATGTAATACACACATAAATTCACAGCACACACTCACTCTGATGGCCTGGGCAAAACTCGGGTGAACTTTAAGAGTGTATACTTTATGTTTCACATAAGTTCAGCAATGGGGTGGACAGTTTATTTTGACCCGAGTTACTATATCAGCTAAACTTTGATGTTTAATGAATTTAAGAAGGTGAAAACACGCACACACACGCACGCACGCGCACGCACGCACGCACGCACGCACACGTTTGTTTTTCTATCATGGTGGGCCTTTCCATTGACTTCTATTGTTTTAGTACTGAGCTAATTATATGGCCTATGGCCTAAACCGAACCTTTACAGAAATCTTTTGCCATTTTTATATTTATTTTATACATTATTTATCAGTAATGTGTTAGTTTTTTTCCCCACAATGTAGGGGATTTCAGGTTTTACTATTCTTATGGTGACATTTGGACCATACAATCCAGGCAAAACCTGACTCACACACACACACAATCATGGTACACAGCATACACTTCAATAGTTTTAATATAAAGCTAATTATAATTATTACAGATTAGCCCTGATCCACAACCAAACAGAGAAACTTTAGAAATTTGAAAAGTAATAATAAACAAAACAGTTACGTATTTTATGAATAATTGGATGTTACCCACCCAGATATAAACACACACCTTGATGCAGCACACCAGTGTTTGAGGTCATGATCATCATTCTCGTTAACGGCTGCCCGTAGTTTGTGTTCGGTGTGTGTGTCTGGTACAGATGAAAAAGACACTCCACTCTGTCCTCCGTTCACTGACTGACACTCATCTGAATACACACACATACAAAAGACACACAAAATCACACCATGCCCAGAAGGATACAATTTAACATGTAGAATCTTTGAAATTTAGAAGCTTTTCTATATGATAGAGGGAGAGAGAACATGACTGGAAAACGGGACTGTGTGTAATACATAGGCGTCTTGTTCAAGACTCGCCCAGACAGAGACAGTGAAGGTTACATTCAATAAGAGACTTGATCTCAGGGAACAGCCTACAGCACTACAGTGTGTCTGTGTGTCTCAGAAGCTATAAGTTGATCCTCTCATACACTCTTCTCCGAGTTCCCCTTTACAATTGGCTCTCTCACCAAATCAACACACTCCTCAATGAGACAGTGGACATTGATCCTCTTCTGTGACAACAAAAGCAATGGTGGAAGGACAGAAACAGACAGACAAAGAGACTACTGGGAGTCTAATAGGAAGATCAAGAAAGTAAAAAATTTCAGGGGAAAAAAAAATTCTAGTACTATAATGTTAGCCTGCATCGCCATTCACTTAAAGTGCATCTTTTTTTTCCTTTCAATGAAAGTGAAATCTATCATTGTACCCAACATCTCCAGGTTTAGAATAACATTATGGTGTGTAAATGATGATTACAGAATTTTCATATTTGGGTAAACCATCCATTTTCACCCTTCACCCTCACCATTGATGACTGTCCCAGTTAATACTTCCTCGAACATAAAAAGCCTTGGTGCCATATTTGATGGTTTACTCTCTTTTGGTCATCATATTAATAATATATCACTCATTCCTTTTTTTCATTTATGCAGTATTGCCAAATTTCGCTCATCACTTTCACAGCATATCACTCAAGTTCTTATTAATGCCCTTGTAACATCCTGTATTGATTATTGTAACTTGCTCTTATTTGGTATCCCTGACAAATTAGTTCACTGCCTTCAAAAAATACAAAATTCAGCTGCAAGGATTGTCACTCGGACCAAGTCTACTGAACATATCACGCCCTCCCTTATTCAACTAATTATAAATTATTCTTGATTATTATAGATTAAATTAGAAAATCTTCCTGCTCAGTTTTAAAGCTACTCATACTTTGGCCCCCCTTTATCTCTCAGACCTTCTCCAATCATCGTGTTCCTTAAGATCATCTGCTGATTTATTGATTTTTCCATCGTTTAAACTTAGTTCTAAGTTTAGTTAGTTCTAAGTTTAAACTTTGGAACTCATTGCCACTTCATATCCATCAGTTGGATTTCATCTTGAGGTTTAAATCTCAGATAAAAACATATCTGTTCAAATTAGCCTACTCATTAAATAATATACATGTGTTTTTATTGTACTTTGTATTAGTTTTTATTGATCTTATCTCGGACTAATTGTACGTTTTGTTGTTCTTTTTATTTTAACTTGCTTAATTGTTGCTCTTTATGCCGTAAATTGTCCTTGAAATAAAATGTATTATTATATTATTCATTTATTTATATATATATATATATATATATATATATATATATATATATATATATATATATATATATATATATATATATATACACACACACACACACACACACACACACACACACATTTCCCTTCAAGTTCACACTGGTATCCCAGGTGTAGAGTGAGCACAGATGTGTTTCATCACATTAACTATAGACATGTTACATTAAATTTTTCACTTGAAATGTTTGTGCTATATTGGCATTTTGTCATTTTGTCACATAGGAAAGTTGTCACTATGGTAACACATCAGTAAGGGTAAGATTTGGAGTCTAAAGTCCAATTGCACAAATGGGTTTTATTGAGCAGTGTTTTTGTTTTGTTTGTTTTTTGTTTGGCAAGGATCAACTATGTTATAAAGGTATTTTTCATGAAAGTCACATTTTTATCAGGGAATGGTTGTCACGTGTTTTAAATGTCATAAACATACAACATTTATTGTACGTGTATGCATTATGTATTGTATTATACAGCACATATACATGTATATATATACACATATACATATATACACACATATATATACACACATATATACATATATATATATATATATATATACACACACACACACACACACATACATATATATATATACATATATATATATACACACACACACACACACACACACACACACACACACACACACACACACACACACATACATACATACATACATATATATATATATCTCAATATTTTATTACCTTTTCAATTTTTGTTGCTTAATGATTTGTTTTGTGCTTTTTTTAAAGTCTGCTGAAAAGCCTATTATAGTCTGTTTAATACAGGTGTAGATTTAAAGAGTCACCAATGTTTACATGAAACCTACACCACTGGTTTAGAGGCAAGATCTGTTGCGACAACTTGCCCCATATAGAGTGACAATATGCCCCACTTTTGGGGCGTGCTGATACAAAAGGCCAACATGTGTTCAATGAATTGTATCTTTTTACCTGGGCAAGAACAGTGAAAAGTTTCAGTAGCTTTTGTTTGTAGCCAAGGTTTCTTGGTATGTGGCAATGCAAAAATGTACTTAAAAAGAGACCTACTCTGGGAAATATACACTGGAATAAAAAGTGTGAAAACTCTGGTCTGCCCTATTTATGTATCAAAAGTTTTGGGATCACTGTATATTGATTTAAAACAGACGCAACTGTGTGGGCAACATTCTTAATTGATCGTTAATAATGATCCACAACAGCTTCAACAGACCAATAACCTTAAAGCTGTTGGACACTTTGAGGTTTGTGTTATTCATGAGAACTACCATATAATGTTTGAATATTAAGTCAATTTTGAATTTCTTATGTCTGTATATCCTTCATGGCTGGCTGACAGTGTGAGTCGTTCGCTTCAGGCTGGCCTTATGTAAACAAGACACCTTGTCTTTTATATGCAGTACAGCACAATACCGAATCCTGCCTCTCTCATTCCCTATTTATGATCTTCCGAACTGCCCGACAGAATTTTCTTTAAATATTTCCCCCATTCTATGATTTCCACAATAATCCTTACACACCGACAATATCAGCACCCGAAAGAAGTCGATGACCTGAAAACTTAAACCGAGGAGACGCTGAAAGGGGTATCTTGCACTATGAAAAAAAACTCACACAATGACATCTAATTGCAACATTTTAACTATTAACACCACTAAAATGCCCCCAAACAGACTATTTTGACCATCTGTTCCTCTCTTATTCACCCTCTTAAGCACTTCCTTCCAAGGCTAAGGTCTGCTCGGGGTGAGAGAGCAGGCAAATCATCAAGGACATAATTAAGAGGCTTATGGGCAGACAGGAGGGGCAACACACACCCCCTCAAGTTTTCACTTCATTATTAGAAGCTAAACACCTCCATGGTCTCATCTGTACACCTGCTGGCCGAACCATTTTGTCCTTCCTTCCTCTACTTCTCGCTTTCTAACATTTTCTATATACTGCCCTCTCTCATTTGAATGTCTGTGTCTTTTTGGTCTAGGAAATGCTCCTGGAAGATTGCTGAGGACCAGATTGCTGAGGACCCGCTCTCACCAGGCCCACAGGAAACAGAATATCAGAGCTGAGGTCAATGCACTTTAAACCCTTCCTGGTCAGCCAATTAACAACACGAATGAATCAAACTCTTCCCTCTATCTGCACGCAGCACTAAAAAAATAATTCAGAAGTCAAATATAATTACATAAGAGATTAAATATTATGAAACCTAATGACTTATTTTTTTTTTATTTCCCAGTGGTGCCGCTGTCAGGGTCACATGCATCTTGTGTCATATCATGAAGGACTCATTAGATACAAGGAAATTCACTGTATGCATGTTATAATCACAGAGATAAATAATATTCTGCAACTTCAGCAACAAGCCACATGCTTCAAACCAAAATACAAACTCTTTTAGCTTTTGTGATGTTTTTTTGGCTTACGCCATTTAATTACTCTTGCAGCATTTGTTTTTATCTATCTAAAATAATGTATTGATCCAGTTCAATTTATACTACACTTTCGACCCCTATTAAGGCCATTTACTGATTGCACTCAGATTACATTCTGTTTCTTGTTTGTCTTTTGTATTCAGACTCCTGCTTCCATGTCAGCCCAAGATGGAGCCTTGTGTCACTGTACGTCCATGTGAATCCATTCAAAACTTTTGCTCTTAAAACAAATTCATAGTAAATCAATTGCACTTATAAACATTCTCACAAAACAAAAAGTGCATTTTATTGCATCAAATGTTATTGGAATAATTCTCTCACCTGGTACCGATGTTTGTGTCTCTGCGTCTATTTCATTAGCCTTCTTCTTGGCTACAGCTGCTAACACCACCTCACCCTTATCTGCTGCCACATAATGGAGGTCCTTTGAAGGTAAAGCAGAACAGCAGAGCAATCTAAAATTAATCTCAGCTCACATGACAATACTTCAGTTTTCTTCTTTTTTTTCTCAATTTTTTTGTGCTGTGTGTAAAGAGAGAGAGGGAGGAAGAGAGAAAGAGAATGGATTAAATAACCTGTTTGAAGTTTCAGAAGAAAAAACCTACATGAAAGTAATAAACTTTCAAAAATCAGTCGCACGCATTTGTTCACTCCCTTTATGTCGTCCTGCCTGCCCATTTCTCTCTCACTCTGATCTGAACTCTTGTGCTTTTTGAAACCAGTATGATTATATCCAGACAGAGAGGCAGTGGAAGGCATGTGTCACCCTTTTAAAAGTCAGAATTGAGTTTAAACTATTGCTATTATGAGCAGGTGGGCACAGACACACATTTATACACATTTTCTCTCTATTAAATAGGAGCCCTCTCATCCCAAAGAATAGGTTATAATAGATCTATCTGAGCGTCAAATAGTCAGGAGACCTCCATTAACCCATATACATACTTTTAAATGTTACACCAATGGTTCCACCAAAATAGAGACCACAATGAGAAGTACAAATGAGATAAAACACTTCTAACGGAAAGTTGCAGACTGTTCAAAGAAGGTGAATGCCTGGAGTCCTTTGTTGACAGATATCACTTTATTAAGTTAAGCTAAAAGGCAGTAAAATCTACAGTTTAATCATAAGTGTAACAAGCAGTTCAAGTTCACAAGCTAAATGGAGAGAGAGGCCAAGCAGCACCCTTTAACAATGGTAAAATCACTATAAATTGTAGCCTCAAGTGGGTTATTGCTTTTATTAAACGGTGGCAAAAAGCAATATAATAAAAGATACATACCAAATAAAATGCACTTTATTAATAGCAAATGAACATTCACAAACTTCGTTAGCACAATAACTGAAGAGTTTTAATGATTTATAAATGAATGGAGAATTAAATTAGTGCATGTTCACAGGTTTGCCGATACAAACGTGGCTCATCCATTTAGACTTCATGCACAAAATGTTTTATAAATGGGTATTTTCCATGGGCAGTGAGAGCAATTTTCACATGCTACACTGAAACATATTTTCATTGGTTTTATGTAATTAAATTATGGACAATGGTTCCACATAATGAAAATGTGTTTCTTTAATATGAAATGAAAATGTAGGCTCTACTTAAAAGTTTTGTGTGGCATAAACCCAAAGGAATTAAGTTAATCTCACTTAAAATAGATCTGTCCAAATGACTCCACTCAATTTAACAGCTTGAGGCTAGCTAGCAACAATACACATTAGCATATTATAGATATCTTTTTGTTCAGTACGTCAAGGATGGTGCTGATGAGGGTCTACTGATCTTCAATCAGTCTGTACACTGATGACCCTTCAGTCTTTGCCTCATAACAAAAGCAATATACACATATTATTCAACAAATTAATGTTGTAAATCACTCACCCTTGACCTAACCATTAGCTTCACTATTCTCCACAATGGTAACATCTGAAAAATATCCACCATGACAGAAACTTCTCTAAATCCCAACATAACAGAACAGAACATTAAACACTAACAAGTCTCCTACTTATTTCATTTTGTGTAGAAATACATTAAAATAACACTTAATTTCAAAATGTACACTTCCAATCCAGTCTCATGTAAAGCATGCTGGGAAATGTAAATCCCCTGTCCTGTTTCAGAAATACATTGATGCAACAATTTTTTTTCACATAGTCCCAACATAAATGGATTAAGTAAACATAGTTAGATTGTGCACAATTAAATTAAGTTGAGACCAAATACAAAAAAATGGTGCTGGATTAATTAAATTTAAGTAAATTGAGAAAACAGAAAAAATTATGTTGAGTAAACACTATCCAAATCAATTTGATAATTTCATATCAATGCACTCATACCACTATTTTATGACTGGGTTGAATTTTACTTGGGACTTTACACAATATGATTATGTCCTCATCTCAAACATAAATGTATTATGTTGATTTTAAGAGCACAGTTTTAGTATATTCAATAGAGCTGCTTTGCATTTTTTTCAGTGTATTCTTGATCTAAATATATTTTAAAATCTTTCTAATTCTTGTATAATTAATATACATGCAGTTTTTATTGCCTTTTTATTAAGTGAGAGACTACAGAGAATATTTATTGTTTTAAAAAGTTATCACAGAACCATTTAAATTAATTACAAAATAGCTAAAAGCTGATTAATAAATGTACTTAAAAGAAATAATTATCCCAAAAATATTTTTTTTTCTGCAGAACACATTAGGAATATTTTAAAGAATGTCATGATTGTTAATTTCCATACAATAGCAGTTGATAGTGACTTACTTAAAGGTTTTTAAAAAGCACCCAAAAGTGTAAAAAAAATAAATTGAAATAGTCCATCAGTCCAAACAGTCCAAATAAGCGATCATTACACTCTTAAAATATCTACTTTTAAGTTCTGCAGAAAAAAGAAAGTCATATAGGTGAGGAATGACATGAGCGTGAGCAAATGATGACAGAAGTAAAATGTTTGGGTGAACTATTACTTTGCAATAAATGGTGACCAGTTACAGGATCTCAAATTATAAACCTTACCTAATACATATTCACCTAAAATCTTAAAAGAAAGACTATGTCTTCTATAAATTGTCATATCACCAAGGTACACAAAGATCTTAGCCAACAATTCTTAGTCATTCAATGCTTATGTATCCATAGAGAAGATCTTTAGAAGTTCTGACACAGTGCAAGAACTTAATGTAATTGACAGACTATATTTAAGCATCTTGGTGGGGCCCATTCATGGGTAAATTTAAGTGAAAGGTGGAAGAGGAGCTCAGCGCTGACTCTAAACTAATAAGATCCTCCCCCTCTCTCTCTCCCCGTTTAAACGCTAAACCCATCCTTCCGCTTCAGGGACATCAGTCAGAGCTGCAGCCAGATGCAGAGACGGTGAATACAGCACAGTCAGACCTGCAGAGCGCCAATGCCTGTATTGTTAGGCAGCCTCTGCAGGTCTGATCAGATGAGGGGGGTGAGAGTGACTTACAAACATCAAACAGGACTTGATTTAGCAACTTCACAGGCTCAGGGATGAGAGCCAATCATCTCATGATTCAAAACACGGAATAAATGTGGAGATTCTTCATTTCAAACAAAACAATCAACTACAGGCTGGAACTTTTGGCGGCTGTGTATTAAAAGAATGTCTAAATTTTCATAAGTATGGGAAAGAAAAAATCAGTTGCAGCAATTTCATTCCTTGCTGGTTAAAAAAGAGAAAATAATTAAGCAAGGGAGGGGAAAAGAGCATTCTGAGGTAATCAGGTTTTGAATTGAAAAGGGAAATGACAGCTAACAAAGGTATCGAAAGAGTGCCAAACACTAGATATTAGCATTGGTTCTGAAAAATGTACTGCAGCTTAGCAGAACATAATGCTTTCTGAGCAAGAAAAGGAGAGAAAGACAGATTGAACAAGAGAGAAAGGCCAAGAAACCGAAAAACAGACAGGGAAAGAGAGGGAATCCAGACATCTAAGAAGGATAACAATAATTCTATACATAAATCAGATATTATACCTCTTATTCACCACAGCTTACACAGGACACAGGATCTAGTTTAATCTTATTTATTTAAGAGCTTTAAGAGCTCACATGCAGATAAACAGCCTTTTAGTGTTATTTTGGACTGGAGAGGCATATGGAGAGAGAATAAACAGCTGGTCCAGTGATGATGTGTTTGATATTCACTTGACATCAGAAAAGAGTTTAAAATTAACATGGACCAGTGGAGCAGAGAGAGAAAGAGATGAAGAAAAGAGAGAGCGAGAGCCATTACAACACACACACACACACCAAGACAATTAATGTGCACACCTGTAATCCACGTGAGTGTTTGAGGGTGTTTATCAGATGTGTGAGAGGTTCTTACAGAGTTCACTATCAGTCTCTACACAGAAATGTGCTAATATCAGATCTACGCTGTATGCCACAGACTAATCGGTGATATTAACACCAGCCCCCTCCATTCCAGCAAACACACGCTCGCATATGCCCCATTAACCAACAAAGCAAGCATCTCATTCGAGGTTCACAAATATGATGTAATTAATTAATGAGCTGATCGAAAAATGAGCACAGAAATGAAAAAAAAAAAGGGAAAAGTCAGTGAAATGTGCCAAAATGAATTATCGTAGACATTATCTGGGTTCACATCAGAGAATAATTACAACTATAGAATGTTACAATTATGCAAAAGAGTGTAAAGGCAAAAACCCTCCCTCCCTTCCTTCCTCTCTACCCCTTTCTGTGACTCCAACCCCTCCAATTTCTCCAACACCAAAGTGCTTCACTTCAAAAAAGGCTTCTTACAAAAGAAAAGAAAGAGAAATTCTTTTGGTGCTCCATTGTTGGTCCGGAGACAATGCGACTCAAGCCTGGCTCATACTGGGGGCTCTTACGCGGGGCTCCGTGCGTTTTGTCTCAGCTGACCTCTGTGACATGGAGGGGACCAGATCAGATGGAGCAAGGTCCCCCATTCGTTCCCTGCCTTTCTATTTCCTTTTTTTTCTTTCTTTCTCTCCCTTTCTCCTGTGTGTGGTTTAATTTAACTTCTATGGCTAATTAGCCAAGAGCTAAAACCACGGGGTGAAACAACACTGCCTTTAGCTCTCTCTCGGTTTCTTTGCCTTCAGTGCTCTCTCTCACTCTTCCACTTCTCTTTGTTGATTCAGAGTGACTGATATTCACAGGGCATTCATAATTTGCCACTTTCGTCTTCCTTATTCATTTCCTTTCTCTCTTTTTTCGTTTTCCCAGTGCATATCCCAAGAATAACAGATCCAGGTTTCCTTTGCTCTCTCTCTCTCTCTCTCTCTCTCTCTCTCTCTCTCTTCCTCCTTCCTCTCTTCTCTGTCCTTTCAGGCTGTGTGGCTCGAGCTCCACCTTTTCAATTGGGGCCCTCAGCAGCAGCACTTAGTGGGGAATGAATTGGAACGAGTGCGTTCAGCGTGAAAGAGGGAGGGAGAGAGAGAGGAACTGCATGAGAAAAGGACAGAGGGCAAGAGACAGCGGCCGGTGTGAACGCTAATAGGGAAGGTGTCACTCGGGCATGGAGAGAGGAGGCCTAGAAAAAGGGTCAGACACACAGGACCATTTAAAGGAGCGAGAAAAGAGAGGGAGAGAAAAGATAGTGTACCAGCCACGAGAGCTGTGAAAGACAGACTCCCTCGCTCTTTTTCTTCCATCTCCCCTCCCTCCCGCTCTTAGAAACTGTTGCTCTCGAGAGTTTCAGGGATTCTTGTTATGTTAGGAGAGAGAGGGGACGTGACATGGCCAGGGGCCTCAAACCCCGAGCTGCACCTGCCCAGAGCAAACTCAAAGCTCTCGGCAGTTTTCAAACTATGAATAATTTGACATGTATTTAATAGTCACAATCTAAATATAATACAGATTTGGATTCATTTTAGTAATACTATTACAAGTTCATGTTTTCAAACAAATAATGCTATAAATTCTTCACTTTTTTGACATAATGATTTTATCATTTAAGCTTATAAAAGTATTTATATTGATTCTACTGTTAAAATGTATGTATTATTTGAGCAGTAAAGTTGTTTAAATTGTAATTTTTACAGTCATTTGTTGACATTACATCGTCATGGAAACAAATTTGTAAAATTGGCTATAACTTTCAACAGAAAAGGTTAGTAAGTGATTTTATCACACCAAAATCATGTTTACACACATATCCTTTATGACTCGTGGCTATACTGTTTAAACATTGAGTATTTTAACATTCAAAAATCGGCCCCATTCACTTCCATTGTAAGTGCCTCACTAGGATCTTGATTTTTTGCTTTATTTAAAGAAAATAAGGGACGAGTCAAAATAAATGTATGTGGTAATCAAAATTATGCCACAAATGTTGTCGACTGAGCTTAACTCGTATTGAAACTGAAATATACCTTTAAGTTCACACAGCTGTCTTGTAGTCTTAGTTCAGCATATTATGGACATGTCCACTATTTTTAACAACCAGAAAGTCATGCCATTAGACATGCCATTAGGTTTTATGGTTTGTTGTCTATTGAAATTACATTCATGCACTTTGTGTCTAAATACCTTTTTTGAGTCACTTTTTATGTGCATGTCTGAAAGTATGTCCTCACCATGAACAGATCTCTTGCGCCGATATCTACGGCCAGAAGGAAGGCTTTTTCAAACCGCTGGTGTCTGAAACAGAAAGCACATTCTTGAAGCCAGAGAGATTACACATGCCTGAACATATTATTCACTCGCTCATGTAACTGAATAATAGTTATTACTTTTAATTAAAGAGGACACAAGTTTTAGCATACTGTACAGTATGTACTGTACATCTAAGTGTGTATGTAACAGTGCGCGTGTTTGTGTCTTTACCTGAGCAGGTGATGGAAGAATCGGCGGGCGTATCTGCTGATGGGGTCTCTGTACTCCAGTATGACTGTGTTTGAGAGGGGTCTAGAGGGGGCATAGAAGACCCCAAGAGCTGCTTCTAACTGACCTAAACACACACACACACACACACAAACACACACACACACACACACACACACACACACCTTTTATTGTTTACATGTTTATAATTTGTAAACTTTCTGGTCATCAAAGTTACTCTGCTAAACTTGAGGGGAAAATTCAAACATCCACAAAAAATTCCCTTGAGACCAGTTGGGTGAAAGTAATTGCAAAAAAAGTTCAATCAGGCCTAGCATAATGTTTTTTGCAGATGCCATTTTGTTTGATATTTTGTTATCTAATTCAATTACATGAATACATTTTAAGTGTGTTTCCAAGGTCTCCAAATATTTTTGGGGCCACTGTACAGTGCATACAGTTCTGTGCAAACTCTTAGACGTTTCAAAAAAATATTTGTTGTCTTAAGATGGTTATTTTATATATTTTGCTTTAGTGTGTCAATAGGAAATATTCATTTTAGATATCCAAACAATCTTTTTGCGAAACAGAACAGAATAGAAATAGAACAAGGAGCCCTGCAACAGCTGGTTTGGCCCCCACAGAGCTTGGATCTCAACATCATGGAGTCAGTCTGGGATTAAATAAAGAGACCGAAGCAATTGAGACAGCCTGAATAGATGGAAGAACTGTCAAGTTCTTCAAGAAGCTTGGAGCATCCTATCTGCCAACAACCAAGAAAAACTGTGTCCAGGTGTACATAGGAGAATTGAGGCTGTTTTAGTTTATTTTTTCATAAATGCCTAAAACCTTGCACTGTACTTACTGTCCATTCTCACTCAATGAATATACTGTATGTAGGCCACAGTTTGTATATTACTCTCAGGACAGGAACATATAACATGATTTAAATCAAGTTATTTTTTGTGTAATGAGCTATATCTACCCCCCACTCCACACACTATTTGATTTTAAGTTTAGTCTCTGTTCAGAAATCAAAGGCTGCAGGTCTGGAGTCTTTACCCTCAGTCTGGTGGTCCAGTGGTCTCCTCAGCAAGTGGTCTGTGATGGAGATGAGGGACCTGAAACACTCTGCACCCATCATGGCCCAGTCCATATTACCCACAATGCCCAATGCTGCATTCACCTCCCCACAGCGCAAACGATGCTGTACCAGATCGCCTGGGCCGAGCTGAGCTCCATTTAACACACCTGTACACAAATAGGAGTAATTCATGCTAGTTATTACTGTATTTTATTCCAATTTCCAGTTATTAATTAGTTATCTCCATGCTTAGCCATACTTTACAGTAATGCCAGGTAATTTATGATGTTAGGCACAAATGTGATGACAGAGGCAAACTATCTCTAAATGGTGGAAAAATTGAATTTTGAGTTCGAATCTAGCTTGTAAAATTTCATTCTCAAAAAAAAAATAATTTGCTGTCCTTTCTCTATGATACTATATATAAAAATGGTAAAAAGAAAGAAAATGAAAAGTTGCATTTTTTACAATTACGAGAAATTGGAAGGAAAGACAGATAGTGGAACCTCTGCATCATGCGAGGTGAGAGATCTTTAGAGGCGACGCTCTGTAAGATTGCCATTGACATTTGGATCGATCTTCAGTCTGTGCTCTTTCCCTGTAGCACTGTTGAGATGCATGTGTGTGTACAGTATGTGTGTGGGCACTGAACTGTGACACATATAGCAAAAGCAGTCAATTCAGGTTAAATGTACTCGTTGGTGTGGATACTGCTGTCAGTTTGTTTAGAGAATTACCTTTAAGAGGAACGGCGGGTGCTTTATAAAACACCATACACAACAGAGAATCAATCAGAGAGGTACAGTATAACAAGAGCAGTGGAATGGACACTGAGCTAATGGATGTGGCATGTACGGTTTACAAAGCTTTTAAAATGCATGCATTTAAATAAATACAAGACACTCGCATGTTACAGACATTTTACCCCCAAATTCTCATTAACGCAACACAAAAAAAAAAAGATGCTCATTATGGTATTTACATTACCGCAATGTTAAAAAATATGATTTAAATTGAAAAGTATTAATATATCATAGTAGTACTTCCTTGGAACGGCCTTTAATTTTTGCTGATTTAACTGTAAATTTTTTTTAATAATAATCATTTTACACCATTATAACAGTAAAACATTAAAAAAACAGAAATAATGGGCAAAGTAAATGGCCTGGAAACATTATGGTATTGAAAATGTCCTTACATTCCTGAAAATATTGTCACGATTCAAAAAAGTTAATGGTCCTAAAATTTTAGTATTCATTTTCCAAAATATTATTTCAGATTTTTTGTATTGATTTTGGGTTAAATATTTTCTTGACAGTTTTTGTAAGAATAACCCAAACACATTTATAACAAAGATTTGAATGATTTGAACAGCTGAGTATCCCCAACAGAATCTGAATATGTAAAATGTATTAACAAAATAGTCCAGGATATAAATGAAACTCTTTCCACGGCATATCTAGGGCATGCTGTCAATTTCAAGGGAAAATTATTTTCAGTCGCACCCGAGTTTGTAAAAACATGCAATTATAATGGAAAGACAACCGTTATTCGGATAAACAGGAATATCCCTTTAAGATATTTCGTTAATTTTGATTGTAATAAATGTAATTAGAGAAGAGACAGGACTTTAGAGGGGAGAGAAAACATTAATAGAAATGGTACACAACACAGACCGTATATGAACCTGCATCTCCCATATGAGCACTACTGCACATACAGGGTAAAAGTGCCAACCGGTAGGCCATGGCTTCAACAGATCTTTGGTCAGTTTTAATCGGTTTCTTTAAAGAACCCCTTAAATAATGTTGGAGTTTTGTGGATTTTAGTATTTCTCTTACCGAAAAAGGACAAAAAATATTGATGACTCATGCTGCACTACACAGATTTGTGACCAATCAAAAGCTCTCTAAAAACTCCTCAAACTAATTTCATACACTCATTCTCATGTATCCACTCTTTTTCTTCCTCAATGATCCTACAATATCTTCTCTTTCATTTCCCCCATTCCCACTGTCCCAATGGTTCTTTTTCTAAACGACTTTCCCTTTCTTTCCTGCCTCTTTTCCCGCTCTCGCTCAGACACCTCTACTGGATTTCTTTTTTTCGTCTGTCTCTCTTGTTAAGTTTCTGTGAACGTTAGCGTCTGTGATCACAATGAGCAGTAATCACATGAGGCGGCTGACACCCGTACACACACAAAGACGCCTTTAATAAGGTAACAGAGCTTAATCCAGCCATACTGGATCTGCTGCCGAAAGGCACACTCAATCACAGCTATACTTAACCTTGCTAATTTCTGTCTAATTGAGTCCATCAACACTGCCACAAAAATCATTTAACAACACACACCTTAATACTATTGACAAACATTACACACATACACAAGGCAGAAATACTGTATATTCCCTATGAACAAAACAGTCTTTCCATTGACCTCTTTGCTTTTATGGTGAGCTAATAATAATTTCAGTCCCCTACCCCTAAGCCTAACAGCAAAGCAAATGATCAATGTTTTATTTTAGTTTTTATCTTAAATTGTTTCTAAACCATTTTAACTCCCCTCTCAAACAGAAATCACCTCCTGTGGACACTAGGAGCAGAAGGCGGCGCCATTTGGTGGCAAATAAAATAGCGGCTACCATTTTTTTAAGTGAATTTGGAAGAGCGGTTGGGGAGGGTCCAATTAAAACTGCATGTGGGCAATTAAAAGGCCACCTCTCACAAACCCCTGAAGAGCTACTAATGTGACTAATAACTGAGTGCAGAAAGAAATAACAGGCCTCAGCACAGCCATAGAAGACTTGATGATGCTGTTCATAATGCACATTAAATAGAAAAATAAAGGGTTTATTTTATTCGGACTTTTCTGGATCCATGACCACGCTGACCAAAAATGACTACCCAATACAGAGTGAAGAGAATTTGCATTGGTTTGTTTTAAGCCCATGAGTTTAATCATTACTTAAGTCCAGGCCCTCACAGAATCTGCGGACTGCATTTTCTGGGAAACCTGCAGAATGGATTCAAACAAGGTCAAATGTGTTAAATGGAGCTGAGAGTCTTATTTGTAGGTGGAAGGATTATAAAAATTAGCCAAAATATTGTGAACACTTTACAATAAGGTTCCATTTGTTAACAATAGTTAACATGAACTAACAATGAACAATATTTTTTACATACTAATACTTTTATTAGTCTTAGTTAATGTTAACTAAAACATATACATAACATTTTTTTTATTGTATTAGTAAACATTAGTTAATACACTTTGAACTAACATGAGCTAACAATTAAATATTTTATTTTTATTTTCTAATATTAACAAAAGTTTAATAAACATATATTGTTGATTGTTTGTTCATGATACCTAATGCATTAAGTGATGTTAATGAATGGAACAAATGCAAGGGTTGAGGGATATCTATAACTTTGTGATTGATGGATGTTCAAATTCTGTGAAAATTTGTGGAACAAATTGTGGAGAGTTTTGCGGGCGCAAATTGGTGGTGTAAACAAAGCTTCAAAAACAAACAAACAAAACAAATAAACAACTTTATTCAATGAGATAAGTCTTTGTTTCATTCCTCAAATTTATCAAAATAAATTGAATTGACTCCAATTGAAGTTGCTTTTCTTGGTCGTTGTATTGTTCAACGTAGTATGATAGATTTTTTAAAAACTAAACAATATTTTGAGTTGTTTATTTTAGAGATTTAGAGACTGTAGGCCTAATCACAACCAAAACAAATTGAGTTTCCAATGTGATGCAACCAAAGGACTGCAAACTGCAATGCTGTGCAATTTCCTCTCCTATTTCTAACTGCCTTTAAATTAATCTTGTTTTTCCCTCTCTCTTGTTTTTTCACTTTTTCAGAGTGTGGCAACCAGCTGCCCCCCATGTCCACTCCATACAACAGCTCTCCTGTGCTGAGCGCGTGCCCAGATGAGATAACTCAGGGAGGAGAGGGGGAAAAAAAAGGAGGGTGAATGAACGAGAAGAAAGAGTGAAAGAAAAAGCAGCTTCCTTAGGAAGACTGGAGATCTGCCAACTCTTTCATCCTCTGCGCGTCCGATTCACACACTTCATCATGTAGCAGTTCTAGTGATAGAAGTTAATAAATATGGGCATGTGAGCAAGACAAGCCCAACAAACACGTAAACAAAGAAATAGACAAACAGGCAAACAAGCACTGCATACTGGCTGTTCAGAATTATCAGTTGGAAAGGATGTGCGTATGCTTTCTTCATCAAAACCTTGGCACGCGATCAGAGGAGAAGGAACTGTTGTCACTCTCCCTGTGCGCTCCCCCTCCCTCCCTCTCTCCCTCTCTCTCGCTCTCTCTCGCTCCCTCTCTCCCTCTCTCTCTCGCTCCCTCTCTCCCTCTCTCTCGCTCTCTCCCTCTCTCTCTACCTCTCTCTGGTAGAAAACTCTTTCCCTTGCTGACACTCTCCATTTAAAACTTAACAGAGTTGCAGGAGTCACATTCACTTCCAAAGTCAAAATTAAACTCTAGGCATGGGCAGGTTGTGATTGGCAAACTTTATCTGGTGGCCTGAGGGATTGTAATCCACTGTAAATGATTTATCAGAGAAATGCATCCCGAAATGCACCCGGAGGTGGCAGCCCAAGATTGCGTATTGAATGACCTCAGCAGATTCTGCCTCTGCCATTTCCTCAAATGTCTAAGAGTTTCTAGATTTTTAGAATGAACCCAACAGGACTTCTATGATTCGTAGTCAGTATTTCTGTCGTCTCAGGCCACTTCCACACCTCCATTCCTTTTCAGTATCCTCCATCATCGTTTTCTAAAATATGCAGTTATGAGACAATGTTGACAGTGGTGGAAAACGGCACTCTAGTGTTTATGTGAGATGTAAATGTAGTATAATTAATCTGTTCAAACTAAAACATCTTAGTGAGGACATAGCATTAGCCTCAGATGCAACAGTCCATCTGATGCATACTGCACGATCTGGCAAACTCTAATCTGATTGACTGGCTTTATCTAACTTCCGGGAGTAAGGTGCACAGGTTTAACCCGTCGGCTTGGAAACAATTTGGCCTTTCCAAGTTACAAGGCAGCTACAACACACATTTTTAAGGAAGAACTAATCTCTGGATTTGCTAAATTTACAAAGTTCATGGCATAAGACCTTTGAAAGATATTCAGAGTTGAGTATGAGGCACTTAGAACCAAGTAAAGTAGATATCCACAATCAAGATTGTAGCGTATATTCTTCTGTTTTATGTTTTGAGTTTTTGACAGTTCATTCTGTAAACCCTGTAGTGCAATTTCATATAAAAACATGAAAAACTAATGTTTTAACATTTGCTGATTGCTATTCATGTTGTCATATGTCCTCTCCCAGTCTAAATGGTCGTTTTTGGCCATAATATGATTGAATGTGGACCAGAGATGCAGATAGTCAAAAGAGACTTGGATATCTCTTGTGAGTATTCTTTAACTCAACTTTTGTTGAGTTTTTTTCAGCATAGTCAGTCCCTGATCAGACACCAGTCTTCCAGATATGTTGCATCCTGTAATGGCCTGTTCTTTTATATATATATATATGTATTTATTTATTCATTTTTTTCTTGTTTTTTTGGTGACATGAAGACAGAAATATGTGTGTCGTGTAATAAGTGTGTAGTGTAAATTTACTCTGGCATAAGTTCCTACTTCCTACTGTGGTTGTGCAGTTTACCATTACAATTGATAATTCTGTTTTATGTCTCAGGGCTGTATAAATTCAAACACATTTAAGACTCTTCATCACTAGGCTTCAATTAGTTGACTTGGAAATTAGACAAGTGCACAAACATTTACACACACTTCCTACTGACCCAGTCTTAGCCTTAATGCAGCAAGTGGCCCTCCATGGAAACAAAGCATCAATAGGTCATGTGCTTCCATACCCTCGGACCCCTGGGATATCGGACAGTAGGCCCATTGCATCCCCTCCAGCCCCCCAGAGGTCTTCATGTGACAAGCGAGCTGGAGGCCAGGGCCTACAGAACCAGGAGACTGTTCCTCACTCACTATCCGCAGAGGGAGGGGCGAAAGCCCCATATCGAAGCACTGGAGCTCCCCCTGACCTCCACCCACCATCAGCAGAGCTCCTGAAGGGTGCCATGCCAGCAGAGAAGGCAACATGGAACAGGTGGCCCACTGGGAGAGGCCGGTCTGTGGATCAAAAAGAACCACAGAGCAGTCCTGAAGCCCCAGAAGAACCCAGCGCTCCAATGGGTCACGGCTGCAAGTTATGGGTTTGGATGGGAGGGGTACAGGAGTGCTGGACAGATGCTGAAGACGCCCACGAGCACACTCATACACACTGGTTTGAACATCAGGAGGCTGGGCCTCCTCGTGCAGCTCAGATGTGGAGTTTCTGGCCTCCTTGTGCAGCTCCACAGTTAGGACATGGTAGGGTTGCATAAGGCTGAATCTGCAGTCTATAGGGTTTCCGTCAGTTCGTATGGAGCTCAAGATCTATATAGAAAGAAAACAGAGAACAGACAGAAGATTTAATTATTATTTTTACAACTAAGAACACTCAAAACCTTTTTTTAATTGTAGTAGTTGTTTTATGTTGTCTTGGACTTACACTGACACATACAGTAGGGGCATGGATGCAGCATCATTCGAACACAAAAGTTTTCAGTTACAGATGCCATTGTAAACATTTACTATTCACAGTTAGCCATGATTAATATAATCCATGAGTGAAAGTGTCCAATAACAGGGTTGTTACTGAGATTAAGTAAGTAGTATTCAGCTGGTCATGTGATCCTTACATGGAAGCCCCCATGAATAGACCCTCTCTGTGTAGAATAAAACAGCTTTTAAAAGATAACAAAATGAGTCTTTGTCTCATGTGAGTGGTCATTATGTTATACATACTATATGTTTCTTAATAAAGTCATTAAAGTAATGTTTAATGTTGTAAAATATTTTAAAAAAGAAAAAATTACTGAGAGCACCTTTAATGAAATGTTATTTTAGAAAACTGTGTAAGAATACAGTGTAAGGGTAACCAAATCAATGTGGCTTTAAAATTAGCCTAAAGGCTGCATGGTACAAAAAAAGCAAGAACACAATATGAGGAAGTAGGAGACCAAGGCTGCTTCATAAATGAACTGAAGGGAACCGCCTCACTGACCAGTCAGTAAATGACTTAACAGACAAAATTTTTGTATGAAGGGACCTTATTTGGAAACTGGTTTCAGATAGGCTTTTAAAGGACCATAACTTCACATATAATCATCTAGAACAACAACAAGTGAGGGGACTTATCTCAACTGCTTCATCAGACACCATTTTTATTCTTTCCATAAACCTCTGAATCACACACACACAGGACTGAGTGTTTGTAGGTAGCGAAGGATTCATTTACAGCATGCTCCCTTAAAAAATTAAAATTAAGGCATCCTAGAAGACAGAATGTTGCACAGACATTGGCTTCAGACATGCCTTGGTGCATTCCTACTTCCATGTCCTGCCTGCAAAGGCAGCCTTTTTCAGGTTTCAGAGACAGCCAGATAAAGTTAAAGACTCAGAGAGCCTTGATGGTCTGCCGTCAGAGCAGAAGCTCAGTAGTTTCAGACATTTTACAAAAGTGAATATTCAGCTTGAGCGCCTCATCCCAAACAAAACTTCCTCCAACTCTGAGACAGTGCAAATCACATCTCAACATGTGTTGAACAAATTTGCTAGGAGAAAAATGTGCACACAAACAGCTTAAAAAGTGTCCTATCAGACGATAACACACAGGGAGTTCGGTTTTACCTGTAGTATACGTGTTTGTAGTGCAGATGGTGGGGTGGAGAGACTGAGCAAGAGAAAATGAGAGAGATGGGCTGGCCCAGAATGGCGGTGTGTGCCAGAGTAGGAGACTGAGTTAAGCGGGTTGCCATTGGTTTCAGTGGAAGCAGGGGCTGAGTTTAATTTTTTGTCTTTTTTTAGCTGTAATCCCCCCTGGGCAGACTACTGCAGCACCCCAGGGGGTTAGAGGGGTTTAGGGAGAAGAGTTGCTGACAGCACAGAGGGGAGATCCGGAACAGTGCCAGATCTCTACAGAGCCAGGTCCCGCTGAGACACACCTGCCCTAGTCACAGAGGCCCCACACTCTGGGTATGTCCACAGCT
The DNA here is from genome assembly GCA_032164185.1 of Moxostoma hubbsi. Classification (NCBI taxonomy): domain Eukaryota; kingdom Metazoa; phylum Chordata; class Actinopteri; order Cypriniformes; family Catostomidae; genus Moxostoma; species Moxostoma hubbsi. The sequence continues at coordinate 14,347,572 of JAVLUX010000023.1, forward strand.
GGGCCCGGGCTCAGAACCAACATCCCACTGACCACACTAGCAAAAGACCAATGCCCAACTGCATAGTGTAATACTAAACTCACACAAAGCTACAACTTCAAAAGCCTAGCTAGAGCAAGCTTAACACCCTTCCAAGCCATTTTAAGATGGTCAACACACTGCAAAATATTGTCACCTCATTGGGATAATGATTTACTAATACCCCTTTTGGATATTCCTACACTTCTGACCAACTAGCTAACACTATACTAACGTTTAAACAACACAGCCCCTGCTAGCACTAAGCTACAGCTTTACAAGCCTAGCTATGGCTAGGAAAACACCCTTTCAAGTTGTTTTAAGATGGTCAACAATACACTGCTTGAACGCGCATCTTTGAACACGCAAAATGCGTATGCACCTCAAATTATTTGCACGTGGCAACACTCACATTTGAGCCTTTGTTGTCACGTAAAAGCACTAGATGATGTAATCGTTGCTAAACAACAGGATTTCAAGGTAAAAACAAAAACAGTGTATATGCACGTCAAGAGCGCGTGTGAGGAGGTCATGAGATACCTGTATTTGTATAACTCGAGTCTGAAGGATTATAAAGACATCTTTATAGGTCTAAACTCCTGACCACACTGACCCTGCTAGCACTAACCTACAATTGTAAATGCCAAACCAGGGCTAGGTTAACACCCTTCCAGGCCATTTTTAAAACACACTGCTTGGGCCAGAATGATTCACCTCAAAGAGCTAATGCTTTACTAATACCCCTATTGGGAAGTGCTAAACTTTTAAGCAGCAATCTAACACTGTTTAAACCACAATGACCTTGCTAGCACAAAAATAAAACTTTAAAAGTCTAGCTATGATTTAAGATGGCCAAAAAAGCTACACTTTTAAGCAGCTAGCTATTAGGCTTACTACGCTCATGTTTAAACCACACTGACCCTGGTAGAACTAAGCTACAACTTTAAAAGTCTGACTAGGGCTAGGTTAACACACATTTGAATCTTTTTAAAATGGCCAATACACTGCTCAGTTCAAAAGTGGAACACTTTTAGTAAGCTAGCTATTAAGCTTACTACACTAATGTTTAAACAACACTAACCCTGCTGGCACTAAGCTACAATTGTAAAAGCCAAATTAGGGCTAGTTTAACACCATTCCGGGCCATTTTAAGGTAGGTAACACACTGCCTGGGCCAGAATTATTCACCTCAAAGGGCTAATGCTTTACTAATAGCCCTTTTGAGGAGCGCTACACTTTTAAGCAGCAAGCTAACACTACACTAATGTTTAAACCACACTGATCCTGCTAGCTCAAGGCAACAACATTAAAACTCTAGCTACAGCAATGTTAACATCCTCCCAATTCATTTTAAAATGGTCAACACACTGCTTGGGCCGAAATAGCTACATTTTAACAAGCTAGCTATTAGGCTACCTATACTAATGATTAAACCACAAAAATTCTGTCATCATATTCTAACTCTTATGTCATTCTAAACCACATGAGTTTAATTTAGTCCATGGCACACAAGAGAGGAAATTTTGAAGAAAGCTGATGCTGCTCCTTTATCCATTTAACAAAAGTGAATGCTTACTAAGTCCAACATTCTGCCAAACATCTGCCAAGTAACACAGGTTTGGAACATGAGAGTGAGTAAATAATTTTTTTACAAGAATTTTCTTTTTGGGTGAACTATCCATTTAAACCTGCATATTGCTGTGCTTTCCATAGGAACTACAGAGAAATGACACAACTTTCACACTAGTTTATCTGGTTTAGTAGTAAGGGATAGCCATATAGAGAAAGCGCTAAGCTCTTTGCCACGATAACACAAAACAAAAAGGTTAAGACATAAAGGAGAGCTGGTTAAGAGGCAGCGTGTTTGCCTCAGCACTGGGGGACATTTAGAGTGTCTTTCTCCTGACCGCCACAAAGGTTTTTAACATCTTCAGAGTGATCCTTCTTAAGACCTGCTTTAACACAAACACTCAAACACATGCTCACACAAACATCGCAAATCTCACAGTTGCCGCTGAAACAATGATAGATAAAATTTCACAAAGACAAACAGCATCTTGGTTGTGTGGGGGGGTGGGGTGGTGTTGGGTGCAAAGGAGAGCGAGAAAGAGAGCGAGAACAGTGGTAAGTGAGTCTCTGTTAGTTATTGGTTTCAGTCACTGGTCAAAACTATTCTTTTCTTCTCTTCTCTTCTCCGGACTTTCTTTTGCAGCTTGAAAGATAAACCCAGAGAGGTCCAGCTGAGCAGCAGGTCTTGTTCACAGCAGTGGAGCTCTTTGAGCCAATTTTCCAGCTCAGAGAGCAAACAGAGTGTGTGAGAGAAAGAGAAAGGGACAGTGAGTGAGAGTGAGAGAGAGAGAGAGACAGAGAGAAAGAGAGAGAGAGAGAGAGAGAGAGAGAGAGAGAGAGAGGGAGATGATGATGAAGGCAATCTATGAAAGTTCTTGCTGCCGAGTCTCCGCTCTTCTGATGTGTGTGTGTGTGCTATACTCAGATGCTTGTCAGGCCGCCGTTGCATGAAATCAACATAGAAGCATTCGCTCGACTGCGCCTGCACATGCCAAAGAATTTAACCCAGGAAATAACATTCCACCCGGACCTTTTCTTTTCAGTTAACATGGACCAGAATCATAACGGCAGCCATCCAAGTAAAAATGACAGAGATCGCTACCATTCCACACTGTAAAAAAACAATTACATTTTATTTATCATATAGGACCTTTTGAGTTATAGATCCTAAAAATGAATTACTTTAAATGAACATAAAACACATGTTAGACCAACAATATTCCTCCAAATGTCATATTGCAAAATGTTGCTGATTTGTTAAGGGTTTGTGAGCAACCAGCATGCACTGCTGCATTAATAAATTATGCAATTAAAGTTATGGGATTATTGTTTTGCTGTGTTGTGATTTTTATTTATACTAGCATAGCTGTTGTTGGCATCAATAATAATAATTATTTTTATGTGGTGGTGTTCAGAGCTCAACATGTTTAGTGTTGAGGTCTACAGTATGCATGTCTACTTATACAGTAACTATTGCTTGTACTGTATAATCTTTGCTTTCCAAGATGTTCTTTTCCTCAGAAGCCAAGCTAGCAGAGTTTAATTCATAATAAAAGTCTTACAATGTAAAGTCATACATAAAATGAAATTATTAATTTATAATTTGCTTAACAAGAAATCTGTAGTTGACTTGACAAAATGACAAATCTTACCTTTAGTGAACAGACAACTTAAATTGCCAATACAAAGAAGTGTTACTGAATTATTAATAGTCAACATTTTCAGTTAGAGTTGGCTTTGCGTAGTAAACGTGTGTCTGATAAAAATGTGTTCTATTTAATTATTTGCAGAGTTGGGGAACGTACTTTTAAAAGGGTACGTTTTAAAATTTTATGCTATTGATGTTTCTGGATAAGAGTGACAGAGCACGTGTGGCGATCTATTTCTCCGAGTCTGAACTCAACTACCCCAACTCTAGTATAAACTGTATGCAGATAAAACAAATGCAAAGAGAAATGTTTTGAGAGAGATGACGGGATATTCAACAACATCTAATGCTTATGGAAAACAAAACAACAACAACCACCCCAATATGCAAAACAACTATTAAAAAAAAGGAGATATCTAATGCACACTGAAAATAAATGTTCTTTTTATTAAAATAATTAAATTCCAGGAACAGAGGAATTGATTAAAAATGGCAAACGTTTGCATAAATAAGTGTGTGCGCAAATGTTTTCTCGGTGTGTCTCTTGGCAGTGCTTATCTGCGAGGGGTAAGAATTAAGACCACATAGGGAAAGAAAGCGTACTTTTTAAATGCTGAAGACTAAGCAGAAAATAGGTTTAGCATGCAGATAGCAAACTTAACAAAGGGAACATATATATGAGGCAGAATTGATTGAAGTGTGTGTCTATGCGCCGAGCGAACCGTTTGATTCACCGCTCGCATCTTACATAAACTGCTAGCTTGATTTCACACCATGGATCTGAAAATGACAACAAACACTTTAATTAGAAACGATGAAGGCGAGAGACACTTTAATGTTTTTTAACCATAAGAAAATGAGAGACAGAGACAGAGACAGAGAGAGAGAGAGAGAGAGAGAGAGAGAGAGAGAGACAGAGAGGGAGAGAAAGAGAAAGAGAAAGAAAATAAATACGTGAAGGCCCAGGACAAATCCAGGGTTCATTTCCAACCAGAGCAATGCAGTGTCTTTCCACACTGCCCCCCTTTTATCTTTTTATTTCACATTTTCCGCCCCTTGTTTGTTTTCATTTGGTGCATTCGCAATTGGAAACGCTGCTCCGTTTGCTCGTCTCTCTCATCCCCTCTGCTACGAGTGAAGATTTTGCATATGTTTAAAACCAAAGTGCAATGATGGGAGCTTAAGCATTGCGTGCTGCTTTTCTAATCATCACCATTCAACATTAAATAGCCCTGAGAGGCAGGGAATAGAGTGAATATAGAGAGGGAGGGGGTAAAGAAATAGAAAAGTGAAAGAATGGCGTTATCAGCAGTTCCTGAGAGGTCCTCTCCAGTTAACCATTGTGGTGAACAGTCGGACCAGATGACATTCCAGGAGCTAGTTTATAGCAGAGCCCCTCCGTAACTGTCAAGGCCAAGAAGAGTGGCTCCATTTTTACTGGATAGTGGCAGAACCAACAAATTCCAAGCACAGCCATCAAATAAGCTGCTCGGACAACTACTCGATACTTCAGAAAGTAAAGACCTGGACCTTCCAATATGTTGGAAAAGACTTCTTATTGGTCCATGAGTGGTTTCTTAGCAACCTCTCAAACCCCCCATCCTAAGGTTTGCCCTAAGACCCGAGGCGAGAAGGACCATAAAAAAAATTTCAAGACCTCTCAAAGCAGCATTACCATGTAGCAAAAGCTGAAACAAAGAATCCACAAAGACAAATCTTTAAACAAAACTTTAACTCCTAACATGGACACAAACCTAAAATGGACATGAACTATGGTGGTATAAATGAATACATGTGTAATATTTAATCTATCAATATCATGTTTGGTCTCTATATCTTCAGGGTATTTTAGAAGTAGTTTGGAAAAAGAACAATGCATAGCTAAAACTTTAAAGACACTGTTTTTACTCTGAACATTATACTATGCAAATGAATTACACAGAGAGAAGGGAATGTAAGCCACACTGTGTAGGCCCACTCTGATCTCAACAGCCAATCATAACCCTGAAACAAGCAGCAGCACACTGAAATCTGCTTCTTACCAGGAAGGTATAACCTTTGGTAACACCTTTGTCCCATGTCCCCGTCCAGTGGGTCGTTAACAGGATACACTTCTATAACACTGCTCCATTCTTAGTTCCCGGTTGTTTGAGTTTAGGAACTATAATAGAATAATAATCAACATGCTGAATCTCCAGCCTGAGTGGTAGGAGATGTAACAGAATACAAATCATCGAACATGAGGTCTCTACTTTACAGACAGAGGATAACAGATCACCCAACGTTTTTAGTGTCATTCCAAGATGCAGTAGAACGACCAAATACCAAGTCTCACTACAAGAGACTATTCCAACACAAAGTTCGGAATCCTTATACCAAGGAGAAAACTACAGCGAAAAGGTTTAGCTCTGACAAGCAAACCTTCTCTTCAAGTTTCGTGCATCTGCGTGTTCCAGATTGCCGGAACCCTCTTTGTGTCCAAGGATGTTGAAACAGAATCCAGCTCCTTCCCCACTGTAACGTGGCCCTGAGTCCCAGTGGAAGACTTCGCCATTACCAAACTTATAAGTCAATCAAGGAGAATGTAAATATCACAACTTAACCTCTTTCCATTGACCTTGGCATTAGTGTATACTATCAGTTTATTATTAAATAATTTTCCTTAGATTGCGTAACCTGTGTATCAAATGTCTAGCAAATACGGAGTTATTTGTTTCAACAGAAAGAAGGTTTTCACTTATTAATAGGGAGAAACAGCAATTTATCTACATAATAGTCATACTTTGCCATTGCTACATCCAATTCAACCACTTGCATTTTTCCATCCTGTGCATCTTTATTTACCTATTCATTTATTTTATTCTTTAACATATTAGTACCATTTTTTAGTTTTTGTTAGTTATTCTTGTTTATTTTTTTTCTAACTAATTTTATTACAACTGTGTGTTCCTTGTGTTGATGATACAGGAGTGCTCTAAAGGGTTAGGCTGCTCTCCACTCCCTCCAATTTACATAATGTAATTTATTGAACGGTCCATTTTGATCATTCTTTTACTGTTAAGGTGAAACTCCTTAGCTTGAGCCCCGAGGATGGAGGGAGGGGGCCATCTGATACTAATAATCACAAACACATACACCTTAAGTGAAGTGTGATCAAAAACCACATACTTTGGTGTCTTGTTTGAGGAAGCTCAATTCAGTTGGTGCCAGGGTAATTCTCAGTACAATGTTATACAACTCTGGGCACAATATGATCAGGAGGACATTTAATAATGATGATTGGCTAGGAAAATGCTCCAATTATTTGCAGCTCTTACATTTCTGCATCTGGCAGACACTTTTATCTAAAGCAACTTTCAGAGCATTTCAGTGCAAGAGGTACTGTACATTTTTCTTCCGATACCTCATTTTAGCCAAATTCTAAGGCCGCATCACATGAAGGCAATCCCAGAATGCTATGGGATGAACTCAAAATAAAAAAAATTATGTTGATGTTGGCCCTGGCCTTTCTGTGTGGAGTTTGCATGTTCTCCCCGTGTCTGCGTGGGTTCTCTCCGGGTGCTCCGGTTTCCTCCCACCATCCAAAGACATGCAGGCTAGGTTAATTGATGTCTCCAAAAAATTGCCCTAGGTGTGGATGTGAGTGTGAGTGGTTGTCTGTATATGTGTGGCCCTGCGATGGACTGGCGACCTGTCCAGGGTGTACCCTGCCTTTCGCCCAATGTTAGCTGGGATAGTCTCCAGCCCCCCTGCGACCCTGTACAGGATAAGCGGTTGACGATGGATGGATGGATGGATGTTGATGTTGTCTTATGATGTTGATTATAAACACATTTTATTCAGTATTGAAAAAAATATTCATAAAAACAGTTCAATCTGATATAAAATTGATTACTTTTGAATCTTAATATGTGTGTTTTATGTATTTCATGCTTACTAGTGCATTATGACATAGCTTAGCAACATGCTTAAGCACAACAGTCAGTTGTTCCAATCAGTTACTTGTGAGTTAGTTAGGATGCTACCTTAAAAGGCAGCAGCTTATGTAGGCCATACTTGGTTTTGGAGCAGAGCTTTTGTCAAAATGTACGTTCCCTGGAAACTGAACCAGCAACCTGATGTTGCTTGTACCATGTTCTTACAGTTCTACTACAAGAACGCTTGATTAATATTCTTTCTATTAGGATATTTTTTTCTATATGTTAAAAATTGTAGAATCGTGAATTTACACTTCTCTTTGCGTAGGTGTTGCATAACTGCCGATTCACAGGAGAGAAGAATACCAACTATAGCAAGAGAATGTTAGCTACACAGGGAGGGGGCTTAAAGGTCAAAGGTCAGCTGTTCATGTAAAGAAAAAGTTCAAGTGAACAGTCTGCAAGTTACAGCAGCTCATTGAGAAACAATGGTGAAACACAATGGTGACTAGTAAAGCATGGCAAAAGAGAATAAAAAAGTTCAATGGTACAAAAGGACAGAGGTAAAAAGGAGATAGATAGTCTGTCTGAAACCTTGAGCAGCAGAGCATTGTGAGGGTATTATTAAAAGTATTTATATTATTTAGGAGGTCCCAGTCTGGTTAATAATTGAACTTAAAGTTGAAGTTTGTTCACAATGCTCCTCTGTTCCTCTCTTAGTCTTGCTCTCCCACCTCATTTAATTTCATCACTCAAGAAACATTAGCGTGGAGAGAAGTGCAAGGCCAGCCCTGAAGGAATGTGTGAGTTTGCCTGCTTACTGTAAACCCAGATGTGTCCGAGCATGCGAGCAGCACCAGGTTGGCCCTGTCTGTTGCACTAGGGACTGGAGACCAAGGTCTAACTTCCTCGTTACAGAGCGGCCACCAGCACAGTGCCAGATCCTGCGCCCGGTTAAGCCCCACCCGACGCTCCACACGCCGCCCTCCGCCTGGTAAGTCCACAACAGATACCTTGGAGCAAAAAAGAAAAACATCTACAAAATGGTCTCCACTCCTCTGCATAACACATTACAGTAGCATGCTGCTTTATTAATGGTGCCTGAACTGATAGCTGGGCCTTGTTACTGTATTTGGGCTTTTATTTATAGGGTGTTTGAATGATGTTTGTGTGACACAGATCCGACTGATAATGAGATCTCTAGGTGCTCTCGCTTTCCTACCCTCTAGATTTGGGAGGTTGTACTTATTATCTTATTATATCCTTAAAGGGATAGTTCACCCAAAAATGAAAATTCTCTCATCATTTACTCACCCTCATGCCATCACAGATGTGTATGACTTTCTATCTTCTGCTAAACACAAACGAAGATTTTTTAGAAGAATATTTCAGCTCTGTAGATCCATACAATGTAAGTGAATGGTGACCAAAATGTTGAAGATCCAAAAAGTACATAAAGGCAGCATAAATAAATTCTCCCCCCTGCTCAGTAGATGGCCATATGCAAGAAGAATGTGAATCGCCAGAAACAAAGAGAAAACAGACTTAAAATAGAGTAAAAAGGACTTAAATGTTGATCTGTTTCTCACCAACACTTAAAGCCTTTTCACACCTAATGTAAATCTTTGTCACGATTTCTCAGCACAATTAACATTTTGAATCAAAACAGATTGCATGCCAACAAAGCAAAGATTTATTTTTTTATGGAAAGTCAAGTTATTTTTCTTCTTCGCCGGGCAATAAAATGCACTGACCATTAAAATATGAGCTTTGGATCAAGTGTCAGGAGCTTCTGCAGTTACCAAAACCAGCACAACAGGTTGCGCTAAAGCACAGAAAGCTGTTCGACCACCAACATAAATATGCTATATTGCGGCATATTTTCCTTTGTATCACCTTTTTACTTTACGGATCTTGTGTTCTTCACCTAATATTAATAATGTTAATGTTGTACTTGCAGTGCACTGCATGCCTTTGTATATCAAAAATGTGGTGATGCCTCCACAAAATCTTTATTTCTGTGCAGTCATATTTATAACAGTCATTGACAGCTGTGCCGTCATTGTTGGCAAGTATTAAATGATCTAATAAAAGGTCAGACTGAAGATGGGTTTTGTTGGGGGTGATCTGGGTTGTGTTTGTCGCATTATATAGACTCTTTGAGAATTTAAATGTTGTCACGTTTAATTATTAACATACTTAAAACCATTGTAATTATACATGCAAAAATATACATGCAAAAAGATACAATCAGTATTGTTCCAATTGACAACATCTACTACAAAAGTCATTATATATGTGTGTGCTTTACGCATTGATTTTAAACAAATGTACTTAACACAAGTATATAGAGAATGCCTAGCAGTGGCATGTAACAGATTGTTTAGCAGAGACAGCCACTTCTATTTAAATAAATGGGAGGAACTGGAAAGCCCAACCAAGAAGCTCTAGCATCCAACGGTCAACAGACGTATAAAGGAAGTCAAAATAGCCAATCACCTTTTTGAAACAGACATCGCCTGTCAATCAGCTATACAAGCTGGGAAAATTTTATGTTTTACTGTAATATGAGGTAAAAAAGCAAAATTTATGATTCCAATATGCTAAAATTTTATTGCAGATTTGAAATATGTTCTTTGATTGTAATCTTGACCAAATGTTTTTGAGATTTTCTCCATTCAAGTAGATAGGAGCTGCACTGGCATGACTGGAAATAGCCTCACGAGAGATATGTGCAAGTGCCATTTATCTGCGATTTCCCTCTCATAACCGCGTTTCCCTTGGTGTGCAAAGACCTTTATCATATCAGGGGCAGTGGTGGCTCAGCGGTTAAGGCTCTGGGTTACTGACCAGAAGGTCGGGGGTTCAAGCCCCAGCACTGCCAAGACACCACTGTTGGGCCCTTGAGCAAGGCCCTCGATCCTATCTGCTCCAGGGGCGCCGAATCATGGCTGACCCTGCACTCTGACCCCAGCTTAGCTGGGATATGTGAAAAATAAATAATTTCACTGTATATATGCAGAAATGTATGTATAATGTGTGACAATTGATCAATAAATTAAATTAAAAAATTAAAATTAAATTAAATTAAAAAAAATTAAATTAAATTAATTAAATTAAATTAAATTAAATTATCACTTCTGAAGATAAGGATTTAAACACTGGTGTTGTATGGGTTACTTTTATGCTGCCTTTATGTGCTTTTGGAGCTTCAAAACATTTGGTACCCATTCACTTGCATTGTGAGGACCAAAAGAGCTGAAATATTCTTCTAAAAATCTCAGTTTGTATTCTGCAGAAGAAAGTCAGTCATACACATCGGAGACATGTATTTAGATTTTTAGGTGAACTATCCTTTTAACTGGGATAAAGACTGATTTGTTAGGCCCTTAGCATTAACAAGACAAAACTGATCTAGAAAAATCTTTAATATATCAGCTCACTGAAAACCCATTTAGAGCCCGCTCAAATTGATTATTTAGATTATTCAAATAATAAAATCATATAATACAAAGTAATACAAGTAAACGGATACCCCGTTCTATTTTGCGCTGCACGAGCTTCAGCCAACAAGCCAAATAAACGGTTTAGAATCTTCGCATTGATGCACCAAGTGTAGACAGCCTCAAAGTTTGTGACATGATGCAAGATCGATCCATTCACTTGTATTCAAAAGCATGTGAACATGGGATGGTATAGCAGAAACAAAAGCATTTGAGAAGACTTTTCATATTTTGCTGTGTACCAAAGTTTGGTGAAATCTGACCAGTGAATTTACAGTATATAGAATGTGAAAAGACATTTTATTAATAGAGGATCCAAATGTCACAGATTGACCTCTTTGCTTGAAAAGTCATCACGTTGCAGGGTCAGAAGTAATTTTGCAAGCTCAAAGCCTCATGTGAGTGCATTTCACTGGGGTTGTTCAATGAAAATTCTTGTATTTAACTTGTTGTTTGATGTTGTTTCTAAACCCGTTTCTTTCTTTTAAAAAAAAGCAATGAAAGAGAATTGAGACTGAACCTAATGTTCAGCCTAACATCATCTTTCTTACCACAAAGGAAAGAAAGTCATACAGGTTTGGAACAATATTAGGGTGAATAAATGATGGCAGAATTGACATTTTTGGGTGAACAATCCCTTTAAGGCTGATTGCCAAATTTCATTAAAATGAGCTGCACCTGTCTGAGACACACCTGCTGTTGCACCTGATGCACTCCAGGAAAAAAAAGCACCAGCACAAACAGCTTTAATCACTCCATATTGTCTAACCTCAACGCAGACATAATAATCAAGGAGTTCTGACTTCCATTGGAGGAATGTTAAATCCACTATCTGTTTTTGAGGCTGCAATAACAACAAAAGATTCCCAACAAGAACAACAGCACTGAAGTATAGATATATACTGTATATTATCTACTATACACAGCTCCACTGTCTTATGCTGTCATATTAAACTCTTGTCTCATATCGCAGAATGAATAAATGGCATGAAAATATGATATGGCTTTTATAGAGTCAGTGCCTATTTAAACCACATAATTGCAGTCATTTCCATATACTTCATTCTGAAAGGCCTTATCAACAGGGCAAACACAGAGTCGTTCTTTGTCAACAACTCTATTTGGACACAATAGGTAGGACTAGAAATGTACCACAGTCTGCCTGTAACAAAAACTGTTATAATTTCACCCTGAACTTCACCATGCTTCTATCTACTGTAGGCCACACGACATCTTTGCATTAAACAAATTATAGCATTTTAGATGTCATAATATACACAAAATTATGAAAATTCTGTTGTAATTTACTCACCCTCGTGCTGTTCCAAACCCATATGACTTTCTTAAGCCTTGCACACACATGCAGGACTTCATTGCTTGATGTTGCTAGTCTCTGTATTGTGAAGTCGCTAGTGGGCGTTCCTACTGCTGTCACTCTAACGGTATTGGTGGACTGCAATTCTATCATGAAGACTTGCAGACTTGAGTGAAAGTTATGACATTTATTTGATGAATATAAAACAAAAATGTAATGTCTCTCTTTGGCGTAGGCCCCGTCTGGCGGTCCGAAGAAGTTGTACTCGGAACCATCATATCCTGCCGGAGATAGGAGGCAGGGGCGAGGAGCCTACCCCTGTGCAGGACGGGACTCAACTGCTGGCGGTGGGGTGGTGGAGGTTGCCGTGTTAGCACACCGAAACAGCAATGGGATAGATTGTGAACAGACTTCTAAAGCAACGGCTTACATGCGATTGGCTGGGAATTACCCAGCTAATGGTGCGATGATGTACAGCTGCAGTCTTCCCGCTAGAACTACTCTGTGCTTACATGTTTGGCCATGTATTTTGAAAACATGATCACAGAATAGGCATTTTGCTTGTAAAACAACGTTTTAATTATAATTTAACAAGGAATACATTTTCTTGTCCCTAAAAATGCACATTCTTCTGGGAAGAGTGTTTTTATATGAAACACAACAGTCAATGCTCAATGTATCATAACATTAATAATGAACGAACTACCCATTTGCAAATCAAACTCACTCAGACTGCCAACAATTTCGTTTCCACGCATACATTTTTTAATTATATCCATGTATGTGGTTACAGACGAATCACATAGAACAGTAAAATTGCTCACAAAAACTTCTATGTCTTGCTTGCACTTGCAAGGAGACAGATGACATGAGCTCCACTGACACTGTCACTCCTATTGGTTGTCGCTCCCGAAAGACTCTCCTCATTTGCATCAAGTTCAGCTTTTCTCAACTTAGTCATGTCGCTCGCCACGCCCACATCTAGCCGCCAGTGGTCGTTGTCGCTCGTGTCGCCGTAAGTTGTCAGCTCTCATCGACAATGAATGAGATGAGGTCGCTTTGACAGGAAGTCGCTGCATGTGAGTACAGGGCTTTATGCAGAATACAAAAGGATTAATGAATATCTTGGTCCACATGAACTTGGTCCGTAGATGCTAGTGACTGAAAAAAACAAAATTACCATAAAAATAATAGTATTCAAATTACGGACCAAAATATTCATTAAAAAAAATGTGGGTTTGGACCGACATAAGGGTGAGGAAATTATGACAGAATTTTTGGGTGAACTATTCCTTTAAGTATAATTTATCATCAAAATTTCATCTTTTGATCAGTTTAGACAGATTGAATTAATACAAAAGTAAATGAGTAGGTCTAAGGTCTTTGATTTTGCGTAAATTAAACTGAAAATAAATATTTAACAAAAAAGTATCATGTACAAAAAATTATGCAAATAACATGAAGAAATGTGCCTAAATAAAGTACACCAATTTAGACTGTGTGGGGGGACATCCATCACTCTCTCCATCTTTTTCCGCCCTCCCCCCAAAACTTGATTCCCCATCTTGCCTGTGCTTGCTGGTCAGCAATAATCAGACCCTCTTTCTGGAGGATTAGGCTCAAAGCTTAGTCCAGTGGAGCACGCAGTAAATGGGGCCAGCCGGGCTGGGAAAGGGGGGTGTGGTGGGCGGGGGTGGTGTCGAGAGGGAGGATGGGGGGGTTGGAGCTGTACGGTTCCCCCTTATCAGAGCCATGCTGCTGGAGCCAGCCACACCGCAGGAGAGATTGCTTTCATACTCGGGCTGCCGTCGCAACAATGCGCTCCAGTAATGCGATAATGTTCGGGTGCGGAGGGTGTTAAGAGCCTGATGTATTTATGTATTGTGTTTAGTCCATAATCAGACCCATCCAAATTGTGATCTCCGCACACTTGGTCTCCGGCCCACTAAAATGAGGTTAATGCTTTCAAAAAGACGACGAATAAAGATTTTTTTCTTTTCGTAAATTCTGTTATGAATTTTAGACAAGTTTCTTTGGATAGCAAGAGAATGAATGGGATGGGGGATAAAGAATGGAGTGATCACCTTTTCTTCCGCTAAAGAGCAGGAGATGGACTTGACCCCACCCTCCAACCCTTATACAGGTGCTCTGCATAGAACAAACTACAGGGCTGTTATCAAGTTTAAAACATCCAGACAGTAAGGATCCTTTCAGTCCCAACACTACTGTATATACACTTCTATAAATATGCATACACTTCTATATAATACACTTCAGTAAAACTTGTATATTTTATTACGTGCAACTGTCTGCCCTTGCACTGACAAATAAATATATAAATGATTTCAAACAAAGAGACTTATGAAATTTTGCAGCATTCTGTAATTTACAAAAAATTAGTAACAAAAAATTACAAATATTTCATAATTATGTTAAATTTTTGTTAAATTCTACACTCCAAAACTATTTTAAACTATTTAAAAAAATATTTAGCTAATTTATACTTATTCCAAATGCAGATTTTATGACCTCATATTTATTATAATATTTACATTTTTTTTTAAATTCATAGAGCCATGTAAAATCGGGTACAGCTTCAGAGAAATTGAAATCAGACAAAACACCTATTATACACACCTTAAATTTGAATAAATCTTGATGTTGTTTTAAAAAAATATTCTGGATATGTTAATGTGTCATCTACCCATATATCTACAGTATATTATGGTGCAGGATTTGATGGCTCTATAAGAGAGGAGTGCTGTGTGTTTGGACTTGATGTTCCCCACAGGTGTGCATTAGAGAGGAGCTCCAGTAATCACAGTGCTACCTGTCCCAACGGTAAAAGAAAGCAAGTAAAGCCAGGCAATTATTACTGCTAAAAGCCCTGTGGAAAGAGCCAGACCAGCCTCATTAAGGCTTTTTAATTGAAAGCAGGAGAGGCAGTGCTGCCTTTCCTCTTCAAATGTGCTAATGTGTGTATTGAAGAGAGCATATGTGTGTGTCTTAGGGCCTGTGTTCTCTAGATGTGGGTGTGAGAGAGGTACATGAATGTGTGTGTGTTTGACCTTAATCTCAGTAGCTGTGAGTTTCTCCCTGTGTCGTTTTAGCTCAGGTGAGCTCTGGTTCTTCCTGTTCAGGTAAACATGACACACCTGACTCCTCTCCTTCATTGAGAATAGAAGGATGCGATCGCCAATCACAGCTGAAAACCACAGAGAAAAGTCAAAGGTTAAAAGTCATATGACCTCCTGAGATTATGGCTATGTCAGAAACCTCAAAACGCAGCCTTTCGCAGGCAGTATACAAAGGCAGGAAGCAAGGCACAACCGAATATGATGTTTGCATAACTAATAAGAAACAGGGTCAGAAATTATCCAGTGCTTGGGGTTAAAATGCCACCGAAAGTGACAAAAAAAAGCCCAGACATTTACAATGTGGGAGAACAAAATCTGTTTTTGATTAACATTTAGTAGGGTACAATGGGGCTAAAGGCACACCTTAAGGAATTTTTTTTTTTTTTTCTGGTTACAAGATGTATTAAGATTTATTTTTATTAAATTTCGATGAAGCAACATAATTCTGTTTTTTTAAAAAGGTAGTGAGGGAGCATTTCACCCCACATTTATTGTAAAAAGCTCCCACATATGGGGTAAAAGATTCATCAACTAATACAACTAATTTTGAGACAGCAAGATGCTTTTTGAGTAGCAAATTAAGATAATGCTTATTCAAAATAACTACTTCAGAAAAGGGTGCACGATTTCCTGTCACTTTCAAACACATTTGGCATTTTATAACATCTCAAGTATTCTATAAACAAATGAATCCCCATTGTGATTTGATTCTTCATATCAAATCTGTTCGCCTCACTTATGTGGGCCTTCAGCCCCTGCAACAGGGGGGCTTTACTACTCAAAATACTACCCTTTGACTTATTGAACAGTAATTGAAAACATTTTCATTTAAAGACCTTGAACAAAACTGAAAATGATAATTAAGTATTTTGTCTCAAAGTAAATGAGATCATTTCAGAAATGCTACATAAATTTGCAACATTTAAAAAAATTAAAAAAAATAAATATCATATAAATAAATTGCCTCAGAATCAACCTTTAGACATTACACGCAATGATCTCATGACGAAACAGGAAGAGATTTTCAGTGTATAGTGAACAAACAGGTGTTTAGGAAAGTCCTGTGATGGTTTTTGTTGCTATTTAATATTTTGGGAGAAAATAAAATAAAAGGAGGCTTTTACCCCACAAGAGCCTTTAGCCCCTTTCAACCCTACATTTCACAATATCACAGTCTAGGCCAGTTTACTTAGAAACAGTGACCATCTCAATTAAGTCAATTTTATTTGTATAGCACCTTTCACAGCACACATCGTTTCAAAGCAGCTTTACAGAAGATCAGGCATTAACAGAAGATAAAACTGTAATGTATATAATGTTCAAGAGTCATCATTGTGTAATTAGATAAAATATTATTGTTAATCGTGTTTAAAAATAAGTAATTCAATAATAATTGTATTTATAGCCCCAGTGAGCAAGCTGAAGGCGACTGTGGCAAGGAACACAAAACTCCATAAGATGTTGATTAATGGAGAAAAATAACCTTGGGAGAAACCAGACTCACTGTGGGGGCCAATTCCCCTCTGGTTAACATCATGAATATAATGTAAATATTACTTATGTATAGTGCTTGGTTTAAAATGATTAAACTAAGTGTTAAGGGACAGTGTTTAAACAATTAACTGATTCAATTAGAGCATAAAGGGATGGCACTATTTGCCTACGCTCACCCAGCAGCTGAATGTGACCAAAATCTGACTTCCAGCCCAAATCAGATTTATTTTTGTAAGGTTGTTCACATGACATTTTAAATGCAGCCCATATCAGATACTGATCTGAATAGCTGACACTGAACTGGCCCACATGTGTATAAGCACTCTCCGAGCATACGTATAACAAACTCTGTCATGTTCATAATTCTAATATGAATATTGAATTAATTTACAAATAAAAATGTAATAGATAGAAATTTTAATAGATAGAACACTTAATGCCTATATATCTAATAATATGTCAGCAAGTGATGGAGAAAGGCTGTCTTGATGAAACAATATTATTTAATATTTTTAGTCATTTATCTTCGTATTGAGAAATTCAATGATCATCGAAGCTCAAGAGTGTAATATTAAGAGCGAAACACACCGTGCAATTGATGGAGAGCAGGAAAACCAGCATTACGCATACTGTATAAGGTTTTTTTATACAGCTTGAAAAATGGCGTGAGCAAAGCATTTACAGTACGGATTTGTGCCACATTCTGCTGCAGTGTGAATGTAGTCTTTGAGTTATATGTTAGAACAAAATATGCCCTCATAAAGGTAAAAAATACTGTTCTTAACAGTTCAAAAAGTTCTGAAACTTCTTTTTTTAAGGCAGTATAGATATATCCTTTGATGATTATGATCCCACAATCCTAGAAGAATAAAAGCAGTTAAAGGTGTAAGATAGTTTAGAAATAAAAGATTCTGATGTAATTTATGATTCCATTTCTACAAAGAAATAAGCATTTTGTTCTTGAATAGTTACAGTATATCTAAAGCTTACTTCAGTTTGTTCTAAATCATTAGACATTCAGGTGCCTTGAAAGCAAGTCTGCAACTTTTTTTAAGGAAGTGCCTTCATATGAAAACGCTGATTTTTAAGTCATTGTCTGACCGGGCAGTGAGGCAGCAAGGTAGCCAATGAATTAGATTCAGAAAACGTGTGCACATATACACACCCACAGAAGGAGTATAATTTTTATATTTGTTTGAGTCAGGACAGTAGTGTAAAGAGGCTATAAAGAAGACAGAGGAGAGGGAGAGAGAGGGGGGGGGGGGGGGGGGGGGGGGGGGGGGGGGAGAGAGAGAGAGAGAGGTTAGGCTATGCAGCTTTCATGCTAAAGAGAGACATTTGCAGTGAAACTGTTGACAAGCTCTCCACACTGTGATTAGCAATTAACCTTCCCTTCCTTAAAAAATAATCTGTTTATGAAACCAATTAAATGGCAGAAAAAATGTATGCAAGCCATTCAGAGAGTCAGGTTTAGTTGAGGGTGAAATTCAGGGCTGGAATTTCAAACCTCAACAGCAATTAGAGACGGAATATCTACACTTCTGCAGTAATTATGAATCATCCCAGATTCAAGCAGAAAAACAGGGAGACAATTTAAAAAGAATAGTGTTAAACAAGGCCCTTCTCCCAAATGTCATGACAGTCAAGTTCAAATCTTTTAGCAACAACAAAGAAATTGTACATATTTGCAAATGACAAACATTTGCAAACATGAACCTTATTGTAAGTGTAGATGCTGTGCCATCACTGAGAGAAAATGGATCCTAATGGTAGTTTTGGAAATGTAAGAACAGTTATTTATTTTGGTTTAAGGGTATCGTGAGAGGTTTAAAAATTTATTTTAAAATGCTAAATGTAAAAGATAAGCTCTACCAAAATAATACAGATTTTTTAATGACATATTGATGATTTAAAAATGATTTAAAAACAAAGAGGATAATAAAAAAGATGGAATACTCCGAATGCTTTTAAAAGATTACAAAATTCAAAACAGCATACTCATGTTCAGTAATCATGGCCAAATTAAGAAGACGATTCCATGTTAATCCTTAAAAAAAAAAATCCAAAATTTGTGTCCAGGGGCTTGGAAACCGGTTTTGGAGCATATGAGCAGCATTGGGTTAGGTCAGGATAAATCAATAAATTCTTTTAAATCTGCTTACACACAACAGGTTTACAGCACTGTCTGAAATGTGCTTATCAGCCTTAACAGTTAATTCATAGAAAAATAACACATTGTAAAATAATAAGATTACAAATATATAGCAAAGACTATGATGGTGGATAAATACTGTATAATCACCCAAAAATACAAATTCTGTCATCATTTACTCACCCTCATGCTGTTCCAAACCCAAATTACTTTCATACATGAAAAACATATCATGAAGAAATTTTAGGCAGAATGTTAGCCTTAGTCATCATAGACTTTCATCGCATCTTATTGCCACACAATGAAAGTGAATGGTGAGCGAGGCTGTCAGACCCTAACATTCTGCCTAACATCTATTTTTGTGTTCCATGAAAGAAAGATATTCATATGTGTTTGGAACAACATGAGCAACAATTGGAACAACAAAATGATGACAGTGAGTGAACAATCCCTTTAACTCTTTTAAGGTTACTCAATTTTGGGCATCCCTATTGGACTTGTCATTTGCTGTTTGGGTGCCCATTCACCTTTAAAACATCTATGGTAAGATCTTGTCAACCTGTGAATGTATATACACAGTACAAACTATTAATGAATCAGTTACAGGTGCTTCACTAGTGATCTGGGTCTTAAATGTATTTTTATTTACAAGAATGAGGCTTTGAAATAATAAAGCGAAGACTTTCTAAAATCTTTCAAGCACTCTCTATGTACTACAGTACGTATGACGTTACAAGAACAAGCACAGGTCTGACTGTGTTTGTGAAACTAACTGAATAAGTGACAGATGTAGAAGCCCTTCTGACCATCCACCCCCCTCTACACTCACACACTCTCTCTCTCTCTCTCTCTCTCTCTCTCTCTCTCTCTCTCTCTCTCTCTCTCTCTCTCTCTCTCTCTCTCTCTCTCTCTCACACACACACACATACAGTATAAACACACATAATTACTCTGGTAATTAGGGGCTCTGGGGGCCTGAATGGCACTCTATGGGGGGGCTACTAGGAAAGGGAAGGGGTGGGCTGACACAGAAATCAAAAGAGAGAGAGAAAGAGAAATAGAGAGAGAGAAAGAGAGAGACAGGTTTGTCAGGTATCTAGAGACCCGGCACAGAGAGCTTGAGCCACATAAGCTCCAAACAAAAAATTATATGAGAAAATAATTAGCAGATTTGGGATGGTGTCCAATTTCACAAACCACAAAATAAGACAGGGAGCAATGCCAGGTCCATGCCTTTCGAACTTCCTCTGGGAATAACAAAAGATGGAGAAACAGAAGGGACTGGCGTTCATGACCTGTGGGTGTGCATGCCGCCCGGGCATATGCTGGGAAAAAAAGCAGTGAGTGAAACTGGAAGGAGAGGGGGAAAGAAACAAGAAAGAGAAGAGTGGTGAGTGTGCGTTGACTCACCATCACTGATGGTATCAGCAGGCAGTCGCCCCACCAGTGTTCTGTCAATGGTCACCCGTTCAACCTGAGCTCCACCCAGGATTAGAGTCACCAGCACACCAGATCTCAACAGCATCTGCACACATATTTACGCAGTAACAAACAATGAAACAATCCCACAGAACATTGTGTGGGACATTCAAACAAGCATTGTCCAGAATGCAACAGGAATACATTTAAAGTCAACATGAAGTAATAATTGCCCCCAATTTACTGTCTTAACCCTTCTATTTTCTTAGCGTCATTTTTAACCCACCACAGACAAAGAATATGTTATAAATAATGCATAGTTTATGGTACTGGAACCATATGATTTGACTTTGTCAAGACCATCAAAAAAAATATTTGTATATATATACTTGTATATAATTGTTAAAGGTAAAAAAAATATTTAAACCAATTGTTCCTTCCATTGTGTTAGCGGTCACTTTTGACTAGTATGGGAAAACCAGGTGTGACCTTTCATCTTTCTGGATGTTATGCAGCTATAAATAGGTTTTTGTATATATATATGAATCAAATTTGTCTTAAAAATATTTTACATTTTCTCAAATTTAGCCCCTAGCCACGTACTGTTCTCGAACTTCCCCACCTGTTTCACTGGGAACTGCATCATTCCTACAAATTGAATTCTGTTCTCTAAAATGGGGTTTGTGCACACGTGCACATGATCTCATTCACACACAGAGAGTATGTTTAACAGTTCTGAACAGGTAATATGTAGTAAATAAATTCACTAACACAGGATAAAGACCCACTGGATGTTATTTTCTCTGAAAATGGAAGGAAGAAAGAGCTGTTACAGCACCTTCCTAAACCCCTGAAATACTGCAACAAATTGTTTGAGATTAGTGGGAATGAATGGATTTACTGCAATGGGCGTGCAAAGTGTCTTTAGTGGCGTTGTACAGTGAACAAGAATTTAAGCATTTTGAATGATTTTCAATACAGGTCAAAAATGACCTGAAGTACAAAAGAAGGGTGCAGTTTTTTAAGAGAATAGGAGGGTTCAGACACATTCCTGGTTAGGGTTGGGAACTGAGAACCGTAATCAAACCGAACCGACCATTTTTTCAAAAATACCGTTTACTGTTCTCGAACGTGTATTCTTCTGCCAATGTAGTTTTGTTGTTATTAGTGGTATCTTATAAAATGTATTAATTATTAAAATATCTAACTTAAAAATTATGTGTTAAAACCATTTGCAAGAATCAGTTCCGTTAAAATATGAATGATCTCATAATTTGGAAAGAGACTGCTGATGGCAGTTAATCCTATAAGAATTGCATTTCTTATTTCCAAACATTTCATCCTCAAAAGTACTAAAAGAATCATTATTAACAACCATTTGTGGAACTGGAATAGATAAATTCCATTAAATTCTTTATGAATACCATCTCTATTCCTAATGATTATTGTACATGATTCGTGTGCTCACATTATTCTGAAGAAAATGAAAGTCTTTGTAATCTTTAATGCAACTTCCTCTGCATCTGAAAAGATCTTCCTTTTTATCTGACGTCACCAATTTCTAATTATTATCACTTATTAATTTTTTAACCTTTCCACTTCAATTGCCTGACTCCATTCTGGCACGTATTGGACACATTTCACGATTTAAACATTCCTCAATGTTAAAAAAGTCCCACCCTCACGTTTTTCTCGTTATCCTGTTTACATCCTATTTCACGATTAAGAAATGAAAATATGTTTCATATTTAGTGTAAAAGATTTGTCAGTGGAATTACGCTGGATAATATAATTCTGTCTGGAAAGGCTGTATGTAGCCAGAGAGAAAATGTCATCTCTATATCATGTGATCTGCTGATAAAGGTCCAATCAGACCCTGTTTCTGGCCAAGCAAGACAAACAAAAATTGAACAATGTTTGGACTATCTGACCTTTCAAAACACATGAAATCAGGCACTTTTTTCTGCGGAAAATGTGTGTGTAGGGGTGAATGTGTGTATGAATGAGATTGAACAAAAAAATAAATAAATACTCGTCAGTTGTGTCTAAATACAGTTGTGTCTGGGAATGAAATCCTTTTTTTTTTTATTATTTTTTTTTTAACCCAGAGATAAATGCCCTTGAGACCTGAGAGTTTGAGTCTGCATATGTTCATTGCCTGACCTCTGCTTCACGAGCCAACTCATGCTAAGAAGGCCACTGGTGCATGCTGGGTAAGGTACCTGACAGCACTGCTTGGTTCTCCATCTGACACTCAAGACCGTGCTTGACTGCAGCAGCTCCTGAGAAAGAGAGAGAGAGAATTCTTGATCCCGTGTATCCTACTAAGTGTACTAGGAATGAGTAGATGCTGTTTGTGCGTTTTCAGGGTCAGGTTTAGGAGGATGTTTCCAGTTTCAGATATGGAGAGGCAGCAGAAATGAGCCCAAATCGGACTAAACAAAGCTAGGTTTGTGTGAGAGAGCCAGAGGCAGAGAGAGAGAGCCAGCTCACGGTCCCAATCATCCCCCTCAAATATCCCCAACGATGACAGAGAGGCACCCACACAGGTGCTGAGAGAGCAAGAGAGGTTGGGGGATTTTCTCTTTCCTTATGAAAGGAGAGAGAGAATGCTCCTATTTGTTAATTGGGCAGCAGGAAATGTAAACAAATACCTCTAGTTCCTTTAGGGCATCGCGCAGTTTCTCTGGACGACGGTTACTAAGGAACCATGGGTAACCCCGACCTGAGAGACAGAAAGGGGGAGGGGGGGCACAGGTATGAAATGCAATGTCATCCAAGGTAAAAAGAATAAAAAACAGCCGAAAGAACCAAAGAACGTGTTTTTGTGATTGCTGGGATTTTTTTAAGGTTGGAGAGGATTGACCCTGAAATACAGCTCCACCTGAGGTCACCATACAAATGAATCTGAGCTGACAGCTCAGGAATTAAACCCACTCATTTAAATCCTGCTGATGATTTGGGCATGAACACACAGGCAGTGGACTGATGGAATCGGCAGACTTTTTTCATATTTTCTGCACAGATTCATTGTGGGTCTGCACATAATGTAGGTTACATTCAAAGAGTGAATGAATGAGAAGAATTCGTTTTTTTCTTAAATAAAGTCTATTTAAGAGTTTAAAAAAAGTAAATCTTATTTCAGACATATTCACTAACAAATGATTGACATATTTATAAATCAATTCAAACAATTTAACATTTCTGCCTTTAACCTTTTGATACACACCCCCTTTTTCAGCACAAACCATGAAAATGACATACCTGAACTTAAATGGTTGTATTTACTGAACCCTTTGGAGTATGGACACAGTTGTAGTATCTTTTGAAAGAAAACACTTTGGACTTTATTTCCCAAGTTTCAGAATTAATATATGATGTTATTTTTTAAAGTTAGAGAAGCTGAAGTTTAAAGTAATGGAAATATTTTGTGCTGAACATGATTTATAATCTAAAAAACAATAATAAAATTGCCAAGACAACCCAGAAATACAATGTTTTTAAAGCCTCAAAGTCTAAAGAAGTTACGTGTCAAATTTGAAGATGATCGAACAAAAAATACGGTTCCTGCAAGCTTTTTTCTCTGAAAATCGCTGGAAGCCTACGGAGTAAAATTAAGGCTCCGCCTATCAAGACTACACAAAATCTGACTGCACTGCTTGGCTATTATGAATAAAACTATGCCCCATTTTTAAAAACAGATTTTAGAGACAGGCTCATTTTGTTTACGAGACTCTAATATATAAGATAATATGTACATGAATGCTGCAAAGATTGTTGAAGAACGACGATGAAGGGGAATTCTTTCAATGGAGAATATATCAATATTTCTCAGATTGATAATTTTTATGGACAAAAAGTTCTATTGGATGTTTTTCATTGAACGCTTGCCATGGACAATTGACCCAAGTGTGGTGAACTTGATTCATCTGGCGATCGCGTTTACATAAAGTTATGATGTCCCATTTTGATATTGCATGTTTTAATTTGTACTCCTGGCACAAATAACTAAATTGCTGTTTCTGAAGCATTGCTATTGTGAAACAGAGATCGGATGTTGAACCCTTAGACCTTTGAAAAGATTTTGTTAACATTAATTAAATTTATAGATGGTAAATTATATATTAATCGTAAGCAGAGTGATGTCACCACTGCATGCGGGGAGAATTGCGTATCAACAGGTTAAATCCTCCAAAAATTGGTCCCATTCACTTCCATTGTAAGTACCTTACTGTTCCCTCAATTTTTTTTTTCTTTAAATGAGGTTCAAGTCTAAAACAAATGTGTGGTCTTTTTCAACATTATGCCACAAATGCTGTTGATCGAGCTCAGTTATATTTAACCTGAATATTCCTTAAAAATGTTTTTTTTGTCATTTCTGTAAACATGATATTTTTTTGTCCTTCCTAAAATGGAGTCATCAAACTCTAAAAAAAAAAAAAAAAAAAAAAAATGTTTTCATGGATTTATAGAGCAGAGCACAGCATAGATAATAAATCTCCTGGGTTTTTTTTTTTTTCAAAAGCTTCAAAATGAAGTCACCATTATCAAAATTTTGCTAAAATATTTACTTTTCTTTCTTTATATTTCCCCCACATTGTAGACAGAAGGGATTTGAAAGAGAAATACTAAACAGTGCAAAAGGGGCTAAATTCTGTGTAATGCCGCAGTCATATTCAATCAGCGCTCCCCCAGTTAACACAGTCACCCAAGGGAAGAACTCAAAGTTACCATAACATATTAAACACATTAAATACACCACTCCAAAATGCCTCGTTCCGCTCACAAAGCTCCCCAAATTTCCGCTTAGATCTCAGTCCCGGTTTCCCTCTGGAGCAAACCAGTGAAGGGAAAAAAAGAAAAAGAAACGTTAATAGAATTCTCGGCTGAGTTCAATCTGTGAGTATGCCTTTGCATTTATGCATTAATACATTCATCTGGGACAGGGACCCAAGGAAATGAGGAATGATATTTGTTTTCTTAAAGATTTCACAATCAAATCCAATCTTTTTTCTTTCTTGTTTTTACACTATTAATAAACATCTCCTTCTTTTAGGAGTGAGAGGATGCAGAAATAAATAAATGTAAATGAAGGAGAGAGGGTGGGAGAGGAGGAGGACGGGGGCGAGAGGGGGATGGGGTCTGTGTCTCCTGATAAGGGTGTTTGTGTTTCTCTCGAGGGCAATGGGAGTTTACCCACCAGCAGGCTGAGATGGGTAGGAGGCAACTGGGCATTACGATGTGAAGAAACTGGCCGCACTTGTAGTGAACATCTGACAGAATCATAACGACAACTGAAGAATAAATCTTAGTCCTGTAATAATCTACAGTGATATCTATCTATCTATCTATCCATCTATGTAATGAGATTGTGAAATAATGCAAGCATATCCATATGCTGTAATTATAACAGCAGTGCATCATTAACATGTATAGTATAGGCCCTGTTAGTCATCAGCACATCCCTGTACTACATTAAGGGTCCCCCAAGCATTTATGATCAAAAGATTATGTGTCAGTAAAACACATAACACAGTGCATAATAACAGTTCAAATTAATCCACAGATAAAAAGAAATTGTATTCATAGTATAATCCTAAATATTTATACACTGTGTAAAATATCAAACATTGAAAAAAAAAAATTGTCATTCAGAAACATGAACCCTTATATGAAGATGAAAATCCACCTCAGAATTATCTATAAAATATATATTTTTAAAAATCCTCATTCAGTAATTATTAACAACTGTGATTAGATCATCCTGGTCAGCGCTGAGAAAACTAATAGGTACCACATGATACAGCCGTCTACGCTAGAGGGGATTACACAATAGTTGGAGAGGAGACATCAGATTTAGTCTGATTATGACAGACACGCAGTCACGTATTAGAAAGGTATCTCAAAATACATTATTTTCATCATTGATTAAAAAAAATATATAAAAGGATATGTTGAGTGACTCCAGTCAGGCTTCCCCCGCAACCTAGGGTGGGTACAGTCGCGTTGGGGTAACCTCGTCGTGGTTGCTATAATGTGGTTCTCGCTCTCAGTGGGGCGCATGGCGAGTTGTGCGGGGATGACGTGGAGAATAACGTGAAGTATTCGACCTCCTCTCAATCAGAGATTTCTGGCTCCCAGGTGTCTTTTATCCAGGTAACGATCTGAGATTAGGAGCACACTCTTAAAGGGAGTGCTCCTAATCTCAGTTTGTTACCTGTATAAAAGACACCTGTTCACAGAAGCAATCAATTAATCTGATTCCAAACTCTCCTCCATGGCCAAGACCAAAGAGCTGTCCAAGGATGTCAGGGACAAGATTTTAGATCTACACAAGGCTGGAATGGGCTACAAGACCATCACCAAGCAGCTTGGAGAGAAGATGACAACAGTTGGTGCCATTATTCGCAAATGGAAGAAACACAAAAGGACTGTCAATCTCCCTCGGTCTGGGTCTACATGCAAGTTCACCACGTGGAGTTGCAATGATCTTGAGAACGGTGAGGAATCAGCCCAGAACTACACGGGAGGATCTTGTCAATAATCTCAAGGCAGCTGAGACCATAGTCACCAAGAAAACAATTGGTAACACACTACGCAGTGAAGGACTGAAATCCTGAGCGCCCACAAGGTCCCCCGCTCAAGCACATAATCAGTCCCGTCTGAAGTTTGCCAATGAACATCTGAAGATTCAGAGGAGAACTGGTGAAAGTGTTGTGGTCAGATGAGACCAAAATCGAGCTCTTTGGCATCAACACAACTCGCCGTGTTTGGAGGAGGAGGAATGCTGCCTATGACCCCAAGAACACCATCCCCACCGTCAAACATGGAGGTGGAAACATTATGCTTTGGGGGTGTTTTTCTGCTAAGGGGACAGGACAACTTCACAGAATCAAAGGGACAATGGACGGGTCAAATCTTGGGTGAGAAGATCTTCCCTCAGCCAGGGCATTGAAAATGGGTCATGGATTGGTATTCCAGCATGACAATGACCCAAAATACACGGCTAAGGCAACACAGGAGTTGCTCAAGAAGAAGCACATTAAGGTCCTGGAGTGGCCTAGCCAGTCTCCAGACCTTAATCCCATAGAAATTCTGTGGAGGGAGCTGAAGGTTTGAGTTGCCAAATGTCAGCCTCGAAACCTTAATGACTTGGAGAAGATCTGCAAAGATGTGTGTAAACCTGGTGGCCAACTACAAGAAACGTCTGACCTCTGTGATTGCCAACAAGGATTTTGCCACCAAGTACTAAGTCATGTTTTGCAGAGGGGTTGAATACTTATTTCCCTCATTAAAACCCAATTCAATTTATAACATTTTTGACATGTGTTTTTCTGGATTTTTTTTTTTAGTTATTCTGTCTCTCACTGTTCAAATTAACCTACCATTAAAATTATAGACTGATCCTTTGTTTGTCAGTGGGCAAATGTACAATATCAGCAGGGATCAAATACTTTTTTCCCTCACTGTACACACACAAGGACAGATGTATGATTGGGGGGTACAATTGATTGCAATTTAGATTCATACCACAGAACACAGAAATTACTAACAAAAAGTACTCCAAAAAGGTATTTCCTCTATAGACTTTTCCATGGCCATGACACAATTTCACAATTTTAAAATTCCCTGACAGTGGGGAACACTGTAGCATCTGACACTATTATTATATACAAGACTTTTGTTTTGTTAGCAATGGCTGGTAATGAAGACCCTTATACTGTTTGTACTGGCCCACATACAGTATCTCTGCTGAATTGCTATATTAAAGGCACATCTTTACATTTTCTGTGCAATGGCTGGAGGGATGTGCACATGTTGCGAAATTATATCAACAATTCCATCCATTCATTTACTCCGTTCTACTCTTTAATATTATGTCAGGCATATGACAGTGAAAGAGGCAGTGGATAAACGGAGTACCATTTAATATAAGTTGGATTTGCACTAATGGGGCTCTTTATTTTCCAAGACATCTGAAGCACAATTTAAATTATGCATTCGATGAGAGTTGCTTCAACATTATGCTTCTTAAGTAATGAGCTAATATGATCATTGACATCAAGTTTAACTGTTTGATGATGGATTACTTACTCTCTGCAAACTGCTGTTTCTCATTGTAGTAATGCTGATCTGTAGGAGAGGCTACACAGAGAAAAAAAGGGAGATCAATTGTGAGATACATTTTTAGAGACTCTAATCTTTAGTAAGTTGATTTGTGTATGCATATATATTTATACAACAGTTAGTTCTAGCCCTCTAATTTGACTGTACAAGCAGTGTTTAAGGAGTGACGATATTTAGTATAACATCACTAGAACACATCAGTTGTTGCATCACTCCGATTATCTGTGCATCGGTTGATCATATAACTTCTTTTGGACCTATTGTCATTGGCAGAGAATTTTTTTTACAAAACATCTGGCCATATTATGTCTAAAATGCAAGTTACTTGATTTTAACTTTTTGTTTGTAGAACTGTTGTATAAAAGCAATATCACACTTATGCTGTTGTACTGTAAACCAGCACGGCTGTGACAACATGATCACACAGGAAGTCAAAATGTTTCTTCCAAATGTTCAAGTATCCTGCCATCAGCCCCAGTATCCTGCCATCAGCCCCAAGCGCCATGTCCTATGAGACATTTTTGTATCAGCTTCAGCATGTTTACCTTGTCCTGTGGCACGACTGGAAGCGTGTTGCCTCAGCCGTGTGGAAGACCTGGGTTCACTTCCCCTGTGCTTGCACAATCAGTGACGAGTGCAATTTGGAGGTTCCATTTTCCCTCTAACAATAAATTTTTACTCTACTGATGGATAGATTTAGGGTTAGGGTTGAAGGGATACAGTTAATACAATATTTATTCCTCTTCACTGTATAACATCCTTTACAGCTCAAAACAACTTGCTTTACAAATTGCTTTTGGTGCTACTCTTCGGGCATTTAATCCAGAAACTGGAGCTCACATGTGCCCTTACGTTCAAAAACACTTCCCACTTCTGCCAGAGAGGGATGTGCCCAGACAGAGTTTAGCTCAACCTATGGTTTCCAAATTCACTATGAGATCTGACTGACAGTGATTACCTGCTGCCTCAAGCCAATGGCTAAAACACAGCCGTGCTGATATTGAGTAAAACAGTACTCTTGCTTGTGTGATATTGCCAACGAAACACTCCCTCAAGTGTCTTTTTCAGCATATGGTCACTCGGTTGTCATCTCACTCGAGTCAAAGAGAGAATAACTGAATATACAGTGAGAAAGACAGGTATGCCAACAGAAGGAAACTGGGGTGCAGGTTGGAGGTGAGACCAAACTCTGGTCCCTTCTTGCTTTGTCAACACGCTCTCTCCGCTGCACTATTCTACCATAACTTAAGCACCATCTCCCACAAGAGTCCCAGATCTCCAGCCCTCAGCAGCCCAGCCAGATGACCGCCATGCCTCCATCACTCAATAGGCACTGCCTCTCTTTGCTGGAGGCCGGGACATGCTGGACAGCTCCAGGATTACTGCTGCTAATCAGATAAGGGCCATTCTGTCCCTGCCTGCCCCAGACACACATATCTGCTCCAGGATAGAGGGGTGGAAAGTGCCCCCTTCAAACAGAAGCATGGGTCTCTATCACCATCTGCTGGAGGTCAAGAGACACAGCAGGTTGCTTATTTTTTGTACAACATGTTTTTAATGTAAAATTCACTTTAATGACATGAATGATAATCCATTATAATACCTATAGTAATTATATAAAAGGGACATATTGTTTCGTTTTGATGAAGGGGTACTTCAGCCTTA
This sequence comes from Moxostoma hubbsi, assembly GCA_032164185.1. NCBI lineage: Eukaryota > Metazoa > Chordata > Actinopteri > Cypriniformes > Catostomidae > Moxostoma > Moxostoma hubbsi. The sequence goes on from JAVLUX010000023.1 coordinate 14,377,536, forward strand.
CTGATGGGGCTTTTAGAATGCAAAAAATGTTGGGAAACGCTAATTTACACCATTAAATTCAACAACGTCAGATCGCTCCTCTGAATTTGCAAACATAATGGTCAGTTTTGACAGCTGGGAGGCTGTTAAAAAATTATGTTTTCATCTTTCAGTAAACACTGCTGGTGGATGACAGAGGAACAAAATCTGATAATCACCATCAGAGGTCAATATGATGTAATGTTTACATTAGGATATAGAAAAGGCACTCACATGAACATACACCAACAAAAACATGTTTACGCACTGATATTATGGATTTAATATTAATATTCTGATCTTTCTTAATAATAAACATTAGTTGTGAGATGTAAACTAATGAAAAAATTATTGCGTTCCAGCTCCTTAATTCACTGAGGCTTCAAATTCACGAGACTTTAACCATCTGAAAGCTGTTATAACATCAAAGCCTTCATGTTTAAAAGATAATAAGACTTTATCTTGGACTAATTACTGAAAACAACAGAACAAACAAACCCTTTCAAGTCTAAACTTTACATGTTTGAAGTCTAATTAAACAACTAACATGCTTCTGTTATTTTCTTAAACAACAGGCTTTCTCTTTTTGGACCATCATATTTCAGTACTAGCCATAAAGCCCCCACACCAGTCAATACAAACATCTTTAAAAAAAAAGAAAAAAAAGACTTGCTGCACTCCCAGACACATAAAAAATATCTGAAACAGTGATATTTGACCATCACAGCAGTATGGTGTCAATGAAGTGTCACTGGAAATACAGAACCTGAATTCACATATTTCCAGAGAAATTAGAATTACTGGTTAAGACCAGCAGGATGAGAAGAGAGGGATGTAAATATTAATAGACACTTGGAGAGAGAAAAATAAAGTTGTGATTTATACTGGAAATAAGATGAATGAATGAATGAATGAATGAATGAATGAATGAATGAATGAATGAATGAACAATATATTTAAGAAAGTCACTAATGAAAAACTTACATACCTGGTTCTCCTTTGTCATACAATTGGTATGTGCCGATATCTGTATCTGTAAAAAAAGAACATTAAAAAGATAGAGAGGAGTTTTAAGAAAACACTAAAGAGTTTATTATTATTATTATTATTATTAACAAATATAACCGTTTTATTGAACATTAGTATCAATTTAGCTGCTGCGGAAGGGAGAATTTGTTACAGGGCTGGGAACGCCTGGAATGTTGGGACTGTTCATTGACTGTACCTCTAACAAGGAATAACAAATAAAGATGGACAACAGCCTCTCCATCATTCCATCCATCCATCCATCCATCCATCTTTGCATTTAAAGTTTTAATTTATGCACACTGGATGATTAAAACTTCACTCTGTTCCTACTAATTTGGAAAAATACTCATTTGTCTGACACTCACATAAGCCAACCAACTCAAGAAGAATAATCACAAAGTGGAGTAAATATGAAAAGAGGCCCAGAGGTAAAAGGAATAGCTCAGCCAAAAATGAAAGTTCTGTCATAATTTACTCACCCTCATGTTGTTCCATACTTGTATGTAGACTAGTGATGGGTACTGCCAGCCACCTCACAATAAGATACGTATCGCGATACGCATGTCATGATTTAACATATCATATTGCATCACATTCATGATATTATTAGTTTCTGATTCATAAGCTCTCGATTCGATTCCAGTTCATTTGCGTATTTTGCAGTTTGCTAAATGGAGCTTTTATTTTGCAGTATTTTCTGCAACACCAGATGTTTTCAACGACTTCACTTCTCACCTCCGGAAAAGCGGTTTATTTTATGGGCTAATGTACTTATTAAAAGGATAAAGGCTATGATTTAAATTATAAATATATATAGTATGCATGTTTTGTGCATCACAGTGAATAATGTGATCTTCTCTTTGTCATTTATACACACACACACACACACACACACACACACACACACACACACACACACACACACACACACACACCCCCAGAGCGGCCGGCTTCTCCCATTCACTTACTGTTGAAGCGCAGATTATACAAACTGTATTTTTCTTTCATTAAATCTCAGTCTTACATGGTTTAATCAACACATTAGGACATATTAAGATTTAAATTTGATTGTGCATTTATAAATTAATTTTATCCCAAATTTATCAAATTAAGTGACATTCTGCATTTTATAGTTTATTCAAGTTTTATGACTAGATTCCACAATTCTGTCCAAGTTTTCCACAACGCGGAAATCATATGGCACTATATACTGTATAGTTACGTTTATCGTTAACATGCATAATTTGAACTATTTACAAGTATTTACATGGGCTTAAATGGTACTGTCTCTTTAAGAATGGCAGAAGTTCATCAAGGGTCTCACAGAAGTGTTTTGTTTGAGCGCATATTAACAACAGTGAAGTCGAAATTGCTTCTTTATAATAACTAACATAAGTGTGTGACACAACCGTGTAACTGGCTCTGAAAGAATTTTTATTTATTTTTACACAAGATAGGACAATGGGTCAATTTAAAAAAACAAAAAGGTGAGATAGGGACATGAAAAGGAGCATGAGAAAAGAAAGAGAGACGCATAGGGCAAAGTGTGAAAGTGTGTTTTAAATACCTTCGACTTGCAGGCTGCTCCTGAAGGACCACAAATACAGCTCCGCCAGGCAGAACGACATCTGATCAAACTGAAACAGGAGTCTGTCCAAACAAGAGGGAGAAAACCAGACAGCCAGTGAGAAAGACGACGGGCAAACAAAACATTAGCAGAGATATGCAACAAGAGTCCTGCACTGTGCCTCAGCCAAACTGGTCTAAAAAAAAAAATCACAATCCTATGCATACATTTTTGCTAAATTATTTTTACATGGTGTATCTTGGAGTGAAGATTTTTATAGGAGTTTGTCCATACAGTGCATGTAATTGGGTGCCATCAGGCTACTGGCAGTTTGTTGGTGCAAAACGCATATTTAGGCAGCATAAAAGTAACCTACATGACTCCAGTCGATCAATTAATGTCTTCTGTAGCAAACCAATAGGTTGGTGTAACAAATCGATAATTAAAACATTTTTAACTTTAAAGAGTTGCTTCCACCCAGCGCTGTTTTTCTGTTTGAAATGAACCAAAGCTCGCCTGACGTTCGGCCCTCAGTTGTATACAAAGAGTGCGCTTTCGACATCTCACGTAAAGACGCCATTGCACTTGCATCACTGATGCATTGACTGCTGGCAGGAAGTGATATTTTAAAGTTAATAAAGTTTTAAATATCGATTTATTTATTTACACAAACGTACTGATTTGCTTCAAAAGACATTCATTGAACAAATGGAGTACTTTTATGCTGCCTAAATATGCCAAAAGTTGCTGCCGAACAGTCAGCATTCTTATGGCACCCATTTACATGCATTGTATGGATAAACTGAGCTGAAACCTGCTTATAAAAATATTCACTTTGTTTCTGCGGAAGAAGGAAAAGTAAGTAAATCATGAGACGATTTTCATTTTGGGGTTTACTAACCCTTCAAGGATAATTGTCATCTAAACTATGAAATCATAAAAATGGATGTATGGGAATTAAGTAGTGACCAAACAATAATTTGTTTTAGTTTAAGATAGTTTACAAAAAATAAAATAAAATCATATTTCAGCTTCTTTGAAGTAGCCACCCTTTTCTATACAGTTCAGTACAGTTGAATTGGGGGTAGTTTGAGTTTCACACACTTTTAAAACATGTACAAAAACATAAAAAAGGGCTTAAAAAAAGCACAAATCCTTGAGTCTACAAAGAAGAACATATGCATCTGCTCAACGATGCACACTGACAAAACATGCTGGCACACACACCAGACTATGACACCACTCAAACACTGTTTCTGTTTCATTCAAACACACACACACTTCCTCCTGCTGTGCATGTCTGGATTTGAGCCAGAGCTCTGTGCCAGGTGTCAGCACAGTGTGGAACTCCTCTGCACATCTCAACAAGGTGAACGCACCTCTGTCTCCTCCAAATACACACACACACACACACACACACACACACACACACACAGGTCCTGCGACAACTACCTGGACCAGGGGACGAAAACATAAAGGCACAATAACACTCTTTCAACGTGTGTATTCATTCTTACACAAATGTGAACACCACTCATCTACATGTGCTATGAGATGACACATCACCTTTTTTGCCAAATTTTGCCTTGTAGCAAAAAAGTCCCATTTCCTATAATTTCTGTCCTGGATAGTGCACAAGATCCATTGCATCCATCCATCGAAAGTACAATGTAAATAGCATGCAAAAGGTGCCCGAAACACGCCATTTCATGTGGATTGTTGAAGTGTACATCTGTGATAGAGACCAAGACAGTCACGAGGCGAGACGCCATTCCTGCTTTCAGGTGTGATCTCTCCTCGTGACTGTCTTGGTCCCTATTACAACACCCTTGCATGATTTTTAGGTATAATAGCTCCTGTGATATTACAAAACAATTTCATGATGTGGTTTCAAATTCCAGTTTCCTGTCTTAATACACACTAAAAAGTAATTTTAGTGCATACTAAAGGTTTGGGAGGCATTGAGTGCATTTACATGCACAACCACAAAACATTAGTTCATTAAAAAAATTTTTTGACAATGTAAGAAAATACTTTTGAATGAGATTTGAAATCATCAGGTTATTTTCTGCTTTTAACATCAAAACATAAAAAGTCAAATGAAAAACATATTTACATAACATGATGCCATTTACATGACATTACACATTGTTAAAGTATCTCATAAGAAAAATACTTATTGAATAATATTAAGTATTGGTAAGTAATAGTAAGTATTAAAGTAAATGATAATAAATATAAATGCTATTTTTGCGAATGGATTTGCAAAACGAATCACTGAGTTCAGTTTTCGATTTGACAAATTCAAACAAATGTAATTTATTAAACTATCTGACTAAATTTGCTTGTGAATCGAACATCTTTATCACCAAGCCACTTGCAGTTTCCTTTTGCATTTCTTTTTTCTTTTTTGGTCTCTAAGTAACAAATGGGTCTGGTGGAGTAAGTGTTAATTTTCTCTTTAAAATGTGCTAAAAATTACAGTAAATTTAACAGAAATGTCCATACTCGTACTCAAAGTAGAAATATTTAAAAACTGTACTTAAGTACAATAATTGAGTATTTGTACTTTATTACTATACACCACTGAACCTATGTCCTCCACATGAGCACCACACACAACACTAAACACCACACACATGCACTAAACACCACACACATGCACTAAATGCATGGACCATGGTTGCAAAGGAAAGATGCAATGTGACTGAGACAATACATCACTTTCAAATATCCTTGGGCTGACATTCCACCCATCTAACCATCCATGTGACCTGCTTGGATGGCAAAAGGTTGCAGAAAAAAAAATTAAACCTAATGTCACATTGAAGGGAGACCAGCATCTCTGCTTTCTGTCTGTGTCACAGGGTTAGCGCTGAGCACGCCAAGTCTTATCTCGAGGCTGGGCTGACAGAGCGAGAGAGAGAGAGAGAGAGAAAGAAAGAGGGGCAAAATATACTGCCACTTTCCTAAATAAATAATTAAATAAAATAAATTTACCACAAATATAAAATAACACTAAACCAAAAAAATATATAATAATTTGTTGGGAAAATGCTGTCCCTAGCACAGCCTTTTAACAAGTTTACTGACATAAGAGGATTCTTTCATCTTCTCACCAGCATTAAGATCGAGTCAGCTCTTTCTCTCTCTCTCTGACAGAAACCCAATTTCCCCACAGAGGGAAAAAGCTTCAGTTCCCACTTTGAGATGGACAGTAGGGCAAAGGCTCATTTTTGATGACCCCATTTCAAAAAGGCCACGATAAGCTTGAAAATGAGACAAAATTGCATCTTCATTTTTTATATCAGAGCAAAATTAGTGACCTTGACACTGTGGTTTGAGAAACAGGCCTAGAGGAGGCCAAAACGAACATGCAGCAGCGCCAAATGTAAGTAAAAATACCATTTGGCGAGTAAAAGCAACAGAGTTAACTTTACAGTAATTACTGGTAACTTCAGTAACTGCAACATAATTGATGCATTATACTGCATTGTAAGAATGATAGTCTGACCTTTGCTGTCAGTCAAATGTTACGCAAGCGATTCAAATCAAAGATATAGAGCAGAAAATTTTTTCTCCAGAATTCCAGAATGTGGTGATCATTCTCTTTATTGCTGTAAGTTGATAAACGCTTAAGCAAAAAAACGATCGACACACACAGCCGGTAAAGAACACCTATATCAGCATTCTTACCGGTTTATACAATGTGAACAAGTGTTGTGCACATACCGGTTTATGTTTTGAAGTCAAGTGAGGAGAATAAAATGATGATTTCAAATGAAAACTTCATGTACATTTCTTCATGCTTTTTGAATAAACTGATTTTTTTATAGTTATCAGCGTACTAATGTGCATGCAAACATGCTCAATGGTAGTTAAGCTAATTTTGGATCCTGAGGCCTTCCATGACCAGAGAATCACCCCATTGAAAGGAGAAATAAAGAAATAAAAATTATGCAACAATTGTTTCATTGTTCCACCCAAATTAAGAAGTGCAAATGGCCTGAATGGGAAATTACTGAAACTGCTTATCAAAGCTTGCACTCCAGGCTGGCACACACCGGAGACAATGCGCTCCCTGTGCGCTCGTACACTGTGTCAGCGGGCACGTCCCAGAGTGCCACGCAGCAGATGCCACAATATCGTGCACACAGCAGCGCTGGGTGACCGCGGCAAGCTGCTGAAGTGGCCGCACATTTGCATGCGTTAATGGGCTTTGATTGTGCAGTGTGCGCGTGTGTGTGAGCGAATTAAGATGCAGTATTCACTGATGTGGAGAAGAACTAAAGCGAGGTCAGCCAATAGGACAAACACAACCCCACTAATGCTGCACACTGAATTGATGCTTTAGGGACTGCTAGAGTGAATGACTGTTTAATTGGCTGTCTGGGAGTTTGTGGTGAAGGAACAGTTTTTGGGTGTGCATGAACAAATGCAAGTTCTGATTCTCATTTTTTCTTTCCTAGTGCCAAGGCCATCTCATTGAGACAGCCCAGCTTTCCAGACAGAGGAAGAAAAAAAGCTATTTTTTCTGTGTGAAAAACACTTGAGTGTTCCACTGAAGATCTGACAAGTATGTCATCTGCCTATGACAGGACTCTTCTGTTTCTATATGTGTGTATGAGAGAGAGAGAGAGAGAGAGAGAGAGATCTTCAGCTGGATCTCTAATACCACTAAACATGTATCAGTTTCAGACCATCACTGCTGAACAAAAGCAAAGCAACCTAAATCATAAAAAATCAAATAGACCTAGGGGGGCCTGAGTAGCTCAGTAAGTAAAGACGCTGACTACCACACCTGGAGTCACAAGTTTGAATCCACAGCATGCTGAGTGAATCCAGTCAGGCTACCTAAGCAACCAATTGGCCCGGTTGCTAGGGTGGGTAGAGTCATGTTGGGTTAACCTCCTCACGGTTGCTATAATGTGGTTCTTGCTCTCGGTGGGGCGCGTGCAGAGTTATGCATGGATGCTGCGGGGAATAGTGTGCCACCACAAGGACTTAGGGTGAATTTGGAACTGGGCATGCCAAATTGGGGAGAAAAAAAAAAAGAATCATATAGATTCCCTAAACAGAAAGGGCCTTACAAAATTCAGGCTAAGTGACCAAGGCCTGCATGGCAAAAGAATAAGTTATACACAGACAAAAGTAACTTCCACAGGAGTCTGTGCTCACTGTGAGACTGTGTGGTGTGGTTAGGTTGCTGAAGATGGCTGATTTAGCTGTGAGAGGTTTGTCTTTGATCTGCAAGAGAGAGTCTCAGATTAACAATAAGAGCTCCTGAAGAATCATGTATAGGTCTTCTCCGGTATGTGTCTGTGTGTGTTTGATCCTAGACATTGTCTTGGCTTGACGTCAAAGGGAAAATCTTAAAAGCTTGTCTCAAAGCTTCGGTTTCACAACACACATAAGCAGCACATAAGCGAAGCAGCAGTGTAACTGCAGGAGGCTCACATTCCGGTTTCACGCTGGCAGCATTTCTACTGTGTTGGTCTGTTGTGATTATTAAATAATCATCTGACTATTTGATATAAACGCGATTATTGGGCACTTCCAATTTTGACCACATTTTATGATCCATTTTATGATCTAGATTAAGGGAATTTTAAGCAAATCTAGAAATGCCATGAACAACGTGTTTACGTGTCACATTAAATTGAACTATCTCATTCCATGGACCTCATTTAGGTCAGATTTACCACTTCTGAAGCATTCGGATGCACGTGCTGTCTGCGGAGGTGTCTGTTTTGTGGGTGAATGAAGAATTTAAGACACATTTTTTACTATTGCATAAAATAATATAATTTCAAGATTAAAGTTGACCACAGAGAAAGACATGTATTTGGAAATATTTTAGATTTTTAAAATATTCTTCACGTGAAATCTACCACTGTTCAATATTTAAGTTTTTAAACCCATAAAGGAAATCATATAGCCTTATTTTACAAAATATTTTCAAGTTAAATATGAATAAAAAACTTCTTAAACGTGCACTTAAGTAATTTTCTTCCTAATTAAAAATGTTTAACTCATAAAGACATGAATTGTATTTTTGCAATATATGTAGGAAATCATGACCACTCATATTAAAATGAAGACCCAGTCATATCAATAACCTAATAAAAGCTGTTTTATTCTACATGGAGAGTGTCCGCAAGTGAGGGCCACCATCTCACATGACCAGCTGAATATTACTTTCTTAATCTCAGTAATCGTCATGTTATTTGACACTTTCACTCTTGGATTAAATTAATCATGGCCGGTGAACACAACATTTCTACAATGGCATCTGAAACGGAAATGTATTTGTTTTAAATGATGCTGCATCCACACCACTAAGTGTCAGTGTACTGTAAGTCTAACATGACACAAGGACAAAAGTTACTGAGTTACATGAAGCACGCATAAATCTTGAGAAGTATGACAATGTGTATGACAATTAATCGTCATAAGTATGAAAGCCCTAAAACAGACAATTGATCATAATAGCAATTGTTTGTTATTAGCCAAAATTAGCCAAATTTTATAATCATGACTGCCCTAATGCTTTTTAAAGGGGCTTCTACATACCTAAATGCAGTGTTGCCCAGTACATTGTACTTTGTGCAGTGAAGCATCAGCGTTACCCCCAGCACCACCAGAGCTGAACTACCAAGGGGAGCCTACAAGGTTAGCAACTAAATGCATTATACGGCGTTCCCATTGACATTCTATGGGCGGTACACTGGCGAGGAGACAAGGGGATTTTTTTTTTGTTTCGTTTTTTTTTATGTATATGGAGGAGCTTTTGTGACGAAACAGCGAATCACTTAATGAATTGACCACCTGTCTGCTAATCTTCAACAGGTTTTACACAAAACAATACTTTTGGAATGAACTATGTGTGGCATTTACTATAATAACCTTTCTGTTTTATAAGAGAACACACAGACAATTTTGCTACAGGTAGGTGTCAGTTTACGGCTCTTCTCTTTCATTTGTATGGTATACACAAACGCTGATTTACTGTCATGACATGCTAGTGGACCACTCTCCCAATATATGCTTTCAATGTTTATTGTGCACACCTTCCACTTTCTTGCATGGCAAACTCATAAATTCGCCCTTCTGTTACGTTACATTAATAGAATTGGAACACCACAAACTGGAACCTGTGTCGTCTGAATAAGCACCACAGCTCAGCATGTGCCAACTACATGAACTTTTAACAGAGTTGTCAACACCAAAGCAAACTATATTTAAACAAGCCTAACCACATCTTGGAGGACAACTGCCTGTTTATAAAACTTCCGTAAGAGAAATGCTTGTCTGTAGCTGTTCCTCCCAGCTACACTCAGAAACACACATGAACCACGCTGAGAAGCTGTCAAACTCATTTTAATCCTGGTCCTGGGGCCATCATGTTCTTCTCTTTACCTACTCTAGCCGTACCTTCCCCTCAGGTAGACGTCTCCAACTGCCTGTCTAAACACTGGTAAGTGTGAGCACAGGAACAGAGTCAGTCTCCCTTAGCACTGTAACCGCTTCAAAGGAAGTAGACAGACAGCATTTGAAACTTTGACCCAAGTCAATCAGTCAAACGTACCAAATTGTTAAAAGAATAGTTCAGCCTATATGAAAATTCTACCATAATTTACTCAACCTTATGTTATTCCAAACGAGATTTCAGGCAGAATGACTTCACTTTTATGGAAATAAGAGCAGTGTCAACTTTCTTCACAATTTCTCCTCGTGTTAAACAGACGATAGAAAGTCATATAGATTTGGAACTACATGATGGTGAGTAAATAAAATGTATTTCATTTTTGAGTGAACTATCCCTTTAAGTGCATCACCATAAACGGAGGTATTATGAGGTATTATTAGGAGTAATTTCTTTAAAGATGTTTCGTATTACATCTATTTGTTGTGTAAGACATAATCTTTAATAAGAAACTCAGACTCGTGTCTATTTACCCTTTAAAGTAACACCCATCATTTATGGAGACTTTTGTGTGTCGGTCTCTGTGTGCAGTGTGTACTCTTTCTGTGCAATATCCTTGTATGGTCTATATAGCGTGTAAAAAGCATGTTGCACCTGTATGTTTCCAAACAACACTTTAGATTTGTCCAAGCAGGTGGACATTAAAGTCAAACAGTACTGAAAATGTTTTACCAAAAGGACAGGGAGCATTCGGCCCTCCGGTCCTGCTCAGGTTTAAAAGGCGACATAATTAAATCCCAGTGAAAACAAATCTTTATCGAAGTCTTATCTGTGCTCTTTTCTCTCTCTCTCTTTCTCCCTCTCTCTCACACAAACGCACACACCTATTCACATTAATATTCAACCTGAGCTAAGGATGAGTCCATCAGGCAATCGCTCCATTTGCCCATTAGTCGACCCCAAAGAGTTATTCGCTTATTTAATCAGGCCCAGATTAAATTTATCATTCCTCATTTATGGCACTCTCATTTAAGTTCTGCCCTTCATAGTCAATTATCATCCACACCATTGTCCCTCAAATTATTTAGTGCAATCAAGCAACTCTAGACTTTTTTATTCTTTTTAATTTAACTATTTTCAAAGCACGGGACCTTACTTGCGTATGAGAAAACAGGGCAAATTGAATAATAAAATATAGCTACAAGCAGCAATTATCAGGGTTCAAGCCGTTTAGGGCCTTTAAGTGCATATGAATAATCATGCAATGCAAAAATTAACAACTGGTTAACTGGTTTGTACTGTTGTACAAAGTTCCCTGTATGTCATGATAACGGACTGGTATCGTCACAGAATGTGATGTTTTGAAGATGAATGCAGGAATTGTATTTTTTTGGTTGCCATGATGTAACTTATCAGAATGTAAGTCTGGTCATTATGTTTTGTTACATGAAACTAAGATGTGGGATATTTCTACTTAATATCTTTGATGTTTGATCATAATGGCATTTCATTGCATGATGGTCATAATATTATATATAAGAAATCAAAAATGGAACGCCACTGTTAGCTTAGCAGGTGTTAAACTTATTAGAGACATTTCAGAGCAACCATATAATAAATTATGCTGCAAATGTTATCACCATGTAATGCAGAACCTTTGCACAGAGTGATATTTTTTAATAAAAGTTAAGGTGTAGTACTAAATTTGTGCATCTTTCTGGTTTTGGAATATTTGTGTGGTGACAGGCCTCTGCATCTTGGCAAAAGTGGAGTGCAATATTTTGTAGGAATTTCCAAGTTGGAAGTCTAACATCGTGTGGTGTGCCATTACACTTTTCCTAGTAAGAAGGTGGAATTATCTGTGTATTTTGTATTTATTTTATTGATATTTTAAATTATAGTTTTGTCTGCATGAATGAAAATAACAAGCAGCAATTAATTCAAGTTAATTATTACAGGGCGGTTTATAGTAAGTAGATAAAACACTGCATTTTTTTTTTTTTACCAGCACGGGAACACAGTCTGTAAAAAGTCTGCAAACACAGTCAAATATGTCTTAAGTGAAAACAGGCGGGACAAAAAAATTGGATATGATTAGACGGTATCTGTGCATTAAGCTTTATAGTGCGAGTGAGTAATGGTGTCAGGTTACATCTGCACAAAGCGCTTCTTTATAAAAACAGTAATTACCCTTGTTATATGCAGATCTAAATCAAATAATAAACTTGAGAAGACAAAAAACACCTTTGATGATAAATAAATGGGGAATCCATTGAGTGTGCAATTTTGTGCTTTTGTCTATCCATTATTTCTTCATAAAACAATTTAACCATGAACTTAGCTAATGAACACACTTGCAGTGTGTTCCCCAAACAGTCCTGCATGACAATGCAATATGCTAAATCAGTAATGCCGCTCCCTATAAGCAGACTACGCAGTCTGCGTAGGGCACCAACTCTCTAGGGAGGCACCATCTTACTCTAGGAGGGCACCAGAAAGTCCACCGGCTGCCCTTACTCGCACGTTATATGTTATTAAAGGACCCGAAAGCAGTTGCAGAACACAGATGATCGATTCGCTCCCTTAGGCATGGATTATGACATTGGGGCCCCAGAGACAAAGTCAAAGTAATAGGGTTTGGGAAATATTCTACAAAAAGTTTAAAATATTTCAGTTAGTTCATCAACCGAGTGCACTTTGATATGAATATTAAAAGATAAAATCAACTGTTTATTTTGAGGCTGAATGATAGTAGTCCAGTATTTGTGTTGGAATATTTTTAGACACCTAGGGGCAGAGCAGGCCTTGTGACTTAATTTTCACAAAAATAATCTGTTTGTGAAAGACTTTAAACATGCTGATCAATGATCATAATAAATATCATAGTCTGCAAACCTGTGTGAGGCGCAACGTCTAGCAACGCACGCTGAGTGCAAATGAGGTATAAATTAAATGTGTTCTGTAATAGAGAAAAATATTGGAGGATACAGTGCTGAAAGATCAGCGCTATTTACGCCCGAGCGCTTGCGATGTACACGGCTCCGTTGCTTTGTCGTGCTGATCATTTGAAGTGCAGAAATTGGCCGATGTGTCAAGGTCTGCTGCCTGTTGACCGCTGATATAAACCATAACCCTTATTTCTATAATTTATCAAAACAGACATTTGAAAATATTTTATTGTGCGACTGTTGAGCACAGAATCGATGTGCTGATTTTTTTGTTCTTGAATTTTGTTATAATACTTTTCGCTTGTGCTTTAAGCAACACAATAATCATGCAGTAACACACTTATGTAATGATTGATGCATAAAGTAAAAAAACAAATAATGAAATCAGAGACCTTCTGCTTGAAATCCGAAAACGAATGGTCAAAAGAAACATATTACCTTATGTTTATGGTACTGGTGCCTTTTAAAAGACTAGTTCAGTCAAAAATTAAAATTCTGTCATCATCACCTGGTCAATTGGAGCGATCTGCACCTGCTGTGCACGTAATGATAAACGCATCAGTCCGGTTCATGAATGTAATGATCTTCAGTTCGTTTAATGAATTGTGCAGAAAGACTCACAAACAGTGGTTAAACATGCTCTGATTCTGACTGGAAAAAATGGAAAGTTAAACAGCCTGTCTATCTCCAGATTTCTAACTGCTTAACTGGCAGACCCACCTGAGGGACAGAGTGGACACAGCTATTATAGGGTTAACCTTGAACTATAAAGGGTTAATAGTGGTGTCCACTCTGTTCCTCAGGTGGCTCTGCCAGTTAAGAGGTTAAAAATGCAGTTATCCAAATAGCTTTCTTCTGTTATAGCACTGCCAATCTGATGAAAGTTTTCACGTGACCTCAGAATGTTCATTTTTCCATGTTTTTTAAAAGTTTGAAAATTGTGCTCACAAGATAAAAATGTTGTGTTTAAACTCTAATGTGCAAAGTTTTTATAGATTCATAGTTAAATGTCAGGTTTTGCGATGAGAAAACATACTAAGCTCCGAACAGCATAATTAATTCTTTCACAGGGCACTTTGAATTTAATACAATAATGATGGCCACACAGTTAGATCGTTACAAACAGAATTTTCAATATAAATGACTTCAAAAGTGAGTTCAGCCTGTTATATTACACATTTCAACCATACAAATCTCTCACAGGTATTTAGGGAACAGGGCATAGAGATCATCACTTCTGAATGAAACCAATATGTCATTTATATGTTACTGGGCATGAAAAGCACCACAAACCTCTTAAAATAACACAGAAATTACCGAAAGATATGTGCTAAGGTGCAGAAACCCATATCAGTTGTGAGAAACCACAAAGCGTTAAAGTATTGAATATCACGTGAATATGGGACACTTGAGCATTTTGAGCTTTCATCACAGGACGCTGGTCCTCGTCTCAACGTCCAACCTTTTTATGCTTTAATACGGGACACAAATCCTTCAATACGGGATGTTTCGCTCTCTGCTAAAATACAGGACTCCAAGATAAAAGCTGTCCTGTATGGGACATCATAATTACGCCCACAATACAGGTTGTCCCCGCTAAAACGTGCAACAACAACACTAGCAGCAACAAACATTGCATTTGCCACCTCGTCCATTTTTAAGAAGTTGTCTGTGAAGAATGTTCATATTTGGATAGTGCCCTCATGAAAAGTATAATCAATGGTAAAATATCCATCGTTAAAATCTCATGCATGGTGAATATTCGCAAGTTTACTCCATTACCATGTAGGGTTGCAGCGGTATACCGGTTTTACGGTATACCATGGCATGCAAATTTACGGTTTTCATACCATGTACATTTGCTTATCCACAGTATTGAGACGAAACGGAGAATCTCACCTGTGCATGCACATAACCTTTGCTCCTTGACTGCCTGTCAGACTCGTCAACTTGCCCCCCCCCCCCAAGCAACGAAGAAAATATCAGATATGTATAAAATATCAAATATGTGTGTGAGTTAAAGCAGTGTTTCTCAACCGGCTCATCTCTGTGTCAGTGTGATTACAGCTTTCCTGTATGTGGGGACTCAAGGAGAAAAGAGAAAACAGTATTAATTCTGCATTTAATGAGAGTAGTTACAAGCAACAAGTGATCGTTGCTTGTAATAGCAAAAAAAAAAAATTTCTGGTGGGTCGCAGGTCTATTCGGACTAGATTGCAGACAGCAAGGAAAGAACAATGTCATAGTTCTCCCATTGAAGATATTCGGCGGCCACACAAGTGATAGACTATTTAGGACTGCCGAGGCAGATTTAATGATAATCTGGCAATCAGCTATATGCTTCTCATCTGCACTTCGCACGAGTGTAACGGAACCAGCTCGCGATCATGATCTGCTCTGACACACACGTGCAACAACCAGGCTTCCCTCCATATTGCAGAGCGGAGACATCAAAACTGATATGACCAATTTCAATTCTAGTGAGATTTTTTTTTTTTGTTTAAAGCATTACGGAGAAAGTCAAGTCCAACCTCTCAAACAATAGCAGCCCTGACATGCCAAACAGCACTGAGGAGGAAAAGAGCAACACTGCGCCAATTTTTTTTTTTATTACACATCACCTTTACAAAATTGTTTCACAATTTTACATGAGTAAAAGTAACTGTTATATTTTGACAAAATGTTATAGTTTCATATGAAATAATCTTAATGTACAATCTAGTAGACCTCATTTTATATCAACAGTGGTATTTGTAGTTACAGTTTCAAGATGTGTTTCAGCTAGTATTTATATGTTCATAAATACTATAATTTGTTATTATTATTACTATTATTCAAGACTAGCTACACTGACCTAACCATGAAGCTTTCCTCCTGTGTAATATGTGTGTTCAGTTTGAATTATGTTTGAAATTGGGAAACAAATGGTATAATAATGGGCTCATATAAGTATATGCTCTTCAATTTTTAAAAGGTGGAGAGAAAACTTCCTGTAGATTTGATGTCAACAACAAAAATAATGTCACTTGATGCATTTCCTTGTACTTGAAAACCTTGAACAAAACTATGCAACAAAGGAAATTCGACCCAGGATAAATTAAATACAGGTATTTTTACTATGGTGGGTCGCCACTTGATTTCCAATGTAAAATCTGGTCCTGAAGCAAAACCAGTTAGTTAAAGGTACAGACAGGAGCAGTCTGTCACGCACCTACAGTATATGATAATTGTTAATAATCATAGGTTTAAAAGCTCACACACCTGATGTTATTTTTCATTTAGACGCTTACTAACATGTACATTAACATGCTTTAGTTATATAATATGTTATATAGTTACATGCTATTTTTTATCATGTTTATAATTCAGTTTATTATTATAATTCTGTTAGCTTTCTTATTTATTCTATTTATTTTCAAAAGGGAGACTTTTTTTAACACATACTTCCATTAAAAAAATGGCTTCAAGTTTAAATTCGAATAAAGCGTTTGTACAAAAAAAAAAAAAAAAAAAACACCTTTCTGTTTTCAGTCCTTTAAGGGTCATTGTAACTGATAATAATAATTGTGTAATACCGAATACCGTGATACCGTGAAACCGTGATATTTTCTGAGACTGTTACCATTTGTAAAAATCTCATACTGTTGCAACCCTATTACCATGCCAACTAAATGTGGAGGTGATAGCAAAAGCGACTGAACAGAAAAAATCTGATCTGACCACATAACTTGCAGTTTTAACAGTCACTCAAAAAATAAATAAATAATGGATTTGAGGAAAAATCTTATTTTTCCTGCAGTGTGAACAAAGCCATATAGTTTCACAATTTACATCTTACATGGCACTGACTGCTGAACTAACTTGCCTTGCTTTGCGTTTGATTCATCTCAAACAACATTGATGAGCTGTGTTAAATCAACTAAGCATGTTAAAATGAGCTGAATTAAGATGAATGGAATGTTTAAACATAATGTAATCCCTGCGAAAATCTGATGACAGTTAGACAGCAGTGCATAATGGACTTCAAAAGATGATCTGATTTACAGGGGCTGTGGTTGTATGGTAGTATTTCTGTGGAATAATCATATACGCAGCTGTAAAAATAGCCATTTCTTCTGTTACACTGGTGGATTCAGAGAAGCTACAATTTTTGTTGTAGCATCTACGGTTCTGTAGTTATTTATCCAAAAAAAAAAAAAAAAGTTAATTAGCCAATTATAATGTCACCATGGCAGATTGTCACAACAACATTTGATATGTGGCTTTAAGTTGACACCTTGCTTGTGTATAATAATTTCCATAACCCTCTGTCATTCCAAATACAAATTATAAGGTGCTGAAATTTGATTGGCTGTTGGCAGCCATTTTTGTTAATTTGTCAAATTGATTTTTTAAGAATGTGTTACCATTTGAACCAAAGATGATGCATCTTTAATGTCATAATGGCTGCAAAGTTATGACAGTTTTTTAGTGTTAGCACCCCCTAGGGGTGGAATTGTATGAAACTTTGCTGACATCTTCTAAACGTCCTGTTGACCATGTATACCGGGTTTGCTTATGTTTGGAGATTGCATTGAGTAGATATTGATCAATTACTCAAATTGCATTAAACCGAAGGGATTGTATCGTTAATATCTTCGGAAAGATTTTACGCATTAAAATAATTTGTATACATTTTGTCAGGGGGATCTGCAGATAATGAATACAAAATTTGTACCGATCAGATATATGCGTTTTGTATGGCTTGACTCAAGGATTCAGAGGAAAAAAGAATTTAGATTCTATCCCTTACAATTAAAGGTTTATGACCCAAAAAGCATTTGCCTTTGTTATAGTGCCACCTATTGGCCGGTAAGAACAAGTGTATGCCTAAGTTGTGTGACTACTACCATTCCCCAAAGTAACTCGTCTCTAGGCATTATGGTTTGGTCTGCACGATCAGTTTTAGGGGATAAGAATGATAATAAAAATCCTGTCAAATACCCTTAAAAATGTCAGATGAAATTAAAAAATTAAAAAGGTCAGGTCGGTGGATTCACGTGCGGCAGGGTTTAGCTGACTGCAGTGGAAAGAGAGAAAGAACATAATCAGAGAGTGATTGACCCCTGGTGACCCTATGCAGGGTCATAATGGAGAGTGGAGAGAGATGCACCTGCTGATTTCAGGAGATGAGTGAGAGTAAAGCAGACATGTCCTCTCTTGATTTTCTCTCTCTCTCTCTGAACTCTGTTGAATCAGAGACGGGGTAAAAGTCTCCTGTCTAATCAAGACTGACAACTGACAGGTGAAGAGCTGCAGCCCCACACACACCCCAAACAGGCACCTTAACCTTTCACCTTTAACTCACATACAAACACACCCTTTCTTTCTACTGCTGAGATTTTGGTCCACACTATTAGAAACAACAAATAAATGCACATTGAAAAAAAAAAAAACTTTTTTGGACAATGTTTAAATAATTATATCTTCCCAACCTTAAAATTGGAGTTTTGTGGCTTTTAGAACATCCCCGATAGCTTTGAAGCAAGCATACTCCTAAAAGTTGACAACATGAACCAGTAACACTTTTTAACAATATTACTTAACATGACTTAACAATGAACAATACTTTTACAGCATACATTAATATTAGTTAGTTAATTTCAACATCTACTAAAACGTTTTTAAAATCAAAAGTTGTATTTGTTAACATAAGTTAATTAACTTAGATGAACTAACAATTAAATATTGTATTTGTATTAACTAACATAAACTAAGATGAATAAATGCTGTAAAAAAATACATATATTGTTAATTGCTTGTTCATGATACCTAATACATTAACTAATCTTAACGAATGGAACCTTATAGTAAAGCATTAGCAATTAAAGGAATGTTCTGGGTTCAATAAAGGTTAATCACAATGTGGCATACTGTTGATTACCACAAACATTAATTTCAAATTATCCCTCTTTTTTTTTTTTAAACATCTAGGTTACAGTGAGGCACTTACAATGGAAGTGAATAGAGGCCAATTTTTTAACATTAAAATAATTTTTTTTTCAAATGTATAGCCATGATTTTAAGTAAACAATGATTTGTGTCATAAAATCACTTACTAATCTTTTCTGTGTAAAGTTATAGCCAATTTCGTTACCATGTATATGTGTAATGTCAACAAAACCTAAAAGAATAAAAGAACTAACAATTATGATTTAAGCAACTTCACAGCTTAAAAAAAAATAAAAAATTTAACAGAAGAAATTATGCAAGTGCTTTTATTCAATTATAAGCTTCACATTTCTGTGTGAATATGTTGATGACTCACTACGCAGATTTTTGTCCAATCAAATGCCCTCAGGATGGAGAGTGACCCTCCCCCTAATACCACCTGATACCTTCCTGTTTTAATAGGAAATATGTCAAGATATTGTTTGGGGGTCTGTGTAGCTCAGCGAGTATTGACGCTGACTACTACACCTGGAGTTGTGAGTTCAAATCCAGGGCATGCCGAATGACTCCAGTCAGGTCTACTAAGCAACTCAATTGGGCCAGTTGCTAGGGACGGTAGAGTAACATGGGATAACCTCCTCATGGTCGCTATAATGGGTGGTTCTCACTCTCAGTGTGGTGCGTGGCAAGTTTTTCATGGATGCTGCAGAGAATAGCGTGGGCCTTCACATGTGCTACGTCTCCACGGTAACATGCTCAACAAGCCACATGATAAGATGCGCCACCACGAGGACTTAAGAGCGCATTGGGCATTCCAAATTGGGGAGAAAAAAAAAGATATTGTAAGCTATTTCATAGGCTCTTATATGTCCAGACATTGTGCTGCTATCAAAAACATTGTTTGTTGGAGCATCCCAACCAGCACAACATTGCAACATTGGAGGCACAGAAATTTCACCTTTAACTTGCATAATTAATTTCCTAATTGTGTGTTTTTACAGCTGAAATACAGGTGAAGTCTAAGTGTGTGCATCAATTTTTGCTGAATGTGTGTCTGTGTGTGTGTATTTCAGTGTACCTGCACTTTCTCCCTTTCCTCCATATCTCCTGAAGCTACTGAAGTGAAAATGTAAAACAGTGCACCCCAAAGAAAACAGAAAAGCGACCAGCTCTTATCTGCATCCTCAAGGGCACAGCCTGGCCACAGCCATCAGCATTATCATTAAACACACAAAATAATGGAAAACACTTTGGGAGAAGAAATCAAAAGAGGTACGGGAAAGTCAAACATACAAGCAGATGTGCTGACAAAATGGTGTCACAGATTACAGAAGGGCATGATGGGATACAGGAGAATGCCCAGGGGTGCTGTGGGGTGGGTGATAAGACAGAGGAGAAAGATGATGATGTGGAGAGAGAGAGGATGTGATCTCCATAAGAGTGATAAGTAGCCCAATAAACACAGAGAGGAGGATGAACAAGGAAAGAAAAAAGAAAAGGCAAAGAGTGGCTGGGGCCTGGGTAGCTCAGCAAGTATTGACACTGACTACCACCCCTGGAGTCACGAGCTCGAATCTAGGGTGTGCTGAGTGACTCCAGCCAGGTATCCTAAGCAACCAAATTGGCCCAGTTGCTAGGGAGGGTATAGTCACATGGTGTAACCTCCTCATGGTCGCAAATAGCGGTTCTCGCTCTAAATGCAGATCGTGGAGAGTAGCATGAGTTTCCACGGTGTCATGCACAGCAAGCCACGTGATAAAATGCGCAGATTGACGGTCTCGGAAGTGGATGCAACTGAGATTGTCCTCCACCACACGGATTCAGGTGAGTAACTGCGCCACCATGAGGACCTAGTAAGTAGTGGGAATTGGGCATTCCAAATTAGGGAGAAAAGGGGATATTTATAAAAAAAAATAATAATAATAATAAAAAAAGGCAAAGTGTAAGGGGCCATTCACACAGGACACGTTCTTGTGTTCAGAAACAGATAGATGCATAGAGGAATGGAACAGAACACTGAATGTCTAAAAATGCATTTTTACAAGTTTTTAACTTGACACAGTGTCTTAAAAACATGGCGCTCATGGTGCGAGATGATATGGGGTGAAATAATAATTGATAAAAAACAAAGACAGCCATTTCACACATGCTAATTTTGACAAAGAATTCAACAACAACAAAAAAAGCACAGATAGAGGAAGAATTATTAAAGCTAAACATGACTTAATAGTCAACTGAACTTGATAGTGAACTCACGCACTTTCATTGTATGGAAAAGAGATGGACGTTTTGCAACATGTCATATGGGCAATAACAATAGGGTGTACTATGCCTGTACCATGCACCAAGAATCTTCATACAATTTATATTGTTTCATATCACAGTAATCTCTCTCTCTCTCTCTCTCTCTCTCAGCTCCTATAAAGGGAGAGACAAGTCAAGTGTGACAGACAATATGTGGCTACACCATGTAACATGAAGGTGCCATTGAAGACACACTAGGACAGAGAGGCGCCACGCCAAACATCCACTGAAACACACATACACACACACAAATAGCCCGAGTGTCTCTCAGAGAGGCCTCTAGTCACATTCAGCAAGCAAAGAATAGCGAATGACAGACAAGCCGCACAAAATGGGGTAAAGCTAATACTATTCATGTGAAAAGACATCTACAGTGTGTGTGTGTGTGTGTCTGTGTGTGTGTGTGTGTAAGACGTGTCAATCAGGGGGGTAAAAATTGGGCAGCATGAGTGACATGGCCAGGAGGCAGGTCTGTCTGTTTGTCAAACGAGAAGAGAAAGGAATGAAGAAGTGTGAAAAATGAGGAGATCCGAACAGGTTGAAAGGAAGAATCTACTCCAATTGCTGTCAAAGGGCAGGAGAGCGAGGCCATGGAGAGTTCAAGAGTTGAAAAGTTCATACAGAGGCATGAAAAAAAAAGAGAAAAGTATGTTTGGAAGACAGAGAGCATTGACACAAGCGTGTACAGGAGCTGCCAGTGCTTCCAAACAAGAATTATCAGCATTATTCCAGGATTTACTAGAAGAGATGGGTTGCAGTGTTGCCAGATCCTGCAAGAAAACCAATCAACCTGCTCTGAGAAGAAAAAAAAACACAAAATCTACGACACTCGCTTTTTTGAGATAATTGTAGGAAATGTAGCACACATTTTGTCTCTGGTATGTGATGAAGACTAGCTGGCTAGTGAAGTATTTCTTTACAGGCTCTAAAAGTGGCCTTATAGATCACGCCAATTATAATGAATGCAGCTGCGCACGTCACACGATAGCAGTGTTTACAGCTTGATTGATTATACAGGAAGTGATCAAATATTTCTGACCTGTTTGCTAAGGAAATATTTGTAAGCATCTAAACTATAACACATTTTCATCGTCTCTCTCGTGTAGATGCTCTCAACGTCAATAAGATAATGGTGTACGTCTGTAGGTTACTTCGTCATTATTTGCTGTCCTTTAAAAAGACTTTTTGTCAATAACTTGTCAAAGGTCTCCGGCAATGACACCATATTGTTTTTGTATATATAATTTTTTTTTCTGTTTTAGCTTTTTTTTTCTTTGTTTTTAGACTTAAAATATATCTTCTTTTTTTTTTGTTCTGGGTTTTTAAAAACACGACTACCAGAAATGCTTTAGGACCAGATATGCACAGTGAAATTCCTTTGATATTATTGTCACTTAAAAGACCTATAATAAAGTGGACATGGCAACACTGATGGGTTGAAAAGGAGAATGTAAAAAAGGAAAGGGGGAAGGAGAGAGAGAGAGAGAGAGAGAGAGAGAGAGAGAGAGAGAGAGCATTTGTCTGAAGGTTTTTGAATATTGTAGACCTGACCGAGCAACACACAAACACATGCGCACAACACACAATGCCATCAGTACCAGTCATCTTATCTCCTCAGTGCTGCATGGTCATTCTTCCACTTCATTCCTCTCTATCTATCTCTTTCTTTCTTGCTCACCCAGTCTTCAGCAGTTAATACCATCCCCATAGAATAAACCTATTATGACTATTGATAGATTAAAATATCGAACAAATTTAACCAATAAACCATAATTTGGAGGTTAACTTCAGGGAACGTAAACAAATACATATAATATTTACACACACACACACACACACACACACACACACACACACACACACACACACACACACAATATCAGCATTATAGCAGCCAGCAGTCTCCCTGTTTTCTAGTTATTTCT
Source organism: Moxostoma hubbsi (assembly GCA_032164185.1). Taxonomy (NCBI): domain Eukaryota; kingdom Metazoa; phylum Chordata; class Actinopteri; order Cypriniformes; family Catostomidae; genus Moxostoma; species Moxostoma hubbsi. The sequence continues at coordinate 14,400,684 of JAVLUX010000023.1, forward strand.
AATCAACACTGGCTATTGGTTGTCTGATACAAATGAACATAAAAGAGCTCACAGTGAGAAACCATTTAGGAAACATATGTAACAAGGTACAGAGGTTCAGTTTACCATTGCAGTTTTTTTTATTTGCAATCAACTGCTACCTTGCAGTTAATCTGTAGAAATGCGATTTGTTGAAATAGGCTTAGTTAGGGTTAGGTTTAAAACTTTTTGATTGAAACACAAAAATGATTGCCAGATGTTTGCAGCTCTTCACCAGTAGTGGTGAACTAGCAGCAAACCTTTGGCAACAATGGACATTTTGACACTACTTTGCCCCAAAAAAATAAATAAAAATGCTTACAAAGCTCATATGCAAGTAAAAAGTCACCAGACGTTTGCCGGAAAATTTCTGTGCATGTATAATTTTTCTTATTTTATATTTTTGGTCCACAAACATCTATGATAGCATGCATGGGAGTTTTAAACGAACCTCCAGGTTGGCTGTCTCACCAAAGACAAACATTTCACCACATGAGATAAAGACAGCTTTAGAGAAAATGACTTCGGAGAAAGCTTTGATTTGAAATCTTCTATCCATACCGCCTGGGGTAATGTGATTCTTGTTAGCATAGCCGTTAACAAGGGTGGTAATAACCTGAGACTAAAATACTCACGATGGTTTCTAAGTACATCTGTAAACATTGTTAGAGCAAAATGATTGGGAGACAAAGGCACAAGAAAAGAACAGAAGAGAGAGAAAAAAGGACCGATGCCTTTTAAGCAGGTGTTTACCCAGAGACTTAGAGCAGAAAGCCAAACAGTAGGGGCGCGAGGCTAGGTCACATTTCTCAAAGCCGAGGAATTTCATGTCATTTTAAAAATGGTGGGGTGGTTATTTTTATTTTTTTTGTCTGCATACCAGTAGTGTAATCAAGGGTATACTCACCTAGTTTTTTTGTTTTTTCTTTGCCCACCTATAGTGAGTAACGATATATAACCCATGCCAGTGGAACAATGAGGGGGAGATGGCATTTGACCTAGTACTTTTCAAACTATTGCCCTTTTTTGTGCGTGTTGTGGATTTTGTGTATGCACGTTAAAAAGAAAAAAAAGAGAAAGCCTGTGTAGCTCAGCGAGTAAAGACGCTAAGCAACCAAATTGGCCCGGTTGCTAGGGAGGGTACAGTCACATGGGGTAACCTCCTCGTGGTCGCTATAATGTGATTCTCGCTATCAGTGGGGCACGTGGTGAGATGTGCGTGGATGCTGCGGAGAATAGCGTGAAGCCTCCACACACGCCATGTCTCCACGGTAACATGCTCAACAAGCCATGCGCGGATTGACGGTCTCAGGTGCAGAGGTAACGGAGTTTCATCCTCCGCCACCCGGACTGAGGCGAGTCACTACGCCATCACGAGGACTTAAAGCACATTGGGAATTGGGCATTCCAAATAGGGGAGAAAATCTAAAATTCCTATAGACCATTGGTTTGCAAACTGGCATCTTTTTTTAAAGAACATTTCCAGTTAGTTGTCAAACACATTCAAAATACGAGCGGGAGGCACTTCATTTATAGTAACACGTAGTAGTAATATTAAAATGATTACAATAAAATGTCAACAATAACATTTGGACCACATTGTTCGGTGGCTCCCTGGATGCCTGGAACTAATGGAAATTAAAGTCTTTATATTTCTAAAATATAAAAACTCAGAAGTAAACTAAGGAAGCTGTATAGGTACTGACAAATGTAGGATATGTAGCACACATTTTATCTCTAGTAAGTGAACGGAGTTAAGTTTGATAGGTAGAGTCTAGCTGGCTAGTTAATTTCATATTTTCCAACCATCATTTTTAGTTTCAACTCTTTTGAACATTTCCAGCTTTGTAGTGCAATAATATGAGCGAGAGGAGCGTTGCTGACTATTTATACTATAACTACATTTTGATGCCTTTGCAGATGCCAGCCTCATCCATACCCTGCATGAACTTTTTCTCTAACTTTTTAACATTTTTGACAAATAAACTCTTACACTAGAGTTTATTTGTGAAATCTATTCTGGTGACCAAAGGTGAGTAAACAGCAACATCAACAAAGGCCAAAACCACAAGGAACCTCTGAATGATGGGGGAGACGCTCTACCAGCATGTCCATTGTGGCTGTTGGAAAGACAGTTGCGAGTGAAACAGGTGTCAGTGGGTCCGTGTCTTTGTTTTTGCTCTTGGATTTACTTTCTTTAATGTCCCTGCCAGCGTTCATCTCCTGACGTTTGGCGGTTTGGCCCTTTGACAAGGATGCGTGGAAGGAGAAGACCACGGAACGTCGCAAGGCATTGAAAGGTCAAGAGAATGTTCCAGACTTCACAGCAGCTCATTACGGATAGTCTGCGGGATGCTGTCACAAAAAAAATGACAACCTGTCAGTCCGGTAAGGCAAACATTGACACGGTGGCCGCTACACAGCACTAGCTATTCCTCGCTCTCCTCTCTCTCTTTACCTTATGCTTTTCTTTTCTTCAGGGTGACATCCAGACTGATCGACCTTATTTAGACCTTTCAGAATTATTTCTACATCAGACCACACAGAGGACAAATCACATCATCACTGATCTTTTCTAAAAGGTTAAAAACAGTTTAGGCTAAAAGACAATTTAGACACAATTGGTAAAATAATATAAAAGCTGAAGTGTGCACTTTTTTTCGACTTTACAATAAATTCTTCTATACCTGCCAATAAAAGTTAAGCTCAATCGAGAACATTTGTGGCATAATGCTGATTAACACAAAAAAACTATTTTGACTTGTCCCTTCTTTCTTTAAAAAAAAAAGCAAAAATTGAGGTTAGAGTGAGGCACTTACAATGGAAGTTGAAAAATGTTTGAAGGGTTTAAAAGGCAGAAATTTGTAGCTTAATTTTATAAAAGCACTTACATTAATTCTTCTGTTAAAACTGATGTATTATTTGAGCTGTAAAGTTGTTTAAATCATAGTTTTTACAGTCATTTTAGGGTTTGTTGACATTATACCTTCATGGCAATAAAGTTGTAAAATTGGCTATACGTTAGTAAAGGTTAGTAAGTGATTTTATCAAACTAAAATCATGTTTACATGCATACTGTTTATGTATTGTGGCTATACTATTGAAAAAGTGAGTATTTTAACATTTAAAAAATTGGCCCACATTAACTTCCATTGTCAGTAACTCACTGTAACCTCAATTGTAGCTTCTTTTTTTTTTTTTTAAGAAAAGGAGTGGCGAGTCAAAATTAATTGTTGTGGTAATCAACATTATGCCACAAATGCTGTCGATTGAGCTTAATTTTTGTTGAACTCTGAATATTCCTTTACTATACAAAGACAACATGAATTAAGCCATTCAAAGAAATTGAATGAAAAATTTGTCTCAATCAATTGCATAAGTATGGGGCAGGACTACCTGCTTTTCTGACAAATAGCAGATGTCAGGGAGGGGAATGTTCAGGAAACCTGTTTGAAAACAACTTCAGTTTTGTATATTATATTTTTTGTGCATTTCTTTAGATGTTAAAATATTCTATTCTAGATTAATATGCAGTACAATTATATGTGAGCCATAAGAAGGTTCATACCGCCCAAAAGTGCAAAAACTGTGGTGCAATCAAAACCTTATTTTATCAAAACCAGGCCTACAAAGCTACATTGGTTCATTTGCTAGACTTTGAGCTGGGACAACCTGTTTGTTGGACAAATGGCATATGGTGAAGTTTTCAGGAAACCTGTCTGAAAGCATTCATTGTTTTTGCAATACCATTTGGTTATGTTAATGACACAGAACTTAAAAACTAACTATGGATTTTTTGATTAGTACAGGGCATAATTTGTTTAGATTTTTCGACATATTTTCTACATAGTGTTGATGTTCAATTATGTCATAGACTACACAGACAATTGTTATTTGTAATGAAGTATTATCGGTTTTCTCCAGGTGTTGTAGGCAGTCTGGATAAGAGTCTTGCCCTCTCTCTGACCCCTAAAGCCGTTGCCACTGACAGAGACATGAGACAAAGTTATTTTCAATTTGAAATAAAGGTCTGATTTTTCTGTGTGACTTTTGACCTTTGAGTTCGAGCATCATGTGAGTTTGTGAGGAGGAATGGAGAGAGCATGCATGGGGAGGGGAAAGAGGCTGGCAGAACAGTAATGCTGTGTTCGACTCCTAAATCTGGAGGAGCTCCATCTGACAACCAACCGGATTGATCAGCCATGCATGCACAAAACACACACCCACCCAAGTGCCCCTCTACAAACACAATGGCTTTGGGATGCCCAATCAATGTAACTCTCATGTTCTGTTTGGGGTCTGAGACACCCAAAGGCATTTTACTAGCTCAAAAAACATGCAAAATATTTTACGCAAAAAATGACATTCCACTATCATTCACTCAGTCACTTTCATATTGAAAAGATACAATGAAAATGAATAGTGACAGAGGGTAATATTTTGCATAACATCTCCTTTTGTCTTCCACAGAAGAAAGTCAGTCATATGAGTTTGGAACAACATAAGGTAATTTTTGGGTTAACAATCCCCTTAACATTGTAGTATCAGGTTCAATGACTTCTCGACTTCATGAGAATGGATTATGCATAACCATTCATGGGTCTAAAAGACTATTGGAGAACAGTCACATTTCTGAAAAGTATACACCTACTTTGTGAAACAAAAAATGGATTTAAGCCTCAATAATATCTAAAAAAGTGGTTTTGACTAGGTCAGATGTAGGAAAATGTAATGTTCAAATATTAAAATGTTCAAACAAACGGATCATTAAATTACTATTAAAATATTTTCACAGGCATCACTGGGGTCTTTGGCACCTCAAACATAAAGACTATCAAATCTCAAACAGTTAAACCCAGCACACAGTGCCTGCGCTTCTATCCTCTCATCAAACATGTTGTATTCGGCTGACGATAGTCAACACATACACATGTATCACCTCTTCCTCTTTATATAGGGAAATCCTTAAATGCAGGCATCTATACATTGCTGTGTCAAGCCCTTTCTTGTCAGATCCTATATCAGCTTTCCAAGCAGAGGCCTGCGGGGCCAGGACCAGAGCTCTGAGCATTCAGCAGCAGTTAAAGTATTAGAATGGTTCTGAAAGGTCTCGTATTTCATGCATCTCCCTCTCCTGCTGATCTAGACAAGGCAGTACTCACCAGTCAGTTGTGTGACTGGAAGCCAGTGCAGGTGAAGTGGGCAAGTCTTACAGATGAACAGGGATGTCAAAAGTACCAGTACTTCAGTACCAAGTCGATACTACAATAAAAAAGATGTAATGATACCAGTGTTTCTGCAGTATTGAGCACATACTCAATGTTGCTGTCTGCTTTCAAATGCTCACACGCTTATGAGTGTGTGCAATCCTAACACCACATTTTTATGATCATTGCGCACTTTGCTTGTTGTAGAAGATAACAGAAGAGAGCACACATTTACTGTGAACCGTGCAGGCTATACCCTCACCGAGCACTTTATTAGGCACAGGCACCTACTTATTCATGCGATTATATCAGCTAATAGTCTAATCAGATAATTATATCAGCTAAGGGTCACAAGCTTCAGTTAATGTTCAATCAACCATCATAATAGGGAAAAAAAAATTAGCTCAGTGATTTTGACCATAACATGATTTTTGGTGCAAGACGGGTGTGTACAGTATTTCTGTAAATGCTGATCTCCTAGGATTTTCACACACAACTAGGGTTGGGAAACGAGAACTAGGTTGTCAAATACTCGTGTATTTGTTCTGCAATAATTATTCGAAAAGTATCTGAATTTCGCAAAGTTTTGCTTTGTCAGCCATATATACAGTGAGATGCATGATAAATCCTGAACACAACAAACGTAAACTGGCAGTTATAACAGAATACACTGGGTGGCGCTGTGTATACTGTTAAAAGGACACAGGACATAATATAGCTAGTTTTGGATATAATTAGAAGCTTGGTTTTTGTTAATGGCGATGCAAACTTTATGACTAAAAAACTATTTTACAACATCTCTTTCTAATTAATTACCTTCATTTAAATAATAGAATATTGAAATATTCATTTTTATGAGATTAAATATTCAAATACCAAATTATTGATGAAAGGCCAACCCTACGTAAGCCAGTTCTTGTTCAAAATTGGACAGTTTAAGACTGGAAAAAGATAGCCTGGTCTTATGAATATTGATTTTTGCTGAGGTACACAGATGGTAGGCCCACTGCAACCTCAGCTTTCTGTTTTTGGCTGACAGAAGTGGAATATGACGTGGTCTACTGTTATCGCACACCCGCCTCCAAGTTTGACATGTAGTGCATTCTCAGATGCTTTCCTGCTCACTACAATTGTACAGAGTGTTTATCTGGGTTACAGTAGCCTTTCTGTCAGCTCAAACCAGTCTGGCCATTCTCCATTGACCTCTCTCATCAGCAAGGCATTTCACAGAACTGACGCTCAATGGAGGTTTTTTGCTTTTGTCACCATTCTGAGAAAACTCTAGAGACTAACAAATCCCAGGAGATACAGAAATTCTCAAACCAGCACATCTAGCACCAAAAATCATGCCACGTTCAAAATCACTGAGATCAAATTTTTTTTTCACCATTCTGATGGTTGATATGAACATTAACTGAAGCTCATGACCCTTATCTGGATGGTTTTATGCACTGCACTGGTGCCTCATGAATGGCTAATTTAGCTTCATTAATAAGTAGTTGTACATAAAGTGGTCAGTGAGAGTGTATTTCTATAATTACATTGCAGCATTTTGCCATATATTGTAACCAGCATCTTAACCAGAGTTGTGAAACTACCGTCATTAACACCTTCAAAAAAAAGCCTTCACGACAAAATAAAAGTTTTAATCAGAATAAAATCTTTATGGGAGAAACCATGTGCAATGTAGTATTTACTGTAAACATTATAATTCAAATTATTATATTTAAGCAATATCTCACATTCAAGAAAGCTGTTCATACTGAATAGAAGTTTTTATCAATGTTTTAACACATTCTGTGATGCCCTGTTGTGCAGCACTTTATTTGACAAAAATTAAACCAATTTTGTGTTTTGGAATATGCTGCGAGGATCTTTACTCTAGCACTTTAATTTGATGAAAAAAATGAAACAGTCTGTTGAAAAGTGATTGTTTTATTTTCATTTGATTAAGGGTTTATTAATACATTAGATCAGTCACCATTTTACTGATGAAACTGATTCAACTTTAAAACATGGAACGCAAAACAGAGTTTGGGGAGCAAAAACGAAATGAAGAAAAAACTAATAAAACTGATTTCGAAGAGTCTAAAGAAAACTGAAGCAATGTTCAATTAATTGAGAAATTCTTCAAGGAAAAATTGTTTTAATTTACTCTACACTACTCAGTACCAGACAAACTGAATCAAAGCCCACCCCTGATAACACAACACACACCTGCATGCATGTGGGCAAGATTTTTTGAAGCCCATACCTTGTTAGACCAGATAGGTGCTTGTGGCTAGCATGACAACACTATCCCAACTAGCATCTGTACGGTAGCTTATGACACGCCGACTACAGTAAGGTGACCAGATTTCTGAAATGAAAAATGGGGACATTTCTAGTTTAGTGGTAAATATGTTACTTATCTATGACTTTTGGGATGTTATGTATTTTGAACATGGTGAATGTAGTAATGTCATGAACTGACAATTTCAGAGTGAAAATGTCTCAATACAATTCCGATACGCAGGTAAATTTGATCGTTTTTCATTGTCTTCTGTTACATTAGTTCATTCTTTTCTGCACTTTATACAGTAGATGACACTGTGGCATAAAAGTGAACTTACTCATACAGTATATAAACAATGATTGAATATAGGAAGTACTGTAGCTGACTCCACAGTGCAGTAACACCTGCCCTTGGTCACACTCTTTACATCACTCTTCTTACTCTCTTCTAAAATTCCTTCCCTTCTCCTCATTTCATTTCCCTTTAATACATTTTATAAATATTGAGTGTAAATTTATAACATTATGCTTTGTGTTATATTACCATGGAATCAGTTTTAAAAAACGAATTATTACAGCTGCGAGGGGGTTTTGATTACAGCTGCTGAGAGAGTGACAGTAAATTTGGCATCTTCTCCCTTCTGACTGTCTTAATCCACCACCGCTCTCTATTTTTTTTTTTAACTCTTCTGGAAAATCATTGAAACGTAATATTGGATTTTGTCTTTTGGTCTTGGAGCAAATGGGTAAATTAAACTAATACAGTACTGTGCAACAGTCTTAGGCGCATAAGATGCTTCACAAAAACAATTGTCTAAAGATGGTTATTTATATTTTCAGCTTTAGTCTGTCAATAGGACATATACATTTTAGACTCCCAAACATTACTTTTGCTAATATAATAGAACAGAATAGAAGAACAAGGAGCCCTGCAACAGATCCACACAGAGCCCCCCACTGGATATCAGTCTGGGTTATATATAGAGACAGAAGCAATTGAAACAGTCTAAATAGATGAGGCTTGGAAGATCCTATATGCCAACAACCAAGAAAAACTGTGTCCAAGTGTACATAGGAGAATTGGTTCTGTTTTGAAGGCAAAGGTGGTCACACCAAATATTGATTTAGCTCTTTTTCTGTTTACTGGAATTTGTATGAAGTTAATTGATAAATGAAAACTATTTATGGCATTATTTTTGTAGACATCCTCACTATGCAACATTTTTTCCAAGTGCCTAAAACTTTTGCACAGTACTGTATGTGCTGTGATCTCCCATTCACCGGCGTCAAAGTTCAACCTGCAAACATTTCTTACTTCCTGGTCCTGTTATTAATGGCACAAACAAGTAATCAGTAAAGGAAGACAAATAACTTAAAAGCTTCTATAGCGAGCAGCCCCTTCTGTTGGTTCAAATAAACAGCACACGATTAACCTTGTTGCCGTTAGTCTTCAATAGGGGCTTTCTTGCCATGCATTTTCACATAGCGGACTGTTTTGAATGCGCAGTAAAAACGGGGACATTTCTGGGGACAGATCCGGGGACAGATCCAGTCGGGTACATTTCCGAGGACAGCTCCAGTCAAGGACAGACCGTCAAAAACCAGGACGGTCCACGGTAAACAGGGAGGTCTGGTCACTCTAAACTGCAGGCCTAATCCCCACACTAACTAAGAGCGACACAAACAGAAAACAATCATCAAACTCAAATTCAGGGCCTGGTTTAAAATGTTCTCTCTCTCTCTCACTCTCTCTCTCTCTCTTGGTCCGTGTCTTCATTTCTCACTATTGTGCAAGAGAGTGTGAAAGCCAGGACAGCCCATCCAGTTTAAGGGATTTGAATTAATGCAACATGTTTTCATTGCTGGAAAGCTACAATCAAACACAAAAGCTAACTTGAACAGCACCCGCCTCTGATCCCCAAGGCAGTGCACTGAAGCAAACAACAAAACCACAACAAAAGTCAGAGGTGATAGTCCAAGCACATAGCAACATGGAAGTGAGTTGTTTGTGGCCCATCAGCACCCTCTACTGTCATTTTAAGGGAATGACAATCTTAAAGAGATTTATTTTTAATTTAGTACTAAATAATGCAGCCATTTCTTGAGGAGGAGCATATATATATATATATATATATATATATATATATATATATAAACATTTTCCCCACACTCCCACAATGAATTTCCATGACCTTTCCAGTCATTTGTTTACTTTAAACTTACATTTAAAATTATTAAATTTTTTAAATGATTAAATTTAATAATTTAAATTCAGAAAAATTTGTCAGTTTGACATTTACTGAAAAACTCAAAAATACGATTCACAACAATTGACAAAATCACTATGCTTGCACGAGAGCAATATTTAATCAATTAAATATTTTAGAGCAGAGCATAATTAGAAAAATATATATTAATTAAACAAATATTCGTGACTTTTCCATGACTTTTAAGATTTGAATAATGAACATGACTTTTACTGGCTTGAATACAAATTCTCTGATTTTCTTCATGACCATGGGAACCCTGAATATTACACACACAAAAATATACATAATATATAACAAAATTATGTATTTATATAACTAAAATATTGTTGTTTACTTTTTATTTTATCATAATAAAAATGTTAAATAAGTTAGTGTGTTAAAATATGTATACTGGTTCCCTAAGGAAAATACACATTACACAGTCTGTTAAATTAATTCAATAACAATGTCTCTGTGCTTTGATTTCAAAATGCATTTCATGGCATGTCTACCAGACACAGAAGAGGAAAGACAAGGTGATTGACAGGTGGAGGGTGGGTCTGCTTTATGAGCAGGTGAAGTGTGTGCTTTCACTCTGATCAGTGTGTGTGTTGCTGCCAGGCATGGGAAAGTTTAAAGTCGACAGAGTGTGTATTTGACAGGCATGGGGAAGTCTGGGGTTGAAAAAGCATTCTTGAGTAAATACTCCTGAGGGCTTTGTTGTTTGAAGCTAAATCAAAGAATGATCATGAGCCAGTAGAACCCAGCTGTACATTTGTTAAACAATGTGTCAATTTGAAATGTGTCGATCTTTTAAAAACCCCTGGAGGAGGACACACTAATTAACTCACTCAATTCCATCCAGTCAGAATTCAAGGGCTGAAACTACATTTAGCATTTAAACAGATTGAGGTTTGCGCTCCAAACAAGAGCAGGGTTAAAAACCATTTAAATAAAACTATTCAATAATTTGTGGAAAATTAAGAATTCAATTACTGTTATAATGCTTATAATAAAAAAATTAAAAAAAGCCAAATGTGGGCTGATGAATTGGCCTGGCCAATGACTAATATAGTTTGTTAGTGTTTATGTTACTATGCTTCAAAACTAGTACTATACTGACATCTTGTGTTCACATGTCGACACGGCGGTTTAAATCTTGGACACAAGAAAAACATCTGACAACAGGCCATGAAAGAAGCTCATAAGAATGCAAGTAAACATCTAGAGATGGATATCATGGCTGTCACGTAACCCCACTGAGAGACATCACATCCCATATTATCAAGATGGCTTTTGCCAACAGACAATAGAAGAGAGATAATAGTCCCACATCAGATACAGCAGCTTTGAAATAAAGCAGATCAATATGATATAGAGGTTGTGAGGCAAATCTAGATGTGAGATACTTCCAATCACAAACAAATAAGGGTATCCATTAATCCAGTCATTATAAATTCCAAAACGTCCTACTCAGGGGAAGCACATTTTACTTGGCACATAGTTTTCCACATAGTGCCAATTCTGTCATTTGTGCCATGGGTGAATAAAAATGGTTTCGGTTAAACAAAAACGCCAGTGTCTATGAAGCAATGACATCACCATACAGATTAACTGCCACAAACAGCCAGAAAATTGTCTATAGACTGTGTATAAGAAACATATTTTTTAAACAACAAATATAGTCAATTTTGCAGTGACTTTAAAATGTACTTGGACACAGCAGTCACACTTTAATATGTATGAATTTCAAACCATTCATTACATTCAAAACTTCATTACAAACCAAATATCAAACCATCAAAATCTAAACGATGCTAGACTAACTTCACTTATCCATATTTGTAATTATTTTACCAACTGCTCCCAAGGTGATTGAAAGTTTATGTCTGAAATCAGTTCCCTTAAAGTTCACCAAAGTGTTCTAGCAGAGTAACCACAAGTGTTTTTAGAAAGTGTCATCTTTTTGCACTACTGTGTACTGGTCGGTGCTGCACTGTCTCTCACTGTGCCTATTGTCCTGTTAATTGTTAGTAATTTATTGTACTGTCCCGTACTTTTTGCACATGTTTGCACGTGCACTTTATATAGGTATGATATTTAGTCTGTGTAGTCTCATGTGGTTCTGGGTTTGTCCTATGTTGTTTTATGTAGCACCATGGTCCTGGAGGAACGTTGTCTCATTCCGCTGTGTACTGTACTAACTGTATATGGTTGAACGACAATAAAAACCACTTGACTTGACGTTCATCACAATAACCAAGGATGTGTTCCAAAACATTTTACAACAATTAACTGTCCCAATTATGTCTTTATTTTGAACAATATTTCAATTCTATGATAATTTGAAACTTATTTCTGTGAAATGCTTTTGCTTAAAGTGTTTGTGCTATCATTCTTTAAAATAAATGCCATTTGGTTTGATATTCTGTTTTGTAATACAAAGACATTCATACATTTTTACAGTATGTGTGGCTTGAGTGTCCAAAAATATATTGGGCCACTGTATCTGACTTCACAGTCAGGGAACTAATGTCCTTGTTGGTTTGACCTCGGGTCACTCTAGAAAGAGTTCAAGACAAACACAATATCTTGCAATACCAGGGCCGCGTTTCCCAAAAGCGTGGCGCCAGTGGTTTCTACAATCAACTTAGGTTTACGATGCTTTTGGGAAACACAGCCCAGGATGATACACAATGCACCTCTTTATACTGAGGCATACTTTGATGAGGTCAAAGAGTGCAGATGTTCTCAGAGGCCTCACAGGTATTGTTTTGATTCTCCCTCTTCACACAGACCGTGAATATTCCCCACGTCAACAGGTTCAATGTGAGGGTAAGACACAATATCAAACATTTCCCACTGGCAGGGCAAGAACAATGCAGGTCCACAAAACCTGTGAAAACATCACATTTAAAAAAGTATTAAAAAACTGCAAAAGTCACCAGAGCGTGATATGATAGAGGTATACTCAAGAAGATCAGTTGAAAAATGACAGCAGATATGTGATTTTTTTTTTCTCTCTTTTTTTAACCACTAAGAGAAGGTTGAAATTAATCAGCTTGTGTACATGAGTATTTAGGTTACATAATAATTGCACAGAAGGAAATGAAAAAAAAGGTAATGATCTTTACTGTATATCTGAAGTAGAACTACTGAACAAAAGAAAATCTAAATCACACACATGCTTGATAATAGCAACATGATCAGATAAGAAATCGACGCGTTGTTTCCGAAAGTTCCAGACCCTAGGATCGCCCACATTATGCCGACTCACTGACAAACGTGATGTCCAATCAGACATTTTTGCATCGGGACTGGAAGCTCGTCATGCATCAGCAGCATGAGCATGGGTTCAGATCCCACACTGAAAGCAGAAAGTAATCATGTTTGCAAAATCGGTGAAGTGCGCGATTCAGAGGTTTCTAACATTACATTTTTACTCAACTGATGGTTACGTCTGGGGTTTGTGTTTGGTACGGTTTATAAAATCTGCATTCCTCTTCACTGCATTACAGCCTGTACAGCTGAAAACAACTCGCTTCACAACTCGCTGTTGGCACCCCTCCTTGGACATTAGGCCTGGAATATGGAGCTCACATTTGCCCATACGCCCAACAACACATCACTTTGGCCACAGGGGGCAGTGTTTCAAAATTTCGGTAAGCACAGACCGATTTCAGCTAAACAAAAGTGATTTCACAGTGAGATCAGTCTGATAATAGTAGAAATTTTGTTTATAACAGAAATAATAATAATAATAATATGTTTAATATATATATATATATATATATATATATATATATATATATATATAGCGCCGTTCCAGAGCTAAAGGACACTTTACTACAAATAGGAACACAATAATACAAATACAAAGAACAGTCACAAAAACACAGTTCAGATAGCACAGTCACTGAAAGTGAATACATGAACTCAGAGATAGAAGAGATCCTACAAAAAGTCAGGGGGAGTGAATTCCATATATTGGGTGCTACTACGCTGAATGACCTGTCACCCATAATAGAGAGGCGAGATCTAGGAACAGAAAGGAGTCCAGACCCAGAAGACCTAAGCAAGCAGATCGAGTTGTAAGGAAAAAGCAATTCATGAAGATAGTGAGGTGCCAGACCATGAAGTGATTTAAAAGTAAGCAGGATGGGTTTATATTTGATGTGAAACAAAACTGGTAACCAGTGAAGCTCAAACATGAATGCGAGATGAACGCTTTGTATGTGTAAGAACTCTAGCAGAATTCTGTTTTTAAGTATTTCACATTGCCAATATTTGTCATTGAGACGTCTTGCACAGACTAAGGTCTGGCATGGGAGGCCTGTTAAAGCATGTCTGGATTATTCTAAAATTTCAGTTGTCAACATGTGCAATGATATTGTGCTATTAATGTACTGCAAAACTGTATTCTCTAGTTTGACACTTCTGTCATGCTTAAGAGCAGGGGTTGTTTGATTTAAAGGTTAAATGTGTTTTTAAAAACTATCTGATACATTGATAAATTTAACAATAGCTTGAGTGTGTTAGATAAGCCCAAAACACAGCACAAACATGCACTTTACAGATTTCACTGAAAACTTTCACAAGATAAACCACAAAACCAAGTGATTAAAAGAGATCAACCTTTAAATTAGTCTGTCATAAAACTTAAATAGTTAAATATTGATATTAAAATATGCAAATTATTCTGCATTCAGTCTAACTAACACTAACAGTTTACTGCAAAATTACTGCAGATGGTTTATTGATTGCTTTTGATGATGGTATGGGACAAATGGGAAGGGAGTAGGTTTATGGGAGCATTGTTAGAGTGTGTGTGTTTATGAATGAGAATGTTAATGTATCTAAATGTTTGTAATAGTCCTGTGTTGTGTTTACTTTATCCATGATTTTCTATTATGATCTTGTTTGTTGTAAAGAAGGGACCCCCTCGAAAATGAGATGGTTCATCTCAAGGGGCTATCCTTGAAATAAATAAATAAATATAAAAATATAAAAATACTAAAACTATTATTAGATTACAAATTATTTATATAAGGGTGTAGAGGAGCAGAAGGTCCAAATCATGATCCTTCACACAGAGCTCAAGGTGTTCTAAACACCAGTCTCAAAATACAGAGTGAGAGAGCCTGAGGGAGACAGAGAGGAGGAGGGAGAAAAATACAAAAAGATATAGGCAGGCTCAGACATTTTCACAATCTCTTTTAGAAAGTTCTCCATTAATGTTTTTGGAATGCAATTAAGTGGAGAACAGAAATTCGGTAATCTGACAGCATTGCATGTTTTAAAAAGCAATCATAAACACACACCCTGTTTTCCCCCCCAATCTCTTCACTGTATCATGGAGAAGAATGTTTGGTGTTGTTGTGCGTTTAGACACAAGATGCAGCAACAGGATCCCTGGCTTCTTTGTCAGGCGGTTTGTAATGAGCCTGTAATGAACTCATGTAAAATGCAGCAGGAAGATCATCTTTCTCACCCAGAGCAGGGGTCCCAACAACACTGATCTGACACACACATCCTCTCAAAATAGTATAATAAGGTATAAGATATAATGTATGACAAAGATAAGATATCCTGGGTGTTTATGAGATGACTGTTCATGGCTATATTTTTCTTAGAGACAAAAGCTCTCTGACAAGACTCCTTACTAACTGAAAGGCTACTGTGAAAATAATGTATACAAATTGACATCCCAAATCAGTCTTAAGATATTTCTGTGCAATAAAGTCGGGATAGACATAAATTGTTCTGATAGTTTCTGACTTTCCCTTATTTATTTATTTATATATATATATATATATATATATATATATATATATATACACACATACACACACAAAATACACACACTACCGGTCAAAAGTTTTGAAACACTTGACTAAAATGTTTCTCATGATCTTAAAAATCTTTTGATCTGAAGGCGTATGCTTAAATGTTTGAAATTATTTTTAGACAAAAATAGAATTGTGCCACAATATTAATTTATATCATTATAAAACTAAAATTTATTTAAAAAAAAAAAAAAGTTTTTGAAATAGATGACTTGGAACAAATAATAAAGAAAAGCAGCCATTAAGTGCCCAACATAGATGGGAACTCCTTCAATATTGTTTAAAATGCATCACAGGGTGAAACCTCAAGAAGTTATTCTGTTACATTTCTGTAAATTCTAGGCAAAAGGTGACCAGATGCTAAAATCTAAAGTATTTTTTTATTTATTTCAGATTTTGTTTAGTTACAACATAATTCCCATAGTTCCATTTATGTTATTCCAAAGTTTTGATGACTTTAATATTATTCTAAAAAAAATAATAAATATATACTGTATATATATATATATATATATATATAAATGAAGAATGAAAATTTTAACTGGTAGTGTGTGTGTGTGTGTGTGTGTGTGTATGTATATATATATATATAAATATATACACACACACACACACACACACACAAAGTATGTCACAGAATGAACTTATTTGACTTGATGTGACTGGACATTAAAGAAAAAGCAGTCAACATGTGGCCAGCATACATACAAAGGGAACTTCTTTAATACTGTTTAAAAAGCATCCTGGGTGGGACCTCAAGAAGTCTGGTGACAGAATGTCCTGAGGTTGTGGCAAAAAGCCATGTTACATGCCTTTTTTCTTTTCTTTTTTGGTATTAACATAATTCTCATACTTACACTTTTGCTATTTCACAGTTGATGACTTTAATATTAATCTACAATGTGGAAACTATTAATAAAAAATAAATAAAAGGCAAGAAAAGAAAAGAAGTAGGTGTGTGTGCAAAGGTTTGAGTGTTAGTGTAAATACATATAATGAAATGTGTATAACCGAGTTAACCACCTGGACTTTTTCCAAAAAAATCCCAATAGCGCTTTTTTTGCACAAGCCGAGAGTGGTCAACATGACCCGGTCCGGGTGGGGTGAAAGTCTGACCCCCTCCCGAAACTTATTTCACATTTCTATTTTTCAGCGGAGGGCATGCAAAATAAAAGTCCAACATTTTGCACTAATATTAACTTTTTAAATCTCATTTTTTGATATTTAGTTGCAGCCTCAACAATTTAGAAAAGTTTCTAACAGGCTATAACAGACACAGAAGGGGATATATTTCGCATTAATCGTAATCATATATTCTCCATTATTTCAGAGTAAAAGATGCTCTCAAATTGGGACCATACATGGACTTACCGGTTATTTCACAAACAATCGGTTGATCTCCAGATGATTGCAGGTTGAAAGATGTGTGTGCTTTTGCTGTAGATGTATATTACTTTAGTAGAGAATGCGCGCAAAATCTGAATGTGTAGCCGTTAAACGTACCTATTAACGACCTCATTCAATTCTATAACTTTTAAACATTTCCACAAACGCTGTTTTAGAGCATGTTAGCTGTTGCTAGCCATATTAGCCAATGACATGTCCATGATTTCCAGAGTGTCTAAGCAACGGACGCATTGTTACGCCCTCCATGCCTTCATCGCTGAGCTCTCCACTCTTCATTCTCTCACATGTTCCTTTCTAAACATTACGGTAATCTCTAATATCTTCCGGGTTGTTCCTTGAGTCCAGCGGATTCTTGGTGTCCAGCGGCAGATTCGCTGTAGGTCCGATGCCCTGTCCCATTACGCCCACTTGCGGATTTATTATTATTATTATTATTATTATTATTTTATGCTTTATTTGAACATACAGTTTAACAGCGTTTTACAACAAAATTAACACACAACAATAAGTATTAAGAATAACAGTAATATAAAAAATAAAGAAAATACTTTACCAACACCTAAAAAAAATAAGCTTTTTTGTATGGACCATATATTTTTCCAATTTAAATGATCAAAGAGTCCATTCAAATATGAGATTACAGGAGGGGCAGAGACAATGTACTCAAGGAATATAGCTTTTACTTTATGATTCCTTCCTCTTTTTTTCAGTGAAACATATCTCACCAATAGGTGTGTGTTTACAGGTTCAGGAGGGGGTAATTAACATTGAAGAGAGAGTATTATTTTTGAAAATCATGTGTAAACCAGATGGAATAACATCCATAACTGTGGCAAACTCTTTAGGTGTTACTGGTATATTATATTCTGAAAGAAATTATGTATACCTAAAAAGCAAACCTTCGTTATTAAAGAGCTGTCTAACATGAAATATCCCATTACTGAACCAGTAATTACGGAACAAAGATTTATTCTTAAATAAAATGTTCCTATTGTTCCATATGTAACACAGACGAGGAGAAAATGTATGCTTGTAAATAAGAGTTAATGTCAAAAGAACTTGTTGGTGAAAGTTAGATAGCTTGACAGGGCACTTGCGGATTTGGTCTTGCCTACTTACCCACTTGTCTTACGTTTTTCCGGTGTTTGGCCACTAGTATGCGAGTAGATGCGAAGACTGCGAGTGTGTGTGACTTTTAATTGTACGTCGGGACATTTCTAGACTTAACGATGTTGGTGCTGTGGTTGTAACAGTTGTTTTTGTATTTTCACTCAGCTGAAGTCTGATTGTTTTTCCTAGCAGTGACTGTTATAGCCTACTTAAAATAATAAATTAACTGAAAATGTTACCTATCTTTCCATTTATTAATACACTGGTACATTCATACTGGTTGTTGGAAGTGCATTGTGCTGTAGAAAATGTGTAAGTAAAACATTTTATAATGTTAAATTATTGTATGAAAATAATTGTAAAAGTGAATAATTTGTACTCATTTTGATGTTCAATACTTTGCACATGAAACAATGTATAAGTGTAAAACTGTGTCATCCATAACTGCTGTAAGATATGAAATATAAGCCATTTATTTCTACTTTGTTTCTCAATACACTGCAAAAATCTTAATTTAAAAAAATAAAAACCTTATTATATACACCTGTGTGATCCATTAATATCTACTAATACAAACAATTTAAATTATATGCTTTGGCTTGTTATTTATATAAGATGACCAAAGACTGCTTTACACAACTTATCAGTATGTGGTTTCAAACAACAAATAAAAAGCATTAAAATGTATATTTTAAAAACATAAAGATAAGAAAGAACCTGTGTTGACACATTTTTAATTTTAAAACAACATTTACTATACCATATATGCCACACTGGCTGATAAATTACCAAAATGACCATCAGTATTGGGCAAGAACAAACAAAATAAGGCAATTGCTGGTGAGAAGTATAACAAATATAAATATACACAAATAATATTTTGTAATTACAGTATGATGCTGATATTAAGTCATCGTCATCCCAAACATGTTATATAATTTTGAATACTTTTATTTACACTAAAATAAATATATGCTTCATTTACGTTTCACTGTATGATTTTAATAAATAACATGCTGAAAAGCTTCCCTTGATGTCATCATGGCAAAAATACACCGATCACTCGGGTAGGAGGAGTGCGGCTCTTGATCGTGATGGACTCTGGGATACACTTAGCCTGAAAGACCGCTCCGAAGCGGTATTTGCACTAGTGTGAGTTAAGTGCACTGAGCTTTGGCATGTTTTAGACATGGGACAGCCCTGAACACGTTTTTTATTAGCCCCAGATTGCAGTCTAGAGGACAATGGGGCAGGGCGACATGTTGTGGCAGAGCGACATGTGTTGCCCCCGCCCCGTTCCCTAAATACTGAATAGCACCAACACAAGGGGCAGTTCAAATGTCTCAAACAGATTAAAGATAAATTAGGAAGAGTCATTATTGTTTTAGCTAAAATTCAGGGGCAAAGGTTGATTTTGACTAATATTTACACACCTAACATTGATGATCAGGGCTTTTTTATAGATCTTGAAGGGATGTTGCAAGCTGCTGGCACCCCTCATGATAAAATATTGGGAGGAGACTTTAATTTTTTGATGGACTCAGTCCATCATGGACATTAAGCCCCCTACAGCAACAGTGACGCTTCAAAACATGTGTACAAATCTTGGTCTTACAGATATTTGGAGACATTAGAACCCATCTGGTAGGGACTACATATTTTTTTCATCATTTGAACAGCAGTGAAACACTTTCTTATGATGTGTTACATTCATACAAGCATACAGAGCAGTAAGTTTGAAGTAACTTTGGAGCAGAAGAAATAGAAATAAATATTGTGTAAATTTTCATCTTTACTCTAAGCTTAAAATTATTTTCTAGCCATTTTACATGCACGTTACAGGCACGATCATATTTTTTTATCAAGAAAATACACGTTGGATCATAATTTCTTTTTTTCTAGTAAGGCCTTTGACATGAGGGCAAAATTTGTATTCTTGATAATAATTTTTTTATTGTTTTCCTGTAAAAATTTGATGGATCTTGTTTTAGAAACAACACTGCATAAGATATTTCGTTTTTTCAGAGAATGTATAATTTAAAGTGTATTTTGTCTAACTGTACTGGCAGAATTTTTATAATCAAAACAAGTGTAAAAATCTCCCAGTGCTGAAGAAGTAATCCAAAGTATTTAGAATACGTTACTGACCTTGAGTAATCTAATGGAATATGTTACAAATTACATTTTACAGCATGTATTCTGTAATCTGTAGAGGAATACATTTCAAAAGTAACCCTCCCAATCCTGCATATGGAGAAAAGGAAATCATATAGTTGGCATTTTAATATATCCCTTTGCAAAATCCTAAATTTCAACAAATGTTAAAGGCTGAAATCACTGTTTATATGAATTGACCAGATTGAAATAAAGATATAATATGATTTTGTTGCGAAAATTGGAGTTTTGCTATTCAGGGCAAGACAGTCATACTTTGAGTCGGGGGACAAAGTAGGGAAGCTTTTGGCTAGATATAAAAGATTTTGTTTTTTTATTATGCATTCAGTCTCTTTGCAAAGCCGAAGAAGCCACTGCTCCAAAACTGCAATAACAAAGCCAGACTACAGTTTGCAAGTGCACAGGGTGACAAAGATCTTACTTTTTGGAGAAATGTGTAATGAAACAAAAATGTAACTGATTGGCCATAATGACCATCCCAACCATGAAGCATGGGGGTGGCAGCATCATGTTGTGGGGATGCTTTGCTGCAGGAGGTACTGTTGCACTTCACAAAATATATGGCATCATGAGGAAGGAAAATTATGTGTATATATTGAAGCAACATCTCAAGACATCAGGCAGGAACTTAAAGCTCAGTCGCAAATGGGTCTTCCAAAATAATAATGATCCCAAGTATACCTCCAAAGTTGTGGCAAAATGGCTTAAGGACAACAAAATCAATGTATTGGAGTGGCCATCACAAAGCCTTAACCTCAATCCAATAGAAAATTTGTGGGCAGAACTGAAAAGGCATGTGCAGGTATGGAGGCCTACAAACCTGACTCAGTTACACCAGTTCTGTATGGAGGAATTGGCCAAAATTCCAGCAACTTTGTGGAAGGCTACCCAAAACATTTGACCAAAGTTAAACAATTTAAAGGCAATGCTACCAAATACTACCAAAGTGTATGCAAGCATTTGACCAACTGGGAATATGATGAAAGAAATAAAAGCTGAAATAAATTATTCTCTCTACTATCTACTAAGGATCTCTGGGAAGAGCAAGAGAGAAGAAAATATAATATCAAGATTGAGGCATACTGGACTTAATAATAATATGTTGTTAATATCAAGGCATCATATGGGACTTTGTGAATGGTGTGGTGTCAAAGAAACCATAGAACATGTCATTATGTATTGTCGGAAGTATAGTGATGAAAGAGACCTGTTATTGGAGGAGATGAGGAGGAAAGGAGAACAAGAAATAACATAAAAAAGTTAGTTAAATCCAAACGGTACTGGGAAACTTTTCAGTAGTGTTTAGGTCCCTGGAAAGCACAGGTTTTATTGGTAGGATTTAATTGATTAGATTATATTAAAGATAAAGATATTCATGGATAAATAGAAATAGACATGTTTTGCACTAAAAATAATACCTTTGGAATAAACTACGTGTGGAGTTTACAACAATAACAATGTATGTTATAAGAGAAGACACGGGCAATTTTGCGACATGCAGGTGTCAGTTTACGGCTCTCCCCATTCATTTGTAAAGTATCCGAAAACGGTGACGTTCTGTCGTAACTCGCTAGTTGACCGTTACGCCCACTGCTTTCCAGCCGAGCGATTTTTCACATCTACCAATGATCTTTATGAGGAATGCTTGCCAAAAAATAAATGGGGAAATTTGTAATGAGTAATAGTTATTTTCGTATTTTCTAAATATAAATGGATTAAACCTTAAACCATAAACATTTTTATTTAAGTCGTTTTAAATGAGCACACAGTGGTTCGTTCTCTCTCTCTCTCAATTCAATTCAATTCAATTTAACGAGCTTTATTGGCATGACAAAGACATTTTGTATTGCCAAAGCAATTACATCTCTCTCTCTCTCTCTCTCTCTCTCTCACACACACACACACAAACACACACACACACACACACTTTATTAAGTTCAACTCACTCACCTTAATCGACTGGGGACTGGACCAGCCAGTTTTTGTTTTGGTATAGTGCATTAGAGGAAATGTAGTTTTTTCTGCGATTCAAATGAACGTCTGTGTGTCCACTTAAAACTACATTTACCAGAAGCCCCTTAAAAAGCAGGCGCAACTGCAACTTGTTGCTTCGTGCCGGAATAGGGGTGACCTCCGATTTACCCGAGTAGTGTGAGAGCCGCTGTCATTCTGAACCAGCTGAACATGGTAAGAAAAACAAATACTTGAACTTAAATTCATATGAAATTGTGCGTTCGTATTGTCATGTTAGTATAGGTTGTTATAGGAAATTTGACTTTCAGAGTTATTGCAGCTCGCCAACTAATATACAAACTCTTGTATTTATCTATGCATATTGAGCTGATCTGCTTGGCTGAGACATGATCTTGATCAAAGGACATGTTTGAATGGTACTAATAATTGCAGGTGATATTCCTAATATAAGCAGACTGTTCTGACATTTTGCAATTTACTTGAACTTGTTTTACTTAAGTACTCTCTAACCTGTGTTCAAGTCACACTTAAGTGAATAAATAGCTACTTTCATTTGCAACTCATTTTAAAATCCACAGTGGTGCTGAGTAGTGAAACTGAACAAATGGAGGAAAGTCTCCTAGTTTAAAAATATCGCACACCATGTAATTCTGGGGTCTTGACTTGAAGTGTTTGCCAAGACAGTCCTATTTATATGTTCTAATGTGGTGAGCCTCATGAGCTCCTCTGTCCTGGTAGTGACCTAGATGTTGGCTACATTTCTTTCTGAATGCTTATTCTTCCTCTTTTGTGCTGTAGGCTGAGCCTATTAGAGTCCTGATAACCGGCGCTGCAGGGCAGATCGCCTATTCCCTTCTCTACACCATCGCCAAGGGAGATGTCTTCGGCAAAGATCAGGTAGAGGAAGGATTTGTCTTCTGCAATGTCCTGTCACATCCAATTAAAGGCAATTGCTACATTCAGTATGCTCTTTGACTAATTCCTGGAAAAGGCACCATATGTGTCGACACCCAACAGCTGATGAGAAAAGTAACACAGGTGCAGGTCAAAAGTACTACAATGTACACAATATGCTCACTCTCCCTCTTTCTTTCTCAGCCTCTCATACTGGTTCTGTTGGACATCATTCCCATGTTGCCAGTCCTGGATGGTGTGGTTATGGAGCTGCAGGACTGTGCTCTCCCAATTCTGAGAGGTACACACAATCAGAAAGGGGTGCCTCTTTAAACAGTTCTGAGAGTGTACTGGGGCCCTGTGTTCTCTGGTCTTTGTGCCAGTCCTGCAGTCTTAAAGGACTGTGTTTGCATTGCTCTGGTCTCTCGTCTGATTGTCTGTCTATATGATCCCCGTTTGAAAGGGCAGCTATTCTTAGGATTGTGGTTCCCATCAGAGGATGGTATGTAGCAACAGGAAGTTCAGGAGGCCAATTCAGGATGGGTGAATGTCACAAAAAAAGCTTGCCACAGGATGTTTAATCTTCATTTTGCATAAAGTTAATGCATCCTATTTTGTTAACCAGTTACATTTTTGCATTGTGACATTATTATTATCATTAATCACCCCTCCCCCAGTTTTCAGTAATTTAATGATTTAGATTTATTATAATCTGATTATTCTCAAAAGTGGTTCTCTTTAGATCTCGTAAGAAATTACTGTACTACAATAAAAAAATACTATAATATAATTACTATAATATATACAGTATGCATGATATATATATACTTGTGAATAATTTAAATGCCCAAAAATATGAATGGTCCTAAAGTTAGGCTTCATTTTCATGCAAAATATCATTTATTTGTGCTTTTTGGGGGAAATTAGACCTGGACTTGTTTTTAACAGGCTTCAAGATAGAGATGACCCCCTGTTAATTATTTACCTTGCATGAATGTTCTCTAATTTTATTCTTGAGAGTATGATATACAGTAGCAGTATTTCCCAAAAAGCATTTTTGCTGTATCAGAGTCTTTTCAGAAGCTGAAGGCAAATGGCATGCATGCTTTTCGATCACATACTGTATCTACAGTGATATGTTCAGTACTGAATGAATTCAAATGTCTTATACAGCAGTTTCTTTCACCTTCTCTGTCCTTTCTTTTAAAAACAGTTAGATACCTGTGTGTTTACTAGAGACTCCATGATGTTACTATATGTTGTTGTTACTCTACATCTATTCTGATTCCACTGTCTGTTCCTGTGTGTTCCAGAGGTCATCCCTACCGATAAAGAGGATGTTGCATTCAAAGATTTGGATGCCGCCATCCTGGTGGGGTCCATGCCAAGGAGAGATGGTATGGAGAGAAAGGACCTGCTGAAGGCCAACGTTGCTATCTTTAAGTCCCAGGGGGAGGCACTTGACAAGTATGCCAAGAAGACAGTCAAGGTGATTAACAGGCCTTTTTGTTTTACATAAGGTGCTAGAATATAATCACAATATCTTTATAAATATGAGTGGACACAATATGCTTCATACAGATGTGTTTTTCAGTCATCCACCCAAAACCTACCCCACCAACAGTTGAACAACAGAAAATTAACACAACTCAGTTAAAATTATGTACAAAATATATTATTATGACAGGATTTATTAGCTTCTTTTTATGGATATTTTATAAACGTATCTTTCCTGAAGAACAGTGGAATTAAATGGCTCTGGTCATGTGGCTATTTGCACCACTCATGCAAAAAATGTGCACTGCCATTTACAATTGATAATTTTATGTAAAATACATCAAAAACTAATGTTATACCCCGGTCACAATTGTAACCGTGGGATTAAATGGGTTAACCCATTTAATGGGTTAAACCATTAAATGCTTAAATAAGGCTTACACAATGCATTATTTATTAGTTAAATATTTGATCCTCACATTTTACTGTATAGGTTCTAGTTGTTGGTAACCCAGCAAATACCAACTGTTTGATCGCGGCCAAATCTGCCCCCTCCATCCCCAAAGAGAATTTCTCCTGTTTGACACGTCTCGATCACAACAGGGCTTGCTCTCAGGTAAGATAACTCCTTGTGCTGGATGGTGTACTGAATCAATTTTACAACAGTATGAAACTACTGAAGTCATTGTAAACCTGCATGAATTGATTCTACATTAATATTTAAAAAGCCATGGAAAAGTCCTGGAATTCTTTTATAGTGAATTTGCTTTTCTTTTTTTCTGAAACTTTCATCCACTAGATAGAAATTAAAAATGACTAGTAAAGGTTAAATGTATGTCTCCTGTTCCACACTGAGTTGTACTGCACAATGTGTCCTCTAGGTGGCAATGCGTTGTGGCATCTCTGCAAACAGTGTGAAGAATGTAATCATCTGGGGAAATCACTCCTCTACACAGTACCCAGATGTCAATCACTGCAAGGTTAATGTGCAGGAGAAGGACATGACTGCCTTTGATGCAGTGAAGGACGATGCCTGGCTGAAGGGAGAGTTCATTTCTGTAAGTGCTGTCTGCTTTGCTGCCTTCTTCCTGTAGAGCTCACTGTCAGCCAGTTTATTGTGCACAATACTGCTCAGTGGTCAAGAATGCATGCTAATGTAAAAGTGAAGTGTGTAATTTCTGTGCCACTAGCATTACCACATGCAATTGCAAAAATAATTATTTAAAATTTTATATAGATTTTCCAAACACTTCCCCATCTTACAGTGGATGGCCAAACAGCTTTTTGGGGAAATCAACCCAAAAATTGCTTAATTATAGTTGTCTGCATATTAAGCTGGGATTGGGGGAAAAAAAAAAAAAAACAACATTTACATTGAAACTTTAAAATACAAATTTTTATACTTCACCTTTAACGGTTAGTTTAATCTTCTGCAGTCTACTCTCTCATGTATATGCAATGTGTGCTATGTCACTGTGAGTAGGATTCTATACGTTAGTGTACAGTACATGTAGCAACAGGTTGAAACGTTATTCAGTGTTATCTGAGATATAATGGAACTTATCAATATTTTATGGACAATTGTCCAATAAATAGTCCTTCACAGATGATTTCCTTCTAGTTACACAGTGATTGATATTTTTTATCTTGTTATTTATCAGAAAATTTGGATAAACTTGACTTCTGGTTGCAGTGAAATGATCAGAATTGTTATATTGTTATTTCTCTGTCTCTCTCTCTTTCTTTAGACAGTGCAGCAGCGTGGTGCTGCAGTCATTAAGGCCAGGAAGCTCTCCAGTGCCATGTCAGCTGCTAAGGCTATCTGTGATCACATGAGAGACATTTGGACAGGCACTCCTGAGGTCAGCTTTGTAGGGGTCCTTCACAAGAGGTTGACACTGGGAGACCAGTGCTATGTCTCTGAATTTGTTCATATTTGCATTTTGTCTTATATTGTATCAACACAACAAATATAATAATGGAGTGTCTATTTGCACACCCAGTTGCAAATAGCAACTGCCACACAGTATATTTGCACTTTTAGATTAAGGGCAGTAATAAGACAGTAAATCAGATGAAACTGGGAGAAAAATAATACCTAACCATCCATTAAAACAGTCTAGCTTTGTTAAATGTTAAGTTGGGATCATTGTGAGGAGCTCTATGGAGCATAACATTTTAGGGCTCAAAACATACACCAGGAATATACAAGAGTAGATGACATTATTTGCCCTGAAGTGTTTTCTCCACCTCTAAACAAATATGCTTTTTATTAAATTATTTGTATTTTTTTATGATATGTTTGCATAACATGTAATGTGTAATTAATGTTGAATTGACTTCTTTTGTAATACTGCACACAAGGGAACCGTTTTAATTGGACACACTAGGTTTTTATAAGAAGGGCCACTTTTAACTTAACCACTTTCACGTTTGTTTTTGTAGGGTGAGTTCATCTCTATGGGTGTCTATTCCACTGGAAACTCTTACGGAATTCCCGAGGACCTTATTTACTCATTCCCTGTTACAGTCAAGGTTTGTCCAGAAACTTGTCCAAAGTCTATCTCTGATTTATAACCTCCACCCCATGACTTCATCTGCTTAGAATCCTTTGATAATCCTTTCATCATGTTGTGAACTAGAGTAGAATTGTTAGCCACTATTGCAACACACTGAGAATTGCGACGTTTTGAAGAATTTGATGTTGATAGTAATCCATATAATGTCTCGCATTCTAAACTTTTCTTTTTGTCTGCTTATTGTCAGGATAAGACCTGGAAGATTGTCAATGGGCTTGCCATTAATGACTTCTCAAGAGCCAAGATGGATGCAACAGCAGCTGAATTAGTGGAGGAAAGAGACACTGCTGTCTCTTTCCTGGGTGTTTGACTGGAAACCCAACCATCTACACTGCAATTAGATGCCTCTAGAAGCATGGCCGTAAAACACTTCTGAATATATTTTTGAATCTTTGTTCCCCTGAAACTCTGTAACACAACTTCTAGAAATATCTGTAATTGAATTTCCTAAATTCTTATCACAGCTTGGTTAAATCCAGAATGCTGACTGACACTTTAGGATTGGAATCTAGTCCTCACTGTGCAGCAGGGACTTTGGTTGTTTTCCTTCCCCTGTTGGGTCCTCCACCTGACAACAGCTCAAATGTGAGGAAACAAAAAGTAGTCTAAATCAAGACAGTATCTAGACTGGCCTTTTTTATCTAACTCGAAGAGGAGCTGGAGAAAAGAGGGCCAAAGTCTGCGAAGGACTTTGAGTATATGAATTAAGTCATTCTGTGGCATTGTCCAACCCTTACATTAAAGTATCATCTGTTACATGTTAAACAAGTGTTTTGTGGAAATCATGGGGGAAATTTAATGTGTCAGTTAAAGTGGTTATGGCAGTGTGGTGACTGTTACAGATTTGTTTATGCAGAATCCAGTAATAAAACTCAGAAATGTGTTGTTGCACTAGTCTCCTTCATAGCAGACATTGATATGATGTGAAAAACTCTTTTCAACATTTAAGTTAACCATGGATGCTACCTGAAATTTTGCAGCATGCTCAGTGTATCAACTTAATTGTAAAATCAGGGTGTCGTTTTAAAATCTCCTGGACCTCGCTCTCATTTGAAATACTGGTACCACATTACAAAACATAACATGCACTATGAACAAGGGAGGTCTGGTGGTATGAGGGGCATTTTTTGTGGCGTCTATGGTTGCAGACGTGGCCATAAGAGCCTTGAGCCCTATCAGGGATCAGCCAATGAGATTTGCCGCTCCGAAAATGCCGCCTTTTGATTGGTTACTGCAAAAAGTTTTACCGACTCTTGTGATATTCAATCTCGTGATGTGCACTGCTGCTGCCTGGTAGTTTTTATTTCTTTACTTCAGAAATTAACACACACAAAAAACGATTATTGTGTATAGTACTTTTGCTTTAAAAAAATGTGTCCTCTTGTAATCCATTCATTTAAAACAGTGATGTAAAACGCACTGATGTAGGCTAAATAATAACAATCTAAAATAAAACAGCGAACGAAAAATTGGTGACAGCTGACGTATGTAATGTTGGTCTCCTAGCAACTATATTTTAACCTGCCATGTTGCTCAGGGAGTTTCTAAATTATCTTTATATCGAAGCACTTCCGCATTTTTTGGCGGCCCTACGCTGCTGTTTCTGAGAAAAGAACGTTGGTTGGCTAGAGAGGGAAACGCGTCGCTACTCCGGAACCACCTTCAACTGCTCAACGATAACATTCTCCTGCAATCAGAGTAAGATATTTCATATTTACTTTACATCAGGAATTGCCATATTCAAAAATGTACACCATGAAATCACTCCTATCGTGCTTCCAAATTCCTAACTCATATCTGGGTGTTTATAAGCAACATTTGTTTCGGTGCAATCAGAGAACGCAAAGGTTTTTGCTTTTGGGGTTTGCACGATGCTGGAGAACATAGCTGCTCTGTTCTTGCGAAATAAAGGCAAAAATAGTAATAGTATGTAATGAATTACTCTTTTATACTACCATTAGTGCAGTTACGGACATTGTACATGCCAAACGAAATCATTGCAACCACTAACATTGAGTTCCATAAAAATAAAAAATAAATGAGCTTTTCTGTTGTGCGTTTCTTTTTTTCTTCTTCTTTTTTTTAACGAAAGTGTACATACACTTATCCCTTAACGATAATCTTAAAAACCACAGTAAGGACTTATGGTCATTTGAAGACGTGGTTGAGGAAGTGGGACTCGACTACAATGTGACGTGTTGAATTATGACGGGCCGAAACGTTCTGAGTAACACCAGTGCAGTTCCTACAGGGAGACAGACGCGCAAATAAATTCACCTTTTAATATTACACACTTTCCGCATTGAGCAGCAACTGCGCGGGCGAGTAAAGGTCAACGAGGCAGCCTTTTATTCGCGCTACATTTTACTCGATAGAACAGTGGGAGGAGAGAAAAAGAGAGATTGTGATGGTTCATTTAAAAGCGCATGATCGCCAGAGGAAACAAACTGATAGACGATGAGAGAATCGATCATCTGACCTGTCCTTTTCCAATTATTATATACTACCAGCGGCAATAAGCCTCTCATACCGTCTTCATCTATGCTGCTTTTCCCCATGACTTGAAGGCTGGATTAGGAAGATAAAACCACGGGATTACTGTTGTTGTAATTTTTTAATCATATACTTTATGACTATGTCGCTTTACGTTGAAGGTAAGAACTTCAAGTTATAGGCATGCTGTCACACTTTAAGGTTCTTTTAAGGTTGATTTGGCTCTCTCGATACTTCTAATGTAATTGGTTGAAAATTGGTTGAAAAGGATTAGTCAAGCCTCTATACACTGGGAATGTCGTAGAACAGCAATACAGTCAGAGCAGAGAGAAATCGTCTGAGCAGAAATGACAGGGTTCATTTGGATGCATTTATTGAAACCATGTTGTAAAGTTCAGACCTGTAGCGAGGTCCATTCCTCACTTTGGCATGAGTTGTCAGATCTCTGGTTCTTTTGTAATTGAAGAGGTTTTATATTAGACATGATTATGTACGTCATTGATTGAAGTCTTGTGACTGCCTGCGTTTGTCAGTCTTTTAAAAGTATGTCTAGTGGGACTTCTATCCAGTGTTTGACTGCCCTTTGACCCATGTGTAACACATAGTCCATGGCAGCGCTTGCTGAGAGGTTGTGTGTAAACGGAAATGCACAATGCTGTTCAAGAAACTATTCAGGGGATTTCATTTTCCACTGTAAAAAAAAAAAGAAGTGCTGCCATTACATTAAGCAGGCATTTCTAATATGATCTGACTCTTTAAAAAGGCGTTCGTTGGTGTAACCTAATCTAGTCAGGCTAATTCAGTTGTTAAATTATATTTTTGACTTTTTTTTTTATCTAATAGTTTACCTTTGCTGCTATATCCCCAGAGGAAGTGGATTTCCATTCAGATTACTATGTAGTGTGTACATTTTGTAGCTGAAGAATTTGCTGTTTGTATGTGCAAATATGGAACTTCGTGGTTAAGATAATCAGATGATTAAGATAATCAGATGATTAAGATAGAAGTAATTATTTGCATTGCTCTCTGAAATGATTTATTCTGATTTGGTCAATAATTGCATTCTACTGTCATATATTTTTGTAAATGAACATTAAACTGTGTAATGATCATTGTCACAGGCAAACGATTTCCTACATAGCTGTGCTAGCTTCATATCACTCTGCTGTCTTTTTTTTCCTCACATGAAACTCAAAACAATATTTAATGTTAATCACTTTTTTTGGTCATCAAATAGCCAGTCATTATTGGAAGAAAAAACTGATCACCCTGTCAGGGTTTATTTTGTGATATTAACTGTCTGACTGCACACTGTCTCTTACAAATAGTTCACCCAAAATAAAAATTGTCTCATCGTTTACTCACCCTCATGCCATCCCAGACTGACTTTCTTTCTTCAGCAAGAACACATGTAAAGAAAAATAGAAAAATATCTTAGCTCAGTAGGTTTTTAAAATGCAAGTTGATGATGATCAGACCCTTTTAAGTTCCTAAAAGTATAGACAGTCAGCATATACATCATCCATTCGACTCCAGTGGTTATATGAATGTTTTCTAAAGCGATGTGTAATTTTGAACTCCTGGTTGTACCATAGTTGGGCCCATTTTAAAAGTGCTAGCGCTAAGCGCTACGCTATACAATAATAAATATACCCAATCAATGGGCACTAGTAAGTCTAGGCACAAGTGGATATGGTGAAATTGCAGCCGCAAAGCGCTAATGGGCTGGGTTAAGTGCAATTTAATTCTCCGGTTATTGCACCATCTGCATCCTATTGTATAGTCCATTCCCTGTCAAGCACCAGCAAGATAAACCAAGACCACACGCTCATAAGAAGCTGGTAGTGTGATTGGGCTGTATGCAATGAATCAGAAGAACAGAAATATGGACTAGCGTTCTTTTGTGCTTTAACTGCGTCTTTGTTAAATGTCAGGCAAATTTCTATGGCAGTGACTAGCTCCTTTTATATGCTTGGAAAATGGGGTTCTCGTCAGGATGAGGATGTAGGCTCTGTTGAATTCAAGAGAATGTAAGTATTAATAATCATATTGATTGAGTGATGCACAAATCATGGCTTGTATTAACAGTGATTATATTCACTTCTACCTGTCTATTTTAAAATGAAAATATTATCAAAATAACGAAATTGTCAAAAAATCCTATATAACCACCTCCTGTAAAATCCAAATATTTTACCCTCACCAACTTCTTCCCCTGGCCTCTTTTGCAGTGACTTAAAAATCACTCTACTACTACAGGTGAAAAGATTTGTTGTTGCTTGTTGCACTGCCCATCACGTCAAAAAAATAGAGCCCTATACCTGGAGAAAGTGTACTGTTAATTACTGTGAATAATAGCATCTGATAAATGACCACAAAACTATCCAACATTCCAAAAAATCTTATACATTTTGAGTCACTGTTGAGGTTAGCTATATTTGTAGGCATATTTATGTTAGACAATGTAAGAACTTGTTGCTTGGCCAGAGTGTCATCAGTATTTTACAAGCACAGATAATAATTATGAAAAAAACAGAAATGTTCTCTTATTCACAGTACCAGCTGTCACTTTGGGTTAGTGGCCATTTTGAACATTTAATGTCACATGCCTTCTTGCTCGGAGCCAAGGTGTTTTATTCCACTCCCCTTGGCAGTATCTTAGAGATTTAATTCCTGGCAGAACAATGAATGACATAATTGCATACAGATCATATTTGTTTAACCGGACAATATTCAGTCACACACACACAAAACACTTTGTGTTTTCATTGTATTCTGATTTGCCAGGCCAATTGAGTCTCTCTGGGGCTACATTGATGTTGAAATTGATGCATTGATGCTGGCAGTTCCTGCTCAGAAGCATGCCACAAACTCAGGATCTTATAGTACCCTTAAGATTTATCAAATAGAATTTAGTTAAATCTCTATATGTCTAAACCCTCTTTAGGATGAATGAGTGTGTTTGTGGTAAAACAGGAAAATTGAAGTCACTCCTTAAGCATTAATCTGAAGGACTACAGCCATTGTAAATGGGCAGTTTTACAGTAATTTAACCCTGAACCTATTGGATAGTGTGTTTATTACAATCAGCAAATGAAACGCACGATAAGAGATCCGTGCTTTCATGCCCTCTGGAATAGGAATCCTTTTCATTGTGGGCAAGTAGGAAAGCTGTTGTTTTATGTCATGTGCATGTAATATCATAGTAATTAAGATGTGTTACTGTACAAATATAAAGCCAATATAAATGGCATAGATAATCATTGGTCTGTTGCTAGTGCTTATTTGGAGGTCAATCAAATGTATTGGTCTTTTAGGGATTACTCACACTAGGCCCGCTTGTTGCCTTGTACCTAGGGCTGGGCGATATGGCAAAACAAATTATCACAATATTCTTTTTCATATAATACGATATTGAATCACATTTGCACATTGCACATTTTTTTTAATTTACAAAATAAAAAATAGTAATTGTTTTGTCTTCATCCTTGTCAGAGATGATGACATCTGAATAATTTCACAAAATTAGAACTCAAATCTATGTTTATTATTAAAGGCTTGGAACATGCTGATTAATAAAACTAAATTTAGAAAGAAAAATCGTTATGGTCTAAAAGCACTCTAGAAACACGCACCTCCTGTTTACACACATGTGGGGAAAAGAGGATGCGGGTGCGGACCGGGACAGGGCATCAGTTAAGCATGTTTCAGTGCTAGAGAAAAATATTCAAGAATACAGAGCAGAAAGATCATATATGATGTAACCGGTGCTGTTGTTTTGTCACGCTGCTCACTAGAGACAATGAGAGGGCGTAACCATCGTCATAATGTCTTGCAGTCAAGATCTAATCAATATGGGGTCCGAATCCGGAACGCAGTGACCTGCGTAGTGGGGGCAATGGCAACTTCATACAGTCTGAGGCTGCGTTTCCACTGAAGCAGAAGAAATCTGCACAAAGTCACTCCCAACGCTAGGGAACCGCTTGCCCTGCGCTGCTGTCAATTTTACAATCCACCTTGCGAGCTTGACGCTCGGCTTCCATAGGAAGGAATTGAAAGTGTGTTGTATCCAGTTGTTCCTGCATAGTCTCGTCTGCCCAAATTCCAGTAAACACTGCACATAACCCATAGACTAATGTGATCCCTTTGCCCAGTCGCATCATTGTCATCATGTTTCGCGTTCCGTTATGGTTAG
Organism: Moxostoma hubbsi; assembly: GCA_032164185.1. NCBI lineage: Eukaryota > Metazoa > Chordata > Actinopteri > Cypriniformes > Catostomidae > Moxostoma > Moxostoma hubbsi. The sequence goes on from JAVLUX010000023.1 coordinate 14,434,602, forward strand.
CGATCACACTAGATGCTTACCGCGCCTGAGCCAACTGAACCATGCCCAAGCCCACCTCTTCAAGTGGGCCAAGGCACAGTTCAGCATACCGGCACAGTACGGAGCAATCACACTAGTCAAACGAACTGGACTTTGGGGGTCAAACGTGCTCAGGCATGGAACAGATAGCCTAGTGTGAGTACACCCTTAGAGTTTGTGCATATAAATAGGAAGGTTTTGATTGTGAAGTTTTTGGGAAAGTAACACTGTGATGTTTGGCTTTAATTATAGGTCTGAGTAAGGATTTACCGAGCAATATCAACGGGATGGCTCAGTTCCAGGAAGTGATGCGACAGCAGCTGGAGAGCTCTATTCATGCTGAGCTGGAGAAGCTCTTGAGCACAGTCAAAGGCATAGATGCTGAGGTGAGATATGGACAGCATCTTAACCCAATTACTTGCAAACTAAGGATGTGCACAACAGTTAAGACATCTGTCCAGCACATGTTAACACTAAATAGATAAACAGCGCAGACGCACACTAAAGCATATTTGATCAGCCCCTAACCCGCCATATACAAGAAAAACTGGCCCTAACCCGGCCGGAAAACCCAACGTTTTGTCGGAACTCGTCGAGTTCGGGTCAGGTTGAAGACCTCTATTGCACGTGTCAAATAACCAAACAGTAAATTTGGTATTTAAATAGTGGCGCGTCGAATGATTAACTGAATGTCGACTATCCGTGCACATCCCTATTGCAGACCAAGACACTTAAACCAAAATGTTGACTATCTCAAAAATTCTGGTAACCAATTAATCTTTTTTACTATGAGTACGATTTATTTAGGTGTGATCATGAAATTTAGGGCCTATTACACTTCATATATCTTGATTGATCAGATTGATATACAATTGGATATGCCCATTCCATATACACTTTGCCACATAAATGTGTCTTTGCAAAATCTGATCTACTATTGCCACGTTATATGCGGATAGAAAAGTGTACGCTGACGTAGTTCTGTTTGGGAGGAGGAAAGTTTGCATATGTGACCTTAACAACCAGATTTATTTACACTTGGCTGTGTCTCAAATGTGCTTTGGAGGGCATTTATACTTGCACTTTTCAGGATCGGAAAGCGCATAAAGTGACCAAGTGTAAATACCTCCTAAAGGCTCATAATGTCACAGAGCTTTCAGTGGAAACACACAGGTCATGCTTTCCGTTTGGCGATTCTAGACCGCAGTGTTTCCAGCTCCATATGGTAATAATCAGGTTTCACAGTCACTACGGTGACACATACTGTCTGCTTGTGTCAACCCCTCCCTCTCTGTTACACACTGACGCCTAATATACCCACCAGCCATTTACTACAGATGACATATTAAAATCCACACCCTGCTTACTTGAAGTACAATAAGTTGATGTAAAGATAATTATGTCATTGTGAAGCATGAGTTTACATGTTTATATGTCTATATCGATTCTTAAATCCCAAGATCGATCTTTCACTTAATGCGCAACCCTTTACTTCAATGAGAAGAAATCACTCTCATTTGCAACCAAATTTTCGCGCTATGCGACTAAAGTGAATATATTTGGCAACTGGCTGGTTAATGTTTATATTTCACTCTATTTCAATTACTACACCGTAATTGTGTAGTTTAGTCGTTCAGCAGCGAGATCCTTTCACAGCATGTTGATAGGAAAAGTTGTCATTTGAATACAGTCTCTTTTAATAATCTTTCTGTTATTTACAGTCAGTTGTTGATCAAAAACATTAAATCTAATCATGCATCGCACAGATGAAGTAAAGCCATTCAAGTCCTCTCTAGTTAACATGCGCTCATTTAAAGGCGCTGTTTACAGAAATGCTTTTGTTAAAGAGACAGTACCGGTTTTAGCATGTGTTCAACATATTGATGTAAATACTTGTAAATAGTAAAAATAATGCAATTTAAAAAAAAGATGGAACAAATAATGTATGAACTATAACTTCTGTATTGATTGGATACATGTATTTGTTCATTTTTATAAAGCCAAAATGATGAAAAGTAATAAAATTTCCTAATTTTCCTAATATAGCTGTAATGTATCATTAGTTGGTAGTTAAATTATTTTATATGTAAGCAAAAGGGACATTATAACTGAAATAAACCCATATGAATTGATATTGAATTAATCAAATCAGAATCGAATTGAGAGCTTGTTAATCATAATCGAATTGAATTGGAAAATCTGTATCAACACCCATTTAACATGTACTGTAGATGACAAATGTTATTTGAGCTAAGTGCAGTGCTTTAGTAGTGTCTGAAGAGGTGGGCATACTGTGACTTTATATATAAAAAAAAAATGAGAGAGAGATGGAGAGAGAGAGAGATGGAGCGTGTGCGATTACTTGTTGATAATGCTGTAGTCTGTTGTACGTTTTCTGAAGATAATGTCATTTTGGTGAAATACATCCTATTTTCTCAGTGGAAAAATAGCCATCTAAGGAGTATTCCTCCCTATTTCGCGGTAGTCTGTACACAAGAGTCTTTTAATATAGAAACCGCAATGTCCTCTCAATTTTAACATTAACAAAGTTTACATATAGTGTTGCACAAACTACCACAAGTTCTAGAGTTTGTTAGTAGAGTGCTGACTATTGGATATTTAGTCCTCTGTAAGAGGGGACAGTCCTGTTTTTAATGAGAAATATGCTGAATAACTCGTAATTTGATAACTCTCTTTTTCAGGTGTCTAAGAAGGACTTTGAAGGCTTTAGGAATTTATTCCACCGATTTCTCCAGGTGAAGGGACCATCAGTTGAGTGGGCAAAAATCAACAGGCCTCCTGAGGACTCTGTAAGTTAAGCAACAGATCACATATCGTACACAAGCTAATTTTTTACACTCACACAAGGCTGATCTAGCCTAGATTTATATATTGTGACCATTGAACCTATGAACTCAATACAAAGAGAAAGTCAAGTATATCTGTATGCAGTTCAAGCTAAACCATTGCAACAGGGAGACAGATGGAATTGCTATCGGAGACTTTGCTTTGCTTTGATATTAATGTGTGGGCATTAATATCACCTCAGGCTCTGGTAATTGGCCAGCTGTGTTTGAAAGCTGCCCACATTCCAGCATGAATTAATTTTTTATTTAGTGTTGTATTGGATTCATTATTAGAGAAGGAAAGCAGGATAATGAAAACTGTGGGTTTAAGTACAGACAAAGTGGACAAGTTATTATCCTGTTGGGTGCATGTGTGTGTGAGAGAGAGAGGGAGACCATGAGCAAAGCTTATTTTTAAATTTATTGGTATCTATGGGCAGGGGTAATGAAGAGAAATCATATACAAAAGTGTCTCTTGATTTGATTTGTGTGTGTGTGTGTACACGTGTGAGCGTACATGTGTTTGTGTGTGTCTGGTTGTATTAAAGGGACAGTTCACCCAAAAATGTAAATTCTCTCATCATGTACTCACCCTCATGCCATCTCAGATGTGTATGACTTTCTTTTTTTTCTTTTTTTGAAAAATATTTCAGCTCTGTAGGTCCATACAATGCACGTGAATGGTGATCAGACCTTTTGTAGCTCCAAAATCATATAAAGAAAACATACTATAAAAGTAATCCATAAGACTTCAGTGTTTAAATGCATATCTTCAGAACAATATAATAGGTGTGGTGAGAAACAGAAAAATATTTAAGTCCTTTTTACTCAATCTCCACTTTCACTTTCAGAAGTAAAAAATCTGTGGAGATTTAAAGTAAAAAAAAAAAAAGGATTTAAATTTTGATCTGTTTCTCACCCACTCCTTTTATATTGTATCTGAAGATATGGTTTTAACCACTGCAGCCTTATGGATTACTTCCATGTTTGCTTTGTGATTTTTGGCAACTAGCGTGTGCGTGTGTATATGTGTGTGTGTGTGTGTGTGTGTGTGTATATATATATATATATATATATATATATATATATATGTGTGTGTGTGTGTGTGTATATGTATGTATGTATATATATATGTATGTATGTGTATGTGTATATATATATATATATATATATATATATATATATATATATATATATATATATATATATATATATATATATATATATATATGCTAAAATACTCACTGTTTCAAAAGTATAGCCACAAGACGAAAACAATATGCATGTTAATGTGATTTTAGTGTGATAAAATTATTAGAAACCATTTCTGTGCAGAGTCTCATCCAATTTTACAACTTCATTGCCATGACGACATAAGGCTGTAATCCCTAAATCGAATGTAAAATGGCAATTTAAACACTTTACAGCTAAAATAATACACATTATAATAATACACATTTTAATAAAATGATTAATGTTTGTGCATTTATACAATTATAAGCTTCACATTTCTGCATTTAAACCCTTCAAAAACTGTCCCCATTCACTTCCATTGAAAGTGCCTCATTGTAACCTTTTTAAAGAAAAGCAAGGATGAGTCATTTACTTTTTTGTGGAAGTCAACATTATGCCACAAATACTGTTGATGATTAAACTTAACTTGGATTGAACATAGAATATTCCCTGCGAAAAGACCCTTGTAATATCACATGTCTCTTTTATAGTTTCAGAAGAGATCTCAACAATGTCACACACTGTGCTTCGATTTGCCGGTTCATAATTTAATAGGACTTAACTGAGAACTCCATTAACTCACATGAGCTAAGAAAGAGCAACCTCTTAGCAATTACATTTATCCACTGGGTATAGTCAGAAAGATACTGCATTACATTTACATTTACGCATTTGGCAGACGCTTTTATCCAAAGCGACTTACAGTGCCCTTATTACAGGGACAATCCCCTAACGCATCGAACATGGGAAACAATATTCTGTATAATATCTCAGATATGTCCTGTTTGGATATTGTCTCTGTCTCAAATTCTCTCTTTGTGTGGCACTGAGGGTTTGACAGATTGTTGTTTTGACCCTCCGAAACAGAGAGATCTGATGTGCTGTAAGGAGGTATAGTTGTGTTGGATGTGTAATTTATGTGTCGTCTCATAGGGTGAGGCATGTATACTGATCTGTGTAGTCTGCACTCTTCATGAACAGGATATTAAATATCTCACTCCAGTAAATCCTGTTTTGAGTGCTCACACAAAAAGCTAATATGTAACAATAAATACAGCTCAAATACAATCCTTCCAACTAAGACTTCAAGAATTACATTTACTAGACCTTTGTGTGTTTAGGTGCATGTGCTGTACAGCATGTAACAGATTTAGTGTGTACTAGTGTTGTCAAAAGTACCAGTACTTTGGTACCAATTCGATACTAAAATAAAAAAGATGTAACAATACCAGTGTTTCTGCAGTACCAGTAGTCAATCTGGTACCAGCACGCAATATGACTGACACACGACTGCTTTAAAATACTCATTTTGAGCGCATGCTCTGTTACTCCTCACACTGAAATGGACAATTAATCAAATTAAAATCGTGATATCCTAGTGTGATTTATTAAACTGCTAAAGGCTGCAATCTTCATGTGGAAGATATGCGTACTTAAAAAGAATGTATATTTCCGACCACTCATTCATATTGAGAATCATTCACAACATGATGTATCAGATGACAGAGCAGACCACTAATCTAATGTGAACCACGCAGCACATATATATTTATAGAATTAAATCACAGCAATTGTGCTTTAATCTCAACTCAACTTTATTTATAAAGCATTTAAAACAACAGTCAGGAGTTGACCAAAGTGCTTCACAGTAATAAAATGTAAAACATAACATTTAAAAATTACCACATACACAAAAACCAGAAATCTAAAACAAAATACAAACACTCCAAAACTGTCATGCATTTAATTTGTCAGACTCAAAGGTCAGTGTAAGGAGATGGGACATAACTTAAGTGTCACAAACTATTTATTCGGAAAGTGAAACTTCAGGCAAAAAATACAAAATACATAATAAAAGCAAGTTTCAAAATGTAAGCTAGAGCCATGAAATTGAGACTAATGTATAATGTATAAAAGTTTGGAATAATGTATAGATTTTGCACTCATGGAAAAAAATTGGTACTTTTATTCACCAAAGTGGCATTCAACTGATCATAATGTATAATCAGGACATTAATAACGTGAAAAATTACTATTACAATTTGGAAAAAATTTTCAGAACTTCTTAAACTACTTCAAAGTGTTATCATCCAAAAACCCTCCATGTGCAGCAATGACATCTTTACAGATCCTTGGCATTCTAGCTGTCAGTTTGTCCAGGTACTCGAGTGACATTTCACCACACACTTCCTGTAGCACTTAGATGTGTCTGTCTTGTCAGCACTTCTCAAGCACCTTACAGTTTAGCTGATCCCACAAAAGCTCAATGGGGTTAAGATCCATAACACTTTTTTCCAGATATCTGTTGTCCAATATCGGTGTTTCTTTGCCCACTCTTCTTTTAGTTTTTCTGTTTCAAAAGTGGCTTTTTCTTTGCCATTCTTCTCATAAGGCTGCACCCCTGAGTCTTCTCTTTACTGTTGTACATGAAACTGGTGTTGAGCAAGTAGAATTCAATGAAGCTGTCAACTGAGGACATGTGAGGCATCCATTTCTCAAACTAGAGACTCTGATGCACTTGTCCTCTTGTTTAGTTGTACATCTGGTCTTCCACATCTCTTTCTGTCCTTGTTAGAGCCAGTTGTCCTTTGAAGACTGTAGTGTACACCTTTGTATGAAATCTTCAGTTTTTTGTCAATTTCAAGCATTGTATAGCCTTCATTCCTCAAAACAATGATTGACTGACGAGTTTCTAGAGAAATCTGTGTCTTTTTTTTGGGCGTTATTGACCTTAAGACATGTCAGTCTATTGCATACTGTGGGAACTCAAAAACAAACACAAATATAATGTTAAGACTAATTTAACCAAATAGCTTTCAGCTGTGTTTGAAATAATGGCAAGTGATTTTCTAGTACCAAATTAGCAGTTTAGCATGATTACTCAAGGATAAGGTGTTGAAGCGATGGCTGCTGGAAATGGGGCCTGTTTAGATTTTATAATATAATTTATAATCACTTCAAATAGTGATGGTGCTGTTTTTTTTACATCAGTGATGTCCTGACTATACTTTGTGATCAGTTGAATGCCACTTTGGTGAATTAAAGTACCAATTTCCTTCCCAAACAGCAACATTTGTACATTTATTCCAAACTTTTGGCCACCAGTGTATATTATAACTGTATAGTAAAATGTAATATTCACTGTAATGAATATAATAATGAAGCAATATATCACAAGGAAGACTGCTGTTGAATAACAATTTGGCAAATAAAAAGTTATATTTTCACTTTTGAAAATATTTAAGAATTCAATGATTAGACACCATTTTGATGATGAAAATAAATTAAACTAAAACTTGGAGTTCTGTAAAATAATTATAATATACAGCAACAACAAAAAGGAAAACATGATAAAGAACAGATTTCAGTAGGGCGCTACTTAAAAACACTTAAGCATTGCATCCTTGATTGAGAAACACTTGAAGGAAACATGGATTTCTTTATTATTTACATTTGAAATGGGGTAAACAGGTGTGTTCAATAGCATAGTCATATTAGCATATTTAGGCTGTGGTACCGAAATTGGTATCGAGAACAGTGAAATTTCTCTGGTATCAGTACCAACGACTGAAATTTTGGTACCGTGACAACACTAGTGTGTGCAGAAGGTTAGGTTTCTTGTTATTTAGATGACGCTTTCTATGTCATAGAATAGTGGGGAGGTGATAAGAAGGTACAGGAATTATCCAAAAAAAGGTGCTTTGATTGTGATCAGTGGTGATCAAGGGGTGCTCATATATGCATCAATTGCAAAGAAAATAGAAAATATATATACAAATAAAAAATGTCATGTATAAACTAGGGATGGTAATTTTGGTAATTCGTCTACTCGAGTACTCAGACTAATTACTCGTACACGAGGGGCAATGACATGTACATAACTGCATATATAATTATGTGAAGATTCACTGCCCAATGCTGAATTCTGTTCCATTTTGCTGCACTCGGTCTAGCTGTTTGAAACACTCGCCTGCTGTAAATGCATTGAGTCCCCTGCTACACGACGTGTGTGTGTGTGTGTGTGTGTGTGTGTGTGTGTGTGTGTGTGTGTGTGTGTGTGTGTGTGTGTGTGTGTGTGTGTGTGTGTGTGTGTGTGTCTCTCCAAGTGGGGAAAGCTACAATGCTCTATATTGTTGTTCCTGTGATTCATGAAGCATTCCTTTCGACTCAGAATCTGAATTTCCACATTTCAACTGGGGAAAGTTCAGTGGAATGACACCTTATGTCAGACTTCTAACTTAGAATTTTGTGTGGAAATCTTCAACTCCCATTTCGTCGAGATGCAGGTGTGTGTTACGTCACCCAGGGCAGGGAGGTTTACAGTCAGTGACAAACATTCACTTTTATTGAATAATATCCATTAACAAATTAAGTTCTTACATTTAAATGATGATACAACAGCAAATGTTTTGCAGAGGCAGGTGTTCAAAATGCGGTTAATTACACTTACTTTTGCATGCTGTGCACGTAAGAAGAACGTAAGCAGAACAAGTAAAAGTAGGATCATGTTAGTACACTGAAGACCTTATTTACAGTAATCAAAATAAATGTTTGCGCCTTTTTTTTTTTATTTTTTTTTTTTTAACATGAATTCTGTATAAAACTCCTAACTGATATCAAATTTACCACAACCCATGTTTTATGAATTTATTTGTCTCTGACATTTTTTGGAAAGATTTTTTTCTTTTAATGTTACATCAGAGGAACAATCCAAAACATTTTAATGTAAGTCTGTCTTTCACAGCCTCTTTCCCATTCCCATCAAAAATTCAACTTTTGAATGAGTGAATGAATGAATGAATTGGATTTTGTCTGAGGACCAAGGATGAACTCAAACTTCTTGCATAATACTTTCATTTTCACATGGACAAAAGGGTTTACCAGTGTGTATGTGCGTGTGTGTATGTGTGTGTCATTTTCAAACTCGTGAACTCATGTTCATTCATCCATTACTGTTTATAAAGGCAAACCAGCCTGTGTCTTCCAGTCACCTGTTGCTACACACCAATCAGCATCTGGATCCTGATGACATTGTGCCTTATGTTTGCTTTAATAATGTCTGATGTGTCCCATTACTAAAATAATAACTGGTGTTCACAGTAACATCCTGTACTGTAAAAAATGCTTATCAAGGTGAATATATTATTTCAGCATAATCACTTTCCAAATAATTAGTTGATAGTTGTCACATAAATGCCTTGTGTGGTAACTGGTCTGTTAAGGTAAGTGGCAGATCGACTTTGTCGAGTCATTATTGAAACTTTTGCCTGGAAATTTTACCCTACTTTTATTTTGAGTTCATCATGACTAGATTTCACCTCCTTATGCAAACTCACTTTAACAACCTAAGGGGCCTTTCAGAAAGAAGGTGTCCTTGTGCTTAAAGCTAGATGCAGGGTAACAAATAGAACTGGACGCAGGTGTCTCTCAACGTGTATTTTTATAAGTTGGCATTCTTTTTTTAACTTGACATCTGAAAAAAACCTGTCACTCCTACTGGTGATGCTGAAAAAATGGGGAGACAATGTTTAATGCATGTTTAAATGCTGTTCATAAACTGTTAAAAAGCAATACTGACGGACAGCCCCTAAGGATACGTTCACACTGGACGTGTTCTTGCATTCAAGAACAGCTAGATGCCGCACAGTGAAAGGAAACACAATGAGTGTTCTTGAAACTGTATTAAAATAGTTTACTCTTTTTATCTCAGTCATCTTAAAGACAGTGAGATGTGTTGCAACAGACAAATGCATCAGTTTAGTGCAATGTTTATTCGTAAATGCAGGAAATATCCTGTAAGTCTGCTTCATTGTTTTGCACACATTTGTTAGAAGTATACTAATTGGAAGTGTTCAGCATTTTCGCTGTCCTTCCTGTTTGACTTTATCTGCTTAAAGTCATCCTTCCATTTTTCTGCAATTGCCTAAATATTACAGTTTTAAAGCACCCTGTACACAGATCTTGATGTGAGCGGTAATGTTTTTAGCTTTCAAAGCCTTGTATTGCCTTTATGAACCTGTGTCATAATGTGATTTTATTAAACTATAATAACGCGTTATGTCGTTTCCCATCAACAAAAGGAAGTATGTGTGAAAGTATGAACAGTTGTTGGTGTTTGAGTTTTGAGCAGCTGCTGTAATGAGTGAACCATAAACAAAATTTCTGTTGTTTGTGCCACAGATATGCAATCTTGTTCATCTGGTCCTCACCCTTGGTTTGAAGCTCAGTCAAGTATCTCATATTGTCTTTTAAAGAGTTGTTTCTCACCAATACCGTATGTCTTCTGAAGACTGAACATGATGCACAAGTCGCATGGATTAATTACACTTTTTTTTTTGTGGGTGTCATAAATATAGGGTGCCTTTTATGAGTGCTTTTTTAAGATACAATCAGCGGCCATTGTACTGAAATCGGCAAACAGGACATCTTTTGAAAATCCCCATTTTGTGTTCCACAGATGAAAGAAAGGCAAATAGGTTTTCAATGACACGAGAGCAAGTAAATTATGACAGCATAAAGTTTAATAAACATTTTATAATGTTATGTTGTTAAGGAATAATGACCTTTATTCTGCTTTCTCATCATTGTTTCACAGAGATTGTGCCGATCAAGTTTCTGATAAACCAATTGGTGATGCAGAATTTAAGAACGAGTTATTTTTGCAGCATAGTTTTGAAATGCTCTCTTTGAATTGGTGTGGAAGTTATTAGTTTTGGAAGTTACAGCATGTTTTTGCAGTACTTCAAGCACTTTGATCTCAAACGATAAAGCAAAATGTTTAACCCTTTTAAAATTAACCTGGCTTGATAAACACCAGATTCATTTAAAGAAACTAACAGTTGGACACTTTTTAAGGGATACTTCCTGTGAAACTTCTTGCCCAAACAGAAGTACGTGTCTAAAACAACATGGTACATTTTGTCTGATTACTGTAAACCACAAGCAATGCACGCGACATACATTAACACATTTTCACTATAATGCAATCAACATTCAACATCATTGCCCCAGGCACTAAATATGGAGTTTCTCTGTATCTGTTACACATAGAGAGACATTATAAATAAGTTAGTTGACAGTTCCCCTCCTGTCTTTCTTTTATGTGATCATTGTGACTACATGTGGTTCAAGCCCTGCTGTATCTGAGCACCTGATGACAGGAACTGAAGGAGAATACTTGCTTTTCTGCTTTATCCCCTCTAACTTTCCTTTACACAGACAAATCTGTGTTTACTTCCCTCTCTTCCCCCCCCCCCCCCCCCCCCCCCACATTTCTCTCTCTTACTCTCTCTAGCTCTCTCTCTCCCCCTGAGAAACATGGTGACCTTGATTACATCATGCTCTCCATCTGTCTCTGTGTTTAAGCCATGGATGTATGACTGCGGGTGATGGAGTTAGGAAGAAGATATTTGTCATCATCCCCTATTTTTGTGCTCATCTGTTCAGTTTTTTTAATTTTTTTTTATAAAGTTTCAGAAAGTGGTTCTTTTTACAATGAGTAAAGGCCCCTGCACACTTCCTACGAAATCGAAGAATGAACAGGCGTAACTTAATTTAGAACAAAATCTATCCAAAATGGTGTTTTTGAGTTCCAGTGGTTTGTAACAGCTCGACAGGGCAACCTTTCAGGAAACATTGAATCGGCTGATTAACTCCTTCATAATGCCATGGTCTGCGTCATTGGTAGTTGTGACCTGAAACTCCATCTACTTTGAGGCTGACAGCTAATCTCTGTTCAATCAGTTAAGAACAGTCAACATGAACACACCGGCATACAGAGTTATTAGCGAAGTGGTGCAAATTTACTTATCTATACTAGGGATATGTGAGACTAGTTGACTAAATGGTTTTGATGCTGCTAGTCAACACTGGAATTACTTGTCAAACAATATTTTTCTCCATTAAACTGTTCAACATTTTTACACAGACTTTTGGCTTTATATTTTTAGAGGCTGTAATGTTACACATTTTAAATATAATTAATAAAACAAATATTATTAAAAAAAAGAGGATATCTGGAGCACATGCAAAGTTTAATTTCACTGGAGGCTGCACATGCTTCTTCCCTCTCTCACTCGCGGCGTTCACAGGAAGCTAGACAAGAAAACTCAGCAAAGTAGATATAGAAATCACTTCGGTGGTGGTGCGGGAAGTGGATTTCAAAAACGTTGGCTTGAAAGTCGGAGGTTTTCACATTTGAGTCTTCTTTAAATCAATGTGTGTTTAAGTTATTTTCCCAATATCACCCATGTGAAAAACGAACTGCCCCCTTAAACTTAATAGCTGGTTGTTCCACCTTTAGCAGCAACAACTGCAACCAAATGCTTCCGATAACTTGAGATCAGTCTTTCACAATGCTCTGGTGGAATTTTGTCCCACTCTTCTTTGCAGAACTGCTGTAGTACATTGGAGGGTTTTCGAGCATGAACTGCCCATTTAAGTTCCTGCCACAGCATCTCAATCGGGTTCAAGTCAGGACTTTGACCAGGCCACTCCAAAACTTTAATTTTGCTTCTTTTGAGCTGTTCAGAGGTGGACTTACTCCTATGGTTTGGATAATTGTCTTGCTGCATAATCCAGTAGCACTTGAGCTTTAACTCACAGACTGATGACTGGATGTTCTATAATATACTACTTAAAATAATCATAGAGTAGATAATACAGCTTCTTTTACTGATCTCGTGAGAATTTTACTCACACAATCGGACAAGAAATCATTAACTATGTTTCCATCCAAGGATTTCTTTGTGAAAAGTGTTTTAGCGCATTAAAATAAAGCTGATGGAAACGCAAATTATCACAAAAATTTCACAAGTGACATAATATTTTCTGTTAAAACAAACTTGTATTGGCATTAATGCAAAAATGCAGTGTCACCTGACAAAATTTGCCCCAGTCGTCAGCCTGTGTTAATCATGACGACAAGGGATAAATCCTTAAAAAGCAATTTATTGTACGTGATTATGGATCGATTTTAATGGCACATAGATCCAATGCTGCGAACATGACATTTCCAGGAGTGCCAAAACAAATATCTTGTATTATGCACATCAACAAGTGCACAGAGTACAAATGAATGGCCACTGTTTGTGATTAATTTAATCGTAGTAGCCAACAATTTTTTTTATTAAAGTTTCTTTTCCACGCCATTAAAAATAAGTAATGGAATTAGCCCACAATACAAAAAAAAAAAATCATTTCTATGCACAAAGATGTTTTAAATTCAAAATACATACACAATACTAGGAGAAAAGGATCAGTGTGCTTTTTGGAACACTAACTTATAGCCCAATTCTATACAAATATTGTATAGCTTACTTTTGAAAAAATGCCAGCAAAGTTCCCTGTATTAAATTAAATAAAATACCAAAAAAATATATATATTTAGACCTATATATGCCTATTCTTTACACACACTTAAATTAGCCTTACCCTGTTCTGTAGATGAAAAAAGTTCTCCACTTTGTTTCAAGACTATAAAATATCAGGATTTTTAGATGACAATCAAGTTCAGTTGGTTCAGTTGCTTGACAAATATGCGGGACATAATGCAGTTGTGATGGCAATGCTTTAGATTAGATGATTGTTCAAAATAGCCTATTGAAGATCAGGAATGTATCATATGTAAACCCTGATATTACACCCCATACATTTTTCTTTAATAGTTGTGCACACCGCATATACACATCGATGGATGGTCCTTGTACTAAGACCGAAAGTTTCCCCCACAACTTGGTGCAGGTTTCCAGCTTGAACAGGGCCTTGACGATTCGCTTTCGGGTCAGAACCGGTGGCAACCTGCGATAGGCACAACATCAGGACCAATATTACAGTCCTATCAGAAGGGCAACTGCTCCCTTTGACTGCAGTTCCTCTTCTGATTGCATTTCTTTACTCTCCCCATTTTACCAAATCTGGGAGGCGAATAGCAATATACACACATTTCTGTATGGAAACTGCTTCAGGGCAGATTTCGTTTGCTATAAACCAAAACACGCGTCAAAGTGTTTTTTTTTTTTAGGCATGACGTCATCACGCACACCATTTTTATCTATAAAAGTCCATTTGAATGGAAATGAGGAGAAGACGGCAAATTTAGCACAAAAAGAAATTACGCATTTTCGTTTTGTTGATAACAAAATAGCTCAAAGTGGATGGAATCTAAGCTACTGATAACATTTTAATTACATATTAGTTGATGTTTTACATGTAGTTTTGACTTTTTTTTTATTGGTGGGGGGTGGCTGTCAGGACAGTAGAATGTAGACTGGAAATTATGTCTACATAGACAGTAGAATGTAGTCTGGTTGAAAGAGGGGGAGCAGGATCGGGGCATGAACCAGGTCGTACTTAAACCTGAGTCCCCATATTGCTCTTGTATGTCCTCTACATCTGTGCTGCCCTCTGCACCACAGCTCTTTCAAGCACCCTTTTATATTTAAATGTACCTCTGAACACCTCCCCCAGCAGTGTGGCCTGTGTCTGAATTTTAGCAGAGCAAAAATAAACAAAGGAACTGGTCTAAAATGTAAGTTTTAAGAACTTGATATTTTATAAAAGCAATATCATACTCGCTATCATGTTATTGTACTGGATATCATTACCTGCGGTTGAATCATAGGCTGATTGTCAGAAAATGGTACTTTTGTTTTTGTGATATAGCTCAAGTACTCATCACAAATGACTCATCGGTGTTGTTTCAACTGCCTTATTGTGCCCATTGACCCAGCCATTTAATTTTTTCTTTCTTTTTTGTTTCAAATACCCATCTATCATCTCTCTCTTCTCACATTCCTCTGTCTCTCTCCAACTTTCCCTATTGATCTACAGTCTCAGCAATCTGATTGTTTAATCAGCTAACCATGGCAATGTTTTTTCCTTTATGTGGAACATGTTGTTTTTTTGCATGAGTGTTGAAGTTTTTTGATATTATGATCAGGCATGCCATCAGTCTTCCAGTATCACTGAAATCAGTTTACAAATATACCAATCTCTTATAAAATATAAACCTCTGGATGATGGTAAAATGTAAGTCAATCCTGGCCCAAACTTTTTATTGCATTTCATGTACTGATATTTGTGGAAAACTGGTATAATGGATTTCAATATTGTTAAAAATGTTTTAAAATGTGTAGTACTACTCTTATTGGTAGCTGTAAACAACTGTTGTCTGTCTGTATCATCTCTGTTTCAGATCCAGCCTTATGATAAGATCAAGTCAAAGGGTCTCCCAGACAACATAGCAGACAGTCTGAACAAGCTTGTGGTGGTGAAGCTGAATGGAGGTCTGGGAACCAGCATGGGCTGCAAAGGGCCCAAGAGTCTCATTAGTGTCCGTAATGAGAACACTTTTCTTGATCTAACTGTCCAACAGATTGAGGTTTGTCTAATTGCACCAGAAATTTCAGTGCTGTGTTTGACAGAATATGATTGTAGACCCCAAGACATTGCTGGTCACTGACATATGTATTATTTACATGCTGATGTCCCTACCAGACTTTCTAAAATGGATAGTTCAAACAAAAATAAAAATTATGTCATTTACTCACCCTTATGTTGTTTGAACACGTATGACTTTCTTTCATGGAACACAAAAGGAAATGTTAGGCAGAACGTCAGCCTTAGTCACCTTTCACTTTAATGTTTTAGAAAAAAGCTGCAATGAAAGTGTATGGTGAATGAAGCTAACATATTTGACAAACATCTCCTTTTGTTTTTAATACAAGAGAGTCATACAAGTTTAGAACAACATAGAGTAATTGATGACAATATTTTCATGACCAAACCTCCATTGGTCAGCCTAATTTGTCATTTTTTTTTTGCTGGTTTACAAAATGGCTATGCTGATCCATAATGAAAATGGATGCTGGTTTTAGCTGGTCTTTTCAGCAGAGTAGTTTTGAACATGTCTTATTTGTAGTTATTTCCATAATAATATAGAAATTTGCCTATTTCTTCTAAACTAATGCACATTTGTACAATTATATCATATATTTTCATGGCACAGCTTACAAGATAATATTGTTCTAATGTTCTTTACATTAATTTTGATCTGTTGAAAATGCATATTTAATTATGCTTGCTTATCCTGCATTTCAAAAAACTCAACAGCTGTCTGAAAGATTTGGAAGAGAGCGAGTAGACCTCCACCCATAGGTCTTAAATCACTAAACATATATGTTCCTCTTTTATTCCCTTCTCTCGTTTCTCTTCTACAGCAAAAAAAAAAAAAAAGCTGGCATATTCCATTGTTTAAACGGAGAGAGCATTTTAACCACCACAACAAGCAATGGCTCTGCAAATGTTTATTCCCAGCGACATGGACTGAAAGATAGGTTGCTAGTGAGCATTAATGAAAATTAAGGGTGAAACCCAAACAGAGAGGGCTGTTTTCTAGGGAAGAGAGGGGAAAAAAATGGTAGGGGGGGGCCCAATTCTGAGCCCTGTGGGATGCCCTTAGTGTCTCTTCGGCAGGCCGGTTACCTGCCTCCTGTCTTCAGATATCCCCCTCATTGAATAAGGCCTATTAGTAGATGTAAATGGGTAATCTTTCTTTCTCCCACAGAAATACAGACTGCTGTTTCTGTGCTTGGCAGGCCCCTAGCGAACTCTTAGTCCAATTTATGCCATTTGGCTCCTCTTGGGCTTGAATTTATGGGCATATTTTTTGTTACAGGGAAATTACTTAAATTCTGTCAAAACAGTTTGTGAATGAGGATGAAGTTATTCAATTACCTTGCCATTTAAACTATGTTTGTCAGAACTTTGCCGTTATTTAGATGGGTACCTTTAACACTGGGCAAATTAAACCAGTATTTACCACACTGCAAAAAATTATTTTCTAAACAAGCATTTTTGTCTTGTTTTCCAGTCAAATTATCTAAACTTTCTTAAAACATGATTTATTTACTTGTCAAGCAAAATGGAATAAGATATTAAGTCTTGTTTTAAGATAAATCTGACTAAATTTATTGAACTTTTAGACTCAAAACAAGAAAAAAAAATCTGCCAATGGGGTAAGCAAAATAAACTTAATTCAAAGAGAAAACAAGTTTATTTTGCTTACCCCATTGGCAGTTTAAGTTTATCTTGGTCTCATCAGACCACAGGACATGGTTTCAGTAATCCATGTCCTTCGTCTGCTTGTCTTCAGCAAACTGTTTGCAAGCTTTCATGTGCATCATCTTTAGAAGAGGCTTCCTTCTGGAACAACAGCCATGCAGACCAATATGATGCAGTGTGCGGCGTATGGTCTGAGCACTGACAGTTATAGTCGAATAACCATTCTAATAATCGTTAGATTCATTGATTATCAAAATAATCATTAGTTGCAGCCCTATTATGGATTGAGCCCATTCACTTTCACTTCCAGTGAAAAGTGCCTCATTGTATCCCAGATTTTTGCTTTTTTTAAAGAAAATTGGAGAAAAGTCAAAATTATGTTTTGTTAATCAACATTATGCCACAAATGTTGTTTATTGAACTTAACTTGTATTGAGTCTGGAATACTCCTTTAAGTTTATTTAGCGGTTTGTTTTTCTTTGGTCTCTTCAGCACTTGAATAAAACATATAATGCTGATGTTCCACTGGTGCTCATGAACTCTTTCAACACGGATGAAGACACCAAGAAGATCCTACAGAAATACACACACCACAGAGTCAAGATACACACTTTCAACCAGAGCAGGTATTAACATACACACACACACACACACACACACACACACAAATGAGGACATTTCTACTGCAATCAATTTGTTACTCAGTATTTTTGTCTTGTTTTCCAGTCACAATATCTAAACATCCTTAAAACAAATTTACTTGTGAAGCACAATTACATAAGATATTAAGGTTATTTGAACACATAATACCATGCAGTTAATGACACACCACATAATCTCACACACCAGCATCTATAAGCAGACACACTGTTATTCAGAGATTTATCCAAGACACATTCCCAACAGGAAGCGAAAAGCTGGATTCTTTTCTCCTTGATGTTTTCTGCTGACCATTAGCCTGCAAACAGGTTGTGTAAAAACAAGTTAAAGATTGATGAAGTTTCCTCCTAATAATGTGGATATGTTAATATTTGATGGAGTTGTCAGAGCAGAAATTTATCTCAAAGCCAACAAGATATGGACATGGGATATTGTTACACATCTTATTCAGAATAAAGTCCCGAAAGACACTTTAGATTCAGTTCCAGTTTCAACTGAATCTCATGAATGGGACAATGAGACAATGTGATGAAAGGATGAGGAGGATATGTGAAGGCTAAACAGAGCCTCAGATGAAGCTCCCCTTTTCATTTCCCTGACTTCATTTGACCTGAATAAGCCTGTAATGCAGGAATGAGAGTAGATTATAGAACCCCTCTGAAAGCACTTGTACATTTTTAAGCAGTGTATTTTTCTTACCCGTGTTTCAAGGATTGAAGCGTTTGTTTGTTTTTTTTACTTTATAACAGACCAACTTCGTCCATGCTTGTGAATTATTTTTGTGTGTTGGTGTTTTTTTTTATTATTAACTATTTTTATTGATTCCAAACAACAAATTAAATAAACATAACAGAAAATTCAGAATAAAATCATATAAAATTAAACCCTTCCCCCCGAACATCCTCCCCCCACCCCCACCTGACATGCACCCCAGTGATCATAATAATATTTAGAAGAAAAAAAAATCATATTTTCAAAAAACAATAAAATTGCACCCACACATTGATATATATTAGTTTTAAAACCGGTTTCCTGAACACTCCACCAGTCCCCATTGGTCAGCCAAAAAGAGTCCCATCCTTAACGTCCCTCCCCTGTGAGCCTTCCAAAAAGGCCAGATATCTGCCCCATTTTCTATCAAATAGCCCCAGATTGCCCTGCCTTCGCACCGGCACATCCTGCTGGATTTTTTTTGTAGCAGGTAGTTTAATTTTGGAATAAAATTCATTTTAATAACATTAACCTTCATTGCTCGAAAACCTTTTCATTAAAGGGTCAAAATTAACTCTAACGAAATCACACAAATTTGATGGGAATAAAATACTCATACTTAATGCACTGTTTGGGCTACTGGAAGGCACCTGGCTGAAAAGCAGTTATCGGGCAGTATGCTGTCAGAACCAAAGCTTTGGATTTAGGCCAATTCACTCGGTCTCCTGAGAAATGTAATTAATAAAAATATTAATTAATAATTCTGTGGAGGCAAGGCATAGATCTAGTAGGGTCGGACACAAATAAAAAAATACCTGCGTAAAGAAAAATCTTATGCGCCACACCTCCTTCCACCACCCCTGGAAAATCATCCTCCTTTCTTATCACGGCTGCCCCTGGATGTGGTGTGCCCATATCCAGAGGAAAATAATCTGAAATTAATCCATTCGTTTGAACCGATGCTACTGGTTGTCTATAAATTAATTTAATCTACCTAATAAAATTATTCCTGAACCCGTACATTTCCAAATTCTTAAAAAGATAATCCTATTCTACCTTATAAAATGCCTTTTCGATGTCAAGTGAGATGGCTGCGACTGGAGTCTGATCGTTCGCCACTGACCACATGACATTAATGAAATGCCTAATGTTATCAGAAAAGGTACGGCCTTAAATTTGTTCTTTTTAAGAGTCAGACTAATCCAGGCCTGCATCATGGTTGGAGGAAGCTTTCCATTCTTTAATGATTCCTTATAAACTTCTAGCAAAAGTGGAGTCAGTTCTGTTGCATAAGATCTAAAAAACTCAGCGACAAAGCCTTCTTGTTCCGGAGCCTTGCCTGTAGGCAAGGCCTTAATTACCTCGCCAAGCTCCTCTATGTTTATCTCAGAATCAAGAAAAATATTTTTTGCTCAGTTGTCAATTCCACAAGGTTTCTAAATTAGTAGATGGAGATGTTGAACTATAGAGATCAAGATATAATTATTTTAAAAGCATTATTTATTTATTTTCTCCCCTTTTTTTCCCTATTTGGTATGCCAAATTCCCAGTGCGCTCTAAGTCCTTGTGGTGGAGGGCGAATTTCAGTTGCCTCTGTGTCTGAGACCGTCAACCCACATCTTATCACGTGGCTTGTTGAGTGAGTTACCGCAGAGACATTGCGCATATTGAGGCTTCACGCAGTCTTTCCGCGGCATCCTTGCACAACTCACCATGAACCCTACCTAGAGCGAACCACATTATAGCGACCACGAGGAGGTTACCCCATGTGAATCTACCCTCCCTAGCAACTGGGCCAATTTGGTTGCTTAGGAGACCTGGTTGGAGTCACTCAGCACACCCTGGGATTCGAAATCGCGAACTCCAGGGGTGGTAGTCAGCATCTTTACAAACTGAGC
The DNA here is from genome assembly GCA_032164185.1 of Moxostoma hubbsi. Classification (NCBI taxonomy): domain Eukaryota; kingdom Metazoa; phylum Chordata; class Actinopteri; order Cypriniformes; family Catostomidae; genus Moxostoma; species Moxostoma hubbsi. The sequence continues at coordinate 14,455,030 of JAVLUX010000023.1, forward strand.
TACTATGCCCCGTAAAAGCATTATTAATATCAATGGCTGAGGTAAATATTTCACCACCAGCAGATTTTACTGAGGGAATGGTAGAAAAAGACTCTCTCTGTTTTATATATCTAGCCAGATGTTTTCCTGCTTTGTCCCACGACTGAAAGTATAACTGTCTTGCCCTGAATAGCCAAAACTCCACCTTCCACGACAAAATAGTGCGATATCGGGTCAATTCTCTGAGGCCATTAGATGACATTCGGCGCTTCAGCTCTGCCTCAGCATTTGTAATATTCCCTTCCAATTCCCGGTCCACTCAGCTGCAACATGTGTGCAAGCAAATTACTTACTCCAGTTTAAACTTTTGGCAGGCAGCGCAAACTGCACAAAGCATGTAATAGTGTCAGGTGCGCTCTCAACTGCGCTTATGTTAACAAAAATGTCTCCCGCACCAGTTTCAAATGGGGGAAACAAATTAACACTGATATTTTGGTCTGCCCCTCACACAACACTATCGAATGGCTTCAGAAGAATTGATACATAAGGCACAAGTCTTAAGGACGATTTGTGTGGTGCTTTTGGAACTTGGACAGCCTATCCCTCAGTCTTGTTGCTGACACGTTATACCTGTTACTTTTCTCAGCGCTGGCTAGGGTGGGCCAATCACTGGCGTTCATTCTTACTGGAAATTTACTGGAGTTTAAAAATTATATTATAGATACTACCAAGGCAGTTTAACATTCACAGATATGAAGCCTTGCAATTATTATTATTATCTTAAAAAAAATTGAGAGAAAAACATTCTGCTTTTTAAATGCAGATGAATGGAGGATTCGGTTTGCAATGTGTTCATGCAGAAGGGTTGCTCCTGCAGCAGTGTTACTTTGTATTTATTTACATTTTTCCTTCTGTTTTTGTATGGTTTGAAAGTGTATAGGCATAATTCAAATGTTTTATGCATTTATGTAATACAGAAATTATACACAAAATAACAGATCAATATTGGCATTGTGACGTTCCTTCATTCAGATTCTTTTTCAGTGAAGTGTAACTTTTCATTCAGTTTTCATAGTATTTTTAAATAAAACCTTTTTTATGCTATGTGAAGATATATGAAAATGGTTAATCTTGCACATTTTGATCACTTTTGATTAGAGTAGCACATACATTTTTGAAGGGGGGGTTGTTGTTTTAAAAGTCGTGACCAAATACATTTGAGAACCACTGCCCTTGGAGGAGTTTTTAAAAATTCAGTGCTTGCGATTTTCAGAAAACCAAAAATGTCCAACTTCCTGTTGGGCGAGCTAATAACTATAATTATATAAGTTGTCTGGCTTGGTGAGAATTATTTATGTACCAAGTTTGGTGATTTTAGGTGAAAATTGGGATTTTACAGAGCCTCCCTTAAATGCCCATTTTCAAGGTGGCCCTGGATACATCACCCCCGCAACTTTGCCCAACCCTACCTAATGGCCAACGACTCTGTTATTGCTGAACATGACATTGTCTGATTTATTCAGCATTATAAATAATCGGAGTTGTCGCAAAGTGAGGAGACATATTTCAAAGGCAGTTGTTGTTTTTGGAAAAAATATTTTCAAGTTTACTTTATGTATTGTTTGATGTCTTACAGATCCCTACCTTTATTTGTTTAATTTTTTGCATTTTTAAACACTTTGTTTGGCAGTTTAACATCATGACCTTGCTGAGGACAGGTTATGTGCATGTGCTTCCAAGTATAGAGCATGCATTTTAAAGAATTCAAATTAAATTATTTAAAAATATAAGTATTAAATGAGTATACAAATTTCCTTTTAGATATAACCTTTTCAATATTTTTTTTATTATGAATTTCTTGATTTTTAACAAAAGACTTTGTATGTGGGACATGTCCCTTATCTCAAGAATCAGTGGTGAAACAAAAACGGTAGAAATCAGAGTGCATAAATCAAGGCCAAAGACAAAATATGCAGAGTGACCGAAAAAAAAAAAAAAAAATCATACAAGTAAAGATTAAAGATAATCTCTCTGGTCTTTCCGTCACTCCAGGTATCCACGGATAAATAAGGAGTCACTGTTGCCGGTTGCTAAGGACATGGGAATGACAGGAGAGAATGCGGATGTGTGGTATCCTCCTGGTCACGGTGACATTTACGGCAGTTTTTTTAACTCTGGTCTGTTGGAGCAGCTCATCGCTGAAGGGAAAGAATACATTTTTGTCTCTAACATCGATAACCTGGGCGCCACCGTAGACCTGTACATACTGAATCACCTGGTGGGCCATCCCAATGGCAAACGCTGCGAGTTCATCATGGAGGTCACCGACAAGACCAGAGCAGATGTTAAGGTGAGACAATATTGTTTGTGCATTATAAAGTTCACTGATCCCTGTATCCTATATCTTTATATGTAGAGCTAATTTGAGTTCAGAGATTCATTGCTAATAGCTCTAGACTAAAGGTCACTGTTAAAAAGATTAGCAGAACAAACAATCTTTCTGGCCAAGTAATTTGATAATTTAGATTTATGTCCTTAAATGAAATCATTTCCTCTAAATGACCTCATTAATTGAGAGATGGAATGTTTGTACTTTTAAAAAAAAAATAAATAAATAAATTCTCAGGGCACAGCTATTTAAATAGTGATGGCGGAGTTTTCGACCAGTCACAGCACATAAAATGTTCACTTGCCTTTAAACATTCATGTAAATGTTAATCTAAAATATTGATCACCTCTTAAAAAGCTCATGGACATGTTATGCATCAACTACCCTTATGCATCTAAGTAAATGAGGTCTTATTTGTGTAGTACTGGAGGCTTATCTTGTATTTGTTTTGTGTGTTCTTCAGGGAGGTACACTCATTCAGTATGACGGTAAGCTTCGGTTACTGGAGATTGCACAGGTTCCGAAGGCTCATGTTGATGAATTCAAATCGGTCACCAAATTTAAGATTTTCAACACTAACAACCTTTGGATCTCCCTGTCTGCCATAAAGAGACTGCAGGAACAAAACGCCATGGACATGGAGATCATAGTCAACCCTAAGGTAAGGAAACAAAGCAGTTGAAAACCTGGACTCAAGGTTTAAAGGGGGAGGTTTGAGGAGTAGGACATATTTTAGATAAAATCTTGTATGTTATGCCGCCTTTGTGTTGGCAAATAATTCATAAATGCAGGAAATATTCAGTCGGTTTCATTTTTGCATGTATTTTTCTGAAGTGAACCAAAGGGAAATTGTTGTCATTTACTATTAAAAATTTGGCTAGTTAAAGTATTCCTGCCTCATTTCGTTGCTGTAGCCTAAACCCGGACCAGTCTGATTCTTAAAAAGGACAAAGATCCAAGCGAGTGCAAGATTTACCGTCCAATTTCCCTGATCCAGCTAGAAGTAAAAAATATTGTCAAAATTTTGGCTAACCAGTTAGAAAAGTTATGACATCTCTTAAACGTATAGATCAGATGGGGTTTATTTGGGGCCGTAACTCTTCTGATAACATTACGAGTTTCATTAAAACTCACTGGCATCTCACATCCGGTCGCTTTGGATAAAAGTGTCTGCCAAATTAATGAATAAATGTAAATCTCACTTGATGTATTTGATGTGTTAGAATGGGATTATCTTTTTTTTAGATTTTGGAAATGTACGGGAATACTTTTATTGGGTGAATTAAGTTACTTTATAGACACCCGGTATCGGAGGTACAAACAAATGGATTAATTTAAGATTATTTTACTCTGGATAGGGGCAGCCAGCAGGGTTGCCTTCTTTCCAACTTTTTGTTCTGTCTTGCCCTGGAACCATTAGCAGCCGCAATAAGAAAGGGGGTATGATTTTCCATGGGTGGTGACATGGCGCATAAGCTTTACGCTGATGATATTTTATTATTTGTCTCAGACGCTCAGACAGCGTACTGGCCAGTAATGGCTTTTCATCCGGGCACCTTCCAGTGGCCCAAACTAGGAATTAAGTATTTGGGTATTTTATTCCCAGCTAATTTGTGTGATTTATTAAGAATTTTGACTCTTTAATTAAAAAGGTTTTTGAGCGATGTGGGCAGGTGGGCTTCATTAAATTGATCTATGATTGGGAAGGTTAATTTTATTAAAATGAATTTTATTCCAAAATTCAACTACCTGCTACAGTCTCTCCCTATAGATGTCAAGTCAAGTCAATTTTATTTGTATAGCGCCTTTCACAACACACATCGTTTCAAAGCAGCTTTACAGAAGTTCAGCATTAACAGACGATAAAAATGTAATGTCTATAAAGTCGATAAATCATCATCCTTGTGCAGGGCTCCAAACTGCGACTAAAAATGGTCGCATTTATGACCAAATAAATTTATTTGCGAGTGTAATTTCTGTCAAGGTCGCCATTGGCAACAGTAAAAATTTACTCCCTTTGATTTTAAAATTTGCATTACATTTCCCGAAATACATTACAAAAGTTTATATCAAAGAAATAGCGGGGAAAACGGAGTTCATTGCAGGAACCCCTCTCTTATTTCAAGCATTTGATAGCATAGCAAAGTCCTTCATTTGGAATGGTAAATGTCCCAGATTACATTTCAGTAAGTTACATAGGCTGATTGATGTGGTGGGCTAGGCCTACCCAAGGTATTGTTTTATTATTATGCATTCAGTCTCAACATTTGTCTCATTGGTCACTCCCACCTGAGAGAGCCCCTCCCTCTTTTGTACTGAACAGGAAGTTCTTGCCCCTATTTCGCCATTGCAAAGCCTTTCTATCAAACTAATCGGAGAAGTAAAATTACGCCCCGTTATCTCGCATTTGCTCTCGGTATGGACAAAAGTGTCCAGAGTGTTTAATTCAGACATTTATTTAAATGTTACCTCGAGCATATGGCTGAACCCAAAATTATGTATTAATAAATCCCCTTTCTGCTGATTAGAGTGAATTGTGTGCAAGGTTAATATGCGCGGTGATCTATATGAGAGTGGAGTGTTGAGATCTTTTGAAAATATGGTTCAACATTTTGGGATTCCCAGGTCTCATTTCTTTAGGTATTTACAGCTGCACCACCTGCTGTGTAATATTTTTGGGAGTAGCATACACACCCCTAAAGCAACAGATACTCTGGGAGTGGTAGTTACTGCTTTTATAAAAGGTCATGAGGCATCAGTGTATTACTCCCTGTTAATCAGAGTCTGAGGGATGGAGTTTAAATTTCTCTTAAGAGATTATGGGAGAAAGATTTAAACTTTGTATTGGAGGAAAGAGTGTGGGCTAGGATTATAAAGAACATCAAGTCTACATCTAGAGATGCAAGGGTACGCCATATGCTATTTAATATTTTACATAGATTCTTGGTCTTAAAGACACACCCACCTGCTGGCAGTGCCAATCAGAAGATGGGGACACAACCCATGTATTCTGGTGGTGTGTTAAGATCCAAGAATTTTGGTAGAGTTTTGTGTGTGACGTATTGGACACTCAAATGTAATTTTGCCCCAGACTCGGCGATGAGGCGGTCATTAATATAGGGGATAGATACATAAAATGTTGTGTCCGAGCCGGAGTTATGATCAGCAGATGGATTTTTTTATATATATATATATATATATATATATATATATATATATATATATATATATCCATATAAACTAATATATATATTAGTTTTAAAACCGGTTTCCTGAACACTCCACCAGTCTCCATTGGTCAGCCAAAAAGAGTCCCATCCTTAATGTCCCAAACCCAGAGTGATTGACAAGCAGAAAGTACTTAAGTCTTCTGTTCAGCTAAATTAAGAATTTGGTTATTTTTTCACTGTTTATCAAGCCTAGGATAAAGACAGGTCCGATATATTATATCACTTATTTCAGTTATATCTCACAGGTAATAGGGATGTTTTCTGCATGTCATTTTATTAAAACAAATCCACTTACAGCACCTTCACTATTTACTCTATAGCTGTGCGCAAGAGAACTTCACTCTTTCATTATTCCTCCTTTCTTTCTTGCACTCTCACACATTCCTTTACTGTCTCTTTCTTTTGTTAAGTCTCAGGTAAAAAAAGAGAGAGACCCTGACCCTGATGATTCATTCATCAGGCCTCTGGAGACCCTGTAAAACTGTGTTTCAGCAGTCTCCTTTGCAGAGATCGCACTTCTGAATGAAACCCACTTACAAAACACTTCATACTTGAGTGTTTTATGGATGATAATAATACACAGAATCAGCCTGAATGTTTCCCTAGATTCAAAAGCTAATAGATAGAGAAGAACGTCTATAAAATTTGGTAAAAATGAATTCTGTTGGGTTCTCTGTTTTTAGTCCATCACAGAAGACTACTGAAATGAAAGGTAACCATGAGAAATGGTGTGTGTGTGTGTGTGTGTGTGTGTGTGTGTGTGTGTGTGTGTATGAATAGCCAGTGTTGTTCCTGATACGATAGAGTAGTTTCAGCAGAGAGCGTGGTATTCTAGAACCATTCCCTGATTTCTTTACACCCAATCCCTCTTGCTCCTGTACGGTGTACAGTTATCTTTGTTCTTAAGTTGCTTAATTAATCATACATGTGTATTTTGGCATACTTTCGATGCACCATGCTGACCAAAAAATTATTTTTTTGTCAAATTAATTAATATCTACTCATATCTAAATCTACTCAATACCAACACAAAATGGGTGTCATTTTAAACTTAGAAGCTGGAATTTGCAATGCATATGGGCAAAATAACCAGCTCTCAACTTGTGCTTTTTAATATGCTAACCAATTAGAAGTGTTCCATTTTCATAACTCATGAAATATGATTATTTCCTGTACACCATACTATCAAACATCATACAGATCAGAAATTTCTTGAGAATAAAACCCGTTTCACACCCACATATCAAATATACAGTATACCATTGAAACGCTAGACAAAGAGGAAGTACTTGAGTTGATTGGGTAACACTCAAGGACCTAGCAGCTTGTACCATGTAGAGTTTAATGAATGAACTCAAGATAATGTGTATTCATGAATTGGAGCTTTCTTATATCTCTCTCTCTTTCAGACTCTTAATGGGGGTCTGAATGTAATACAGCTGGAGACTGCAGTGGGCGCTGCCATCAAGTGCTTTGATAATGCCCTGGGGATCAACGTGCCGCGCAGTCGCTTCTTGCCTGTCAAAACCACATCTGACCTCCTATTGGTAATGTCCAACCTGTACAGCCTGGAGGCAGGCTCTCTGACCATGAGTGAGAAGCGTGAGTTTCCCACTACTCCTCATGTCAAACTGGGCAGCTCCTTCACCAAGGTACTAAACCTAAAGGAAGCATATACAGCACATTTACTTAATTTCAAAACCCATGGTGATCCTCTCTAGAAATGTTATATAGTGTGATTTAATGAGTGTCCTTTGTATGTGACCTACAATGTGCTTTTTCTTATTTAGCGTACAATTAATATTGTTTATATCTTTATGGTATCTTCCTAAGCCAAACCAAAATACTACTTTGGTCATTTTAGATTTGAAAAAGACCTATTTAGCCCTTTTTATCAAGTTGTAAGATTCAATCCAGATCCCTTCTTTTAGGTTCAGGAATATCTCACACGATTCGAGAGCATTCCAGACATGCTGGAGCTGGATCACTTGACGGTGTCTGGTGATGTGACCTTCGGAAAGCAGGTTTCTCTGAAGGTAAGAGCAGGCAACTACTGATCCCCTTTATTTTCTTTATTAAATAGTCTTGCATTACCTCACAAAAGGTTTTGCGCCCCTTTGCAGTAGTTTTGCATTCCCAATATTTTGGGTTCCCTAGCCGTAAACAAGCTATGGTTTTACTATAGTGACCATAGTTGACTACAGTATTTGTTGTAAAACCATATTGATCACAAAATTTGCCATGGTTTTACTACAGCAACCTTTTTTTGTGTGAAACCAAAGTAGTAACAGGAAAAAGTAAACATGGGAATAAAAATCAAAATGTTGTGGTTACTATGGTTTTACTATAAAAACCATAGTTCAACAATGAATAGTGTTAGTATAATCCTTATAGCCCTAAAACCATTTATGCAAATTAACCATGGTTTTACTACAGTAACTATAGTTAAACCATGGTATTTACTTAATAATTACTAGTAAAACCATGGTTTATTGTATCCAAACCATGGTTTCTGCCAAAAAAATAGTCATGGTTGCTACAATATTACTGTACTATAGTAAAACCATAGTTTCACCCAAAAAAACATGGTTACCACAATTAAGGTTACTATAATATTACTATAGTAAAACCATGTTTAATTTTATTGCGAGGGAATCCAAAATAATCCCTCCTTGTTCTTTAAGGAGCTCAGTAGGGAACATCTTAAAGCATGAAAACCAGTCAGTTTCCACTAGGACTGTTTGCATTAAGTTAAGCATCAATGGTGGCAGAGATTTCTACAGGAAATTTAGAATGTGCGTTACTGGGTTATTATTACACACCCACGCCACCAGATATTTGTGTCTGATATTTAAGGCGTGGCCTGTAGATTAATTGTTTTAATGTGATATCAAGATTACTGTAAATGAGATTATCATACTGAGCTAAAATGTCTTTGGACAGAATCTAAGCCTTATGTTAAACATATGTTTCACTTTAAATGGTGATTCTGTCTTTAAAATGTATGGGGCTGTTTAAGGGGCTGTTCGGGACAAACTTCATTGTTGCATTAAAAAGCTACATGCAGTGAAAAAATAGAATAGTTTGTTAATAATTCTGCAGTCTGGACAAATAGTAACAGAATTCACACTATTTACAGTCTCAATCTGAGAGATTTCAGACCCAAGACAGTACCGCACAGAACAGCGATTGTTTTGTTTTTTTGTCTAAAATATGGTAAAAATCCAGCCTGATTATTCCTCTATCCTCTCCAGGGAACTGTCATCATCATAGCTAACCATGGAGACCGAATTGACATTCCAGCTGGCTCCATGTTGGAAAATAAAATTGTGTCCGGAAACCTTCGGATCCTGGACCATTGATGTTGCTGTTATGTGAGCTGGATGCATCATCACATGGCCTATCCACACCTGCCACTCTCAGAGCCTCCATCAGTGGAGCTGATCACAGCATACACTGCCACCGATACCATAAACAATTTCCACATCATTCCAGAGACATTTATTTTTGTAGTAGTCTGGGTCTTCTGTGTTTTCTTTCCCTCCTATTTGTGTTTTTGTCCTTTAATAGTCCTTAGATCTGTCTGTATCAAAAGATTTCACTTTATGTATGTATCATTAGAACAAACATTCACAACATTGTGTTTTATTTGTTTTTGTTTTTACTAGAATGCAGTATTTCTCTTATTGTATCTATGAGATCACAAATTGACCCATCCGGGTCAATGTACACTACTTGCTCAAAAATGTGAAAGAGTGGATGAAAGGGGGGTAAACCAATGAATGACCTGCAACAGTGAAGGTTGACGGTTCTGTCATTACATTCTAGAGACTGTTCTAGATCCTAAAAGTTCTGTGGAAATAAATAAAGTGCAATATGAAACAGAACAGCAGCGGTTTGTGCCTTTTCTGTTCAGTCTGATTTCACAGATGTACCTGAAAATGAAAGTCTTTGGATTATGTGCAAGCTCTTGGGGGTGGGGGTCTCCTTAATCCCCTCATTTATTTGGATTTACATTTATGCATTTGGCAGACGCTTTTATCTAAATTGACTTACAGTGCACATTACAGGGACAATCCCCCCAGAGCAACCTGGAGTTAAGTGCGTTGCTCAAGGACACAATGGTGGTGGCTGTGGGGATCAAACCAGCAACCTTCTGATTACCAGTTATGTGCTTTAGCCCACCACGCCACCACCACTCCTTATGACTTGCGTATTTTATGTCGCTGGTCACAGACAAAGATTAATAGATGGACAAAGATATTTCTCCAAATAGCATCCTATATACAAGTACTATAACTGTTTGATATTGAGCTAACATGTAGCATTAGATAAATTCCAGAAAGTCTATATGCATATTAATTGCATGCATATTAATTAGCAACTGTTAAGTTTTAAGATAAACAATGATTTAATGTTAGTAAATTAGTTGTATCAAATAATTATATTTTACCATTCTTGAGGTAAAAATGAGGATCCACTCTGCCAGTGTTACTAAATCGGCATCTGTAAAGCGACGTGTGTGTGTGTTGCACTTTGTGTGTGTTTAGAATTTTCAGATGGAAAAAAAATCAAATTTGGATTGCTCATGAAAACTGGGTGTCAATGGACAATATCTGGGTTTCTATCCAACTATTCTTATGCTAATTTAAAATTTTTGGAAATGCTTGATATACGCATAAACTAAGTATTTGCGCTAGGCAGAGGTGGATTTTCTAGAGTTTTGCATTAGTCAACATGATTAACATTATATTTTGTCATATCTTTAGAAATGCACTTAAATGGAACTATTTGGATGAAAACCCAGTGAATATCACATTGTGTCAGAACAATAATATATATTTTGTTATTGTTTATTTATGACTTCCATGTTTGTAATATTCTTGTTTTAATGAAAGATCAGGAATACTGCAAGTTACTTCTTTTTATTTTTTATTTTGTTATATAGGGTTCCCCACGCCCAGCCCTCATTTTGAACACTGAAATTAAACCTATTAATCTATTTTTAAATTTAATTTATCCCTTTTTTCTCCCAATTTGGAATGCCCAATTACCACTTCTTACTAGGTCTTTGTGGTGATGTGGTTACTCGCTTCAATCCGGGTGGCTGAGGACAAGTCTCAGTTGCTTCCGCTTCTGAGACATTCAATCAGCACATCTTATGACGTTGCTGCGCCTGTCACCATGGAGACTCACAACATGGGAGGCTAATGCTACCCTCCGATCCACGCACAACTTAGCATGGAGGTTACCCCATGTGACTCTACCCTCCCTAGCAACCAGGCCAATTTGGTTGCTTAGGAGTCCTGGCAGGAGTCACTCAGCACACCCTGGATTTGAACTCGATACTCCAGGGGAGGTAGTTAGCGTCAATACTCGCTGAGCTACCCAGGTCCCCTAAACCCATCTATTTGTTATTTATAATGGAAATGTTAGAAAGAAATGAGCTGTAATTAGATCATGAAGGAAGTGAGTGTGGTCAAATTCCAAATGATATATTTGGCCCCTAGAACGACACTATGGAAAGGGGACAGCACTTGTAACGACTAAGGTCGTTAAATTGTAAGTTTGCAACTGTATACCTTCAGAAGAGTGCCTGATAGCAAACATACGATGGTCACTTCAAGGCTGTGGTGTAGCTAAGGGTGGTCACCCAATTTAAACCCAGGCCCACCCAGAATTATTAGAGATTATTCTTTGGCAATTTATAAAATAGTCAAAAAAATGCATAAATTCTGATTTCTGAAAGTGTGAAATCTATTTGAATGCACCGGTTATCTGTTATTAAGAAAAAAATTGGTAAACCAAAACAAATTGGATGACAACTTGGTCCATCCATTTTTATTTAGGCCCACCCAAAAGTAATTTTTTGGCTACACCATTGCTTCAAAGAAATAATTTTGTTGTTTCCATCCTGGGTCACGTGTACTTACAATTTATTTATTTTTTTAAACATGAGGCAACCTTTTTAAGATTTTACCTTGGATTTTAAAGGACTAGCAGCGCAAAGTATAGGTTGCATATTTTCATGTTTGTTTGTTTGTTATTATAAAACACACCAATACACAATCTGAAACAAATTTAACACAGAAGTTTTAGTTGCCACAATTTGCCACCCTGACGGACTGTTTATTGTCGCCGGAGATTTCAACCATGCGAATCTCAAGACAGTGCTCCCTAAATTCCATCAGTATGTGGACTTTGCAACGAGAGGGACGAACACGCTTGATCTTGTTAACACAATCATCCCAGGCGCATACCGAGCCCCGCCCATATCTCGGCTACTCAGACCACATCTCTGTTATGCTAATCCCATCATACAGACTGCTCATCAGATGTACAAAACCGCTCCAGAAGCAGGTGAAAACCTGGCCAGCAGGAGCCATCTCTGCTCTTCTGGACTGTTTTGAGTGTACTGACTGGCACATGTTCAGGGAGGCTGCAACATATGGCGACTCTACGAACTTGAGGAATACACAGCATCAGTGACCAGCTACATCAGCAAGTGCATTGATGATGTCACCTTCTCCAAGACCATCACCTCACTCTCCAACCAGAAGCCGTGGATGACTGCGGAGGTAGAGTTTTCCTCACCGCTGATGTGAGGAAAACTCTACATAGAGTTAATCCACAGAAGGCTGCTGGACCAGACAACATTCCTGGCAGAGTGCTCGGAGGATGTGCAGACCAGCTGGCAGATATTTTTACCGACATCTTCATCATCTCTCTGAGCAGTGCCGTCGTTCCAATGTGCTTCAAGGCCACCACCATAGTCCCCATGCCAAAGAAGTCTTCAGTGTCCTGCCTCAACGACTACCGTCCCGTCGAACTCACACCCATCATCATGAAGTGCTTCGAGAGGCTCGTCATGAGGCACATTAAGACCCAGCTGCCCCCCTCACTAGACCCACTGCAGTTCGTGTATCGTCCAAACCATTCAACAGATGAAGCCATCGCCACCACCCTCCATCTGGCCCTCACCCACCTAGATAAAAAGGACTCCTACGTTCGAATGCTGTTCATAGACTTCAGCTCAACATTCAACACAATCATTCCTCAGCACCTGCTTGGAAAGCTGAACCTGCTGGGCCTGGACACCTCCCTCTGAAACTGGATCCTGGACTTCCTGACTGGGAGACCTCAGTCAGTCCGGATCGGGAACAGCATCTCCACACTGAACACTGGGGCCCCCCAGGGCTGTGCGATTAGTCCGCTGCTGTTCACTCTGCTGACTCACGACTGTGCAGCAATACACAGCTCGAACCACATCGTCAAGTTCGCCGATGACACGACCATGGTGGGTCTCATCAGCAAGAACGACGAGTCAGCATACAGGACTAACGGTCTGGTGTAGAGCCAACAACCTGTCTCTGAATGTGGACAAAACAAAAGAGATGGTTGTTGACTTTAGGAGAGCACAGAGTGACCGCTCTCTGCTGAACATCGACGGCTCCTCTGTGGAGATCGTCAAGAGCACTAAATTCCTTAGTGTTCACCTGGCGGAGAACCTCACCTGGTCCCTCAACACCAGCTCTATTACCAGTCTCTACTTTCTTCGAAGGCTGAGGAAAGCACATCTCCCACCTCCCATCCTCACTACATTCTATAGAAGGACTATTGCGAGCATCCTGAGCAGCTGCATCACTGCCTGGTTTGGGACTTGCACCGTTTCGGACCGCAAAGCCCTGCAGAGGATGTGAGAACAGCTGAGAAGATCATCGGGGTCTCTCTTCCCTCCATTAAAGACATTTACATAAAATACTGTATCCACAAAGCAACCAGCATTGTGGACGACCCCACACACAAACTCTTCACCCTCCTGCTGTCTGGCAAGAGGTACCGAATCATTCGGGCCCTCACGGCCAGACTGTGTAACCAATTTTTCCCCCAAGCCACCAGACTCCTCAATACTCAGAGTCTGGACTGACACACACACACACGCGCACGCGCACACACGCGCGTGTCCTGAGTTGCACTTTAATTATTGTCACTTTATATCTGGCTGCTACCTCAATAACTGCTGTGTGCATGGAACACTATTTCACAGTATGTTATGTTTACATTTAGCATTTTAGAAAGTGTCATCTTTTTGCACTACTGTGTACTGGTCGGTGCTGCACTGTCTCTCACTGTGCCTATTGTACTGTCCCGTACTTTTTGCACACGTTTGCATGTGCACTTTATATAGGTATGATATTTAGTCTGTGTTTGTCCTATGTTGTTTTATGTAGCACCATGGTCCTGGAGGAACGTTGTCTCGTTTCACTGTGTAATGTACTAACTGTATATGGTTGAATGACAATTTAAACCACTTGACTTGACATTTGCTAAGTTATCAAGGTTACATTTCGGTGCAAATATAGTGGCAGCCACATATTGTACATTTGTCTTTGCATAGGATGTACCAATGCACACATATGAGATAGTAATGCCCCGTTCCCTTCAGAGTGCTCACTTCAAGTGCTCTGCCCTTTGAATAGAGTTTGTGCCCTATGTGTGTTCAAATGGAAAAGAACTAGGAAGTTTATAGAGTTTAAACCACTGCAGCAGTTTGAGGACTGTACACAAGGGCTCTCTGGATCCCTGGGGGCGGTAGGTTATTGTGTTCCACTAGATTGTTAATGTGTAAGCAGCCGAGCATTAAACATGTTGTTTTAATAACCTGCATGCAGTGCTGGGCCACAGCACAGCAGGATACGCACATATACTGATGATTTATGAGCAAAGAGGTGTTCAGATTGTTGTCTTCACAGCCAGACACTAATCTATTGAGTAATTATTTGAGAATTCAACATTTGGAGGCAATGGAACATACACTGTATAGCTCTTATGTGACTGCTGAACACATTTTTTAACTCTTTAAGTTACAAACATTATAGGGAGTTGGTCCTCCCTTTGCTGTTTTAAGTTTAAACTCAAATGGGATTTGCTCCCATTCAGACTCAAGACTTAGTGAGATCAAGCACTCATGTTGGGCGACGGAGTCTGGCACTCAGTTGGTGTTACAATTCACCATACTGTAAAAGTGTTCAAAGGGATTTAGGTCTGGACTTTGTGCAGGGCAGTCAAGGTCTTCAACACCAGACTTGGCAATCGATACATAGACATTGCTATGTGCACAGGGCAGGGGCATTGTTATGCTGGAACATAAAAGGTACATATTGTTCTACTTTAAACATTTGCCAAAAAGGTTTGCATGGCTGTCTGCTTTTTGTGTGTGAGCACTTGTTTTTTTATGGGTGTAGCTGAAATAGCCAAGCCTGTTAATTAGAAGGGGGTTTTCACAAACTTGGCCATGTTTTGTATTTCTTCGAGTTCACATGGTTCATTTTTGCTGATGTTGGGGAGAATATATGGCTGGTTCACTATGGAATGTGTAAAATCAAAATGATTTATAGATACAGTTGTATAAAAGAAACAAGGCTGGTATTTTCCTAATATTACAACGCCTGTTAAAGGAATCGTTCACTCTCGATCACAATTCACATTCATTGCATCGGTTTGGATTGAAAAACAATTCCTATAACCCTTCCTGTTCTAATTTTTGGTCATTAACAGAGCCTTATGGGAATGAAATGTTTTGATGATGTGGCAGTCATTGTGAAATACTCGGTCAAAAGATGAGCTCATAAGGAAGGAAAACAGGAAATCAGCATCCTGCTCTGACATGACCACAGATGGTCTCCAGTGTCTAAGGTAGTATGGGGTCATAATACAGAAGTTAATCGTTTACCAGAAGATGAATTCTGATACATCCTTGAAAACATTTTTATAGAAATGCATAATGTAAATTAGGTAATGGAATTGCATGATCTTCTTCCATCAATTTTGTTTGTCTTTCTTTCTTTCTAGTTAACATACTGCAGTTCACATATACAGGCAACTTGTTCATATCCAAAAACAAATTAAGCTTCAGATTATGAATATTTCATTGCTCAGATAAAGTTATTTCAGTTATAGACTTAATTGATATATAAAAGCTCATTTTCAGTCAGATAGACTGTCACATGTAACATTATTGTTTTTAAAGGATCCTTATGCAATCTCAAACTCATGATATTCTTCTGCAGAGCACAAATGAAGACATTTTGATGGACTACTGCAATGGACTTCTCACTGGCCTTCCCAAAAAAATATATGACACCTTCAGCTCATTCAAAATGCTGCTGCCAGGATTCTATTCTAATCTTTTGTATTTGCAAATGTAACGTTTCAGAATCTAACATTTATATTTCCTATTGACACACTAAAGCTGAAAATATAAATAACATTCTTAAGACAAATGCTTTTGTAAAAAACATCTTAAGTGCCTAAAACCTTTGCACAGTACACACACACACACACATACACACACACATATATATATATATATATATATATATATACATATGGTAAATGGTCTGCACTTATATGGTGCCTTTTTAACCTTAACAGCCTCCTCTTAACTCAAAGCGCTTTACACTGTGACTCATTCACCCATTCATACACACACCAATGGTGGCAGAAAAATAAAAAAAAATCAGTTTATTGTTAGTTCACGGTGCATTAACTAATGTTAACTAATGCATCTTTTGATTAAAAAAAATTTACTTTAGTTTAATAAATGCTGTAAAAGTATTGTTTATATTTAGTAATACAAAAATGTCACAATTCAAATGCCACAATGACAGTTAACACTCCATTGTACCACTCCCATAAAACAATTCCTTTAGACTGAACCCAATGTCAGTTTCAACTGACAACACATCTAACACATGCTGTTAACGCCATATATGAGCATGTTTCAGTTTGCGGTTGCAGGTCACTAATGAGGGGTATGGGTACTATTAACCAGGAATGACATGCTGACACTCACATTGTATAGTTTAGTATAGCTCATAGTTTGAGGGGTTCGTCTAGCAAATGGGATTTTTTTTCTATCAGCTGATGCAATGATGCTATACTGTACAGACCGCATGGCGAGACAAGCAGAGGAGGGGATGGAGAGCACAGAGAAAGAGAGGGAAGGATGAAAAAGTGGAGCAGGATGTAAAGATGACAGCAGCAATGATTTAGGAGACTGAGAGAGTGGCAGAGAGGCCTTTGTAAAATACATCAGAAGCATTCTGACAGCAAAGGCAATATTGTAATCAAGAGTGAGGATTGCAAGTTACGACTTAATACTGTATCTGTTCTCAAACAGAGGCCTTCTAAAACCTGAAGTGGGTTATTTCTGCTCCACTGAAGCCACCGAACAGAATTACCAAAGTAATGGAATTACCATTAACACTTTTTGGGAGAAATCATAGAATGAATGGCTTTCTTATAGCTGTCTTTGCATATTAAGCCCAGATTGGACAAAGTATTTTAACCCCTTTTTTTTTTTTTTTTAAAAAAGAAAGAAAGTTGAATGGTTTGGAAAAGTATTCACATTTTAGACACTTTAATTCCATCTTGGCTTTGATTATTTTGCCTGGATTGTACTAAAATCATTACATAATTAGCTTTCTTGGTGCTGTTTTGAAATCTTATTATGGACTGCTATAGCTCATCTTTACACTAGTACAAAGAATTTAGTGTGAAAAGTTTGTTTCACATCTGCCTTCTACCATTACAAACTGCTGTTTAGCAGCACACTGCATCCCTTGAGGTCGTCACATGACTTGAATTTGGCTGTCCTGATTCTGCTGACAGAGAGGCCACTTATGTAAGAACAGATCTATCAAAACAGACAAAAGGGCTCTGTGGAAAGAAACTTGAGTATAGCACTGGTACTCCAGACTTCATGGACTATTATTGGACTCAGTAGGGTAAAAATGCCAGAAAATCCACCACATGCCACCATCATCTGATGCCAGAGTCAACTATCTGTAATATTTGTATTGGAGATTACCAGATGTTCCCCCATCCAAACTCCCCCTTACAACTTTAAGCAATTGTAATGCCTTTTAACATAATGTGGGAAGTCTAATCTTGGTTAAAAGTCTTAGTAGGATAACTTCAGCACCTCAGAATCATTTTGGAAGAAAACAAGCCAAACATGAAGGAAAGTCCTATTGTTCTGCCACCTTGAGCCACATTGCAAGCACTTTCAAACACCAGAAAGGAACAGGGATATATTTAAATGGGTATGAGGAATACAGGAACATTAAACGTGTAGGTTATCCTTTTTTCTTAGAAACAACAGAGAACATCAAAAAATGCTAAGAAAAGTTCAAAAGGGTGATACGTGAGCTCTGGCATCTTTCTTCCTCCTTTACCCCGGGGCCCGTTATTACAAGCACAAAGCATTTTTATGTGTAACTCCATCTCTCTCTAAAATACATGAATGCAAGCATAACCTTACACACCCTTCCAATTCTGTATTTGTTTAATGCATTAACCGCCGGGATTAAAACCATGTTTATTTATCTCCATATGTTTCCTAGATCTGTTTTATTTAGTTAGTTAAACTCAGATTAAAATAAGATGCCCTCAGACATCACGCCCATCATATATGAGAGACAAAAATAAAATCTATGAAACCTTTAACTTATTTTTCTTCATCAGTACTTTATTTTAATTTGGTACAAAAAATTGTAATCAGAAACATTCTCATCATTTGCCTTTTAAGCATTCTTTTTTTTTCAGAACACAAGGACACTCTCTCTCTCTCACACACACACACACACACACACACACACACACACACGCTTAGACTAGGATCATGCAGACTGGTTAAACAAATATAAACTTGTCAAATCAACAGAAAATGAAAGCCCTTTATACACCATGTCTCTGCAGACAAATGTGCATTGCCCTTTAAATGTGTCACTAAAATCTAGTGTTTACTGGGAAAAAGGCTCACATGGGAGGAGATGGTGGAAAGTTAGCCATTTGAAAATGAGGAACACAATAACAGACAAATATGTCCGTGGTGTGATCAAGCTTCAGATGTGCTTTTGGCGTGATGTGGTGAAAAGAACAGTTCAACCAAAAATGAAAAGTCTGTCTTTACTCATAGTGTATAATGGCTTAGAATGTACGATAGTGAATTAGCTTTCATTTGGCTTCAGAAGACCTCAGAAATAGCAGAGATACAAACTCATGAGGTGAAAAATATGAGTCTTAGCAGGTGTTCCAGATGTATATTTTCAGTTGATTTGTATGTTGTATTAAAGCTATTCGTGTTAGCTTAAACTAAACATTTCATGTGATTCTGATAAGAAAAAATTGTGAAAATGTAACCAAACAATTTGGACAAATTAGCTTCAGAAAAGGTGACTGAAAGGGTAGTAGTTTGCATCCCTGAATATAGCACTCGAGTGGCGTCCTTTGAATCTTAAAATCTTCAGTCCCCATTCCTACATGAGAGCGAACAGACTTCAGATTTTCCTTTTGTGTTCCAGAGAAGAATAAAGTCATACAGGTTTGGAATGACATTAGAGTGAGTAAATCATGATAGAATTGTCATTTTTTTAGGCAAACTTTGCCTTTAAGATTTCCCACATACAGATCCCAGATCAGCCATCTGGTCTGGAATATTTCATGAACATGTGCCCAGGTGGTCAGGATAGAGGAAAGTCCCTGAGGTGAACAGTGCACCAGTATGCTGTTTGAGTGCTCTTCAGAACAGCAAGAACTGAATCTCTGGAAATTCAAACTGGACACCACAACAAGAGAGAAATCCAGAATCCAGTTGAAAGAGTTCTGGAATTTTCAACCTATTGGACTCAATATAAGCTCCAGGTTCTTACACATCACAAGAAACAGTATAGTACATTTTACACATTCCCACAGTACTGTACATACAACTGTATGCACAATACATAATTAAACATTACATCATTTACAAATACAAATATATTAGGATACTCTTACATGGAGGTCAATTCAAGGGGAACTGAAGTTGCTTGCAACAGGATCAATGATCTCCCATATGGTGTACAAGCAGAAAAAAACTCTTAAAAATAATATCCACTTCTTAAATCCTTAATCCAATTCTTAAAAATAATATCCACCTTCAATCTATTTTAAATTGAAAGAGGAGAGTTTACCCTTTGTTCTACTGGACCCATGCTCCCAGTAGATGTTGGGTACAAAGCGAAGCACTGAATGGCAAAAGTGAACTAGGAAAAAGGGATGAGAGCTGTCAAGTGCTGCTCCTGCAACAAGAACAAACTTTGAATGGAGTTCCCACTATTCCTTTACTCACCCTCATGCCATCCCAGATGTGTATGACTTTTTCTTCAGAACACAAAAAAGGTTTTTAGAAGAATCTCTCAGCTCTGTATGTCCAAACAATGCAAGTGAATGGTGGCCTGAAATTTGAATTTCCAAAAAGTACATCAAGGCAGCATAAAAATTAATTCAGACAACTCCAGTGATTTAATCAATGTCTTCTGAAGTGATCAAATTGGTTTAGATGAGAGCAGACAAAAATGTAACACCTTTTTCACTGTACATCTTGACATTGTAGTCTCTATGCACGATCATTATTTCAAGATAGATTATACTTCTTAGTGCTTGATGCATGAGCAGAGCGCTAGGAAGTATAATCAGGTCTGAAATCATGATTGACAAGGAGACGGCTTATGTCAAGATTTAAAGTTAAAAAGGAGTTACATTTGGGTCTGTGCTCACCCAAAACAGATTGGATCGCTTCAGAAGTCATGGATTAAACCACTGGATTTGTATGGATTATTTTTATCTTGTGCTTTTTGGAGTATTTGGTCACAGTTTACTTGCAGTGTTTGGACCAACAGAGCTGATACATTTTTCAAAAAATCTTTGTGTTCTACAGAAGAAAGAATGTCATAGAATTTTGGGATCACATGAGGATGAGTAAATGATGAGAGAATTTTTACTTTTGGGTGAACTGTTCCTTTAAGTCAAGACCTTACGCACATACAACATACACAAACACTCACTGACAGCGCATGTGGTTTTGGCCTGTGCTTAAAGGGAGGTGAAGACTTTTAGGCCTCTGGAGTTTTCTGGAGCTCAGCAAGAATTTTCTATGAGCGTGACTTAATGGGTTCACTATTGCAAAAAAGATTCTACACTTACATAAATCATGTTACCTTTATAAATGTGGACAAACTACAGACAAGCAAAAATCTGAAAGCTAGCCAAAGCTACATGTGGAAGATGGAAAAGAAGAGAGAGAGAGAGATAGAGAGAGAGATATAGAGAGATGATAGACAGATAGACAGACAAAAACCCAGCTACATAGAACCAAAAACACAACTATAATTTTATCTTTGATAAAAATGGATATTGTACATAAATAAAACATTAACAAGTATTTATTTTTAAGTTAGACATATCTGACTATGGAAAACAACTTTCTGCAGTATAATGTTGTTGCTTTGTGAAATGCTGTGAATTATTGAATGAATTATGTAAGTAGACTATTAAGTAAATAGACTTTTGTTAGCTTGTTATAAACACACAAGGATGGTTTACTGCATCTCTAATGCTGAGTATTACTGCAAAAAAACACTGTACACATCACCAACTGTGACGGTCACATCGCCCACAACTTAAAATGAAGAACAGAGCCACCCAATCAGAACTCTCAAAAATGGGTGTGCATGTGCTCTGCTGTTTTGAATAGGTCTGGTCGGTTATATTTTTTGCTTTTATTTTTATTTGAAAATATATATTTCTTCGTCTTCTCTGTATTCGAAAAAGCAGTATAAAGGTCACTTACAAACCAGAGGAGAAAAAAAACAGTCTCGAGTCAGCGCTTATAAAAAGAAAAGCAACAGTAGAGAAAGAGAGTTAGAGAGCAAGCCTGGCATATCTTTGTCATTAGCAGTGCAGGCTATGGGGCAACTTGGGTAAAAGGTCATAGGAAGGGGTGTTTAGTCCACCGGCCCCTGGAAGATCAGTCTAATGTATCCCTGCTCACCATTGAGCTGCTGGGCACAGAAAGGACATGCAGCATGAAAGGTGTGCGTTCCGTGGGGGAGGGGGATTTGACTCCAATATGCAGCTGTTTTTTCTGAGCAAACGTGACCACAAGGACTAAATGCATGAGTGGGCGGGGCTGCATCCAAATAAAAGCCTGCCTCGCAGCCCAGCCAAAGCGGCACGTACGGCCCACGAGCACGGCACATTGGACATTCACGTTCCCTCCCCTCTCTTCCATCTCGTTCTGCATCGCGGTTCCCCCAGTTGTGATAGCCATGAACGTGGCCGCATTTCAGGTAGACCCAGGGCTGCTTCTCATCCACGATGTCCTTCCTGCGCATGCTGGGGAAGGCGAGGGTGTTGAAACCCACAGGGCACTGGGGACGAGCAGCGTTCAGCTCCTGCCGGAGCGCGTCAAGGTGTTTGACGGTGGGAGTGTGGGACAGGCCCTCTGCGGTACGCCACAAGAGAGTCGCTCCACAGAGATCGATCAGAGAGCCGTCCACTAACTCTTGAGTCTCATTGTCGACCTACAGAGAGAAGGAGAGTAAGACAGAGAGAAAATTATTAGCCCTTACTGTATTAATTCTGTTGTCTTAAAGGGATAGTTCACCCAAAAATTAAACATCATTACTCATCTTCATGTCGTTCCAAATCCATATAACATAGGAAAACCGCTCTTTTCCATGTAATGAAAGTGAATGGTCATAATGGTAGCCCCTGTACCCCATCCAATTTTCTTATGTGAAAAACAGCAGCTTGGACGTTATGCTGCTAAATATATCCTTCTGTGTTAATATCACTGAAGTATTTAAATGGGTTTGGAACGAGTAAATGATAAATGCTTTCAAAAACCAATTGTGTGTGATGAACTTAAATTCAGATGGTTGATATGAGTAGGTGCAGTGATTAGAGTGTGCCTGCAGGGGGAAGTAAATCCAAACATTTTCAGTGCCGTTTATGATTCCATCTACAGCATAAACCACATTCCAAAGGGGATTTCACAAAACCCAAAAATGTAACAAATAATAATCATAATTAAACTGTATACTGGCTGAGACAATGCACTCTTAAACAAACATTATCTGATGCAAAATAGAATAAAAAATTCATGATTGTGACAGAGCCCAGACACCCTTCATCAACCTTTAGTTTGACCTTCACAATACAGCATTAGCCACACCACTCCACACACACACGGCCGTAATGACAACACATGTGAACGGTGCAGTGTGTGTGCATGTCTGTACGTGAAGGTGACTGAGTGCAAGTGCAAATATGATGCTGGTTTGTAATTGAGCAAGTTTGTGTGTGTGTATATGCCTTGCATGCCACTGTTTTTGTCTTCAATGTTTTATTCATCTGAAAGCCTGAATAAAATAAAAATAAAAGGATTGAAATCTACGGTCATATCATTAAATAAAACACCTTATGGTGTAATTTGCACTGCAGCATATTCGAGGCTTCGAGTGTACATGTTAATAATCAAAACCGCTGCATTTGGACATAAATCAAAACACCACAAGACTTCCACTGAAAAGCAGCCAATTCATAAAGTACAATGAAACTGAACCCATTACTCAAATGTGCACTTACATTTCAGTATAGATATTTTTATAGATATTTTGAGTCAGATTCACCTCCAGAATTTGTTGATTTTAGAAGTAGCACATCAAAATGTGAAATCATGACTGTAATAACACTTGCAGCACACATACACACACACCCACCATACTTTACATCATTCATATGGTGTCTTTCTCTTTAGTAAATGGGTATTGTAAAGACAGGATATTTCAAATGCCCCAACTAATCTCGTGTCTGACCAGCATAGTTTCAGTACTTAACCTGTTATACTAGCATTGAGTCAAAGTCTAAACAGTTTGGCTATAAACTTGATCTGTTCTGAGTCACTAAGATGAATGTCACTGCACAGCAGCACAGTCAAACGGTGTTTGGCCAGCACTGAGGCAGCATTAGCTCCATGTTTACTCAGTGCAGTGCCAGTAGTTGGACTCCACAGGAGCAGGACATGAACAGCAATCAAGAGTGTGTTTGTTTTGCCTGTGACAAGTCAGATTAATGGGGCGCCTCTCAGTTCATGAGCCACAGGACTTGTGATGTGATGTGCATGCAAGCGTGTCAGAGACAGAGTTTGAGTTGTGCACTAAGCAGTGTTGTTCTCTTTACCAAAAACTAAAATTAAAAACGTAATGACAATATTTGACTTAAATAAAATACAAAAATCAAACCACCTCACATTGAAAAAAAAAACAACAAAAACAAAACAAAATTTTAAATAAGGACTGTTGATTTAACACGTCAATTTCGAGGAAATAATTATATGGAAAATAACACGTTAAAAAAAATATCAAAGCAGTTCATTGTGTTCCCAACAGTACATCAATTCTGTAGTAATACATGTTCCTACCATCTAAGCAATTCAAGCTTGATGTACCACCTTGATGTCTGTACAAATCTGTGGTAGAAGGGGGCAATCAGTACAGGCTCAACCTTCCTCAGATGAACTTTTAGGCTCTATGACATTTAGACTGAGCACAATTGAATGCAGGGATCTCAAGACACATTTTTCAAAGTTTCAAGATATGTTTAACCTGTTGATATGCAATTCCCCCACACGTGGTGGTGAAGTCACTCTGCTTACATTTAACATATTAGTTACATTTATAGACTGTAAATTATGTTAACAAATTATACATCTTTTCAAGTCTAAGGGTCTAAGGGTTCAACATCCGATCTCTGTTTCACAATAGCAATGCTCCAGAAACAGCAATTTAGTTATTTGTGCCAGGAGTACAAATTAAAACATGCAATATCAAAACGGGACATCATAACTTTATGTAAACGTGATCGCCAGATGAATCAAGTTCACCACACTTGGGTCAATTGTCCATGGCAAGCATTCAATGAAAAACATCCAATAGAACTTTTTGTCCATAAAAATGATCAATCTGAGAAATACTGATATATTTCCCATTGAAAGAATTCCCCTTCATCGTTGTTCTTCAACAATCTTTGCAGCATTCATGTACATATTATCTTATATATTAAGTCTCGTAAACAAAATGAGCCTGTCTCTAAAATCTGTTTTTAAAAATGGGGCGTAGTTTTATTCATAATAGCCAAGCAGTGCAGTCAGATTTTGTGTAGTCTTGATAGGCGGAGCCTTAATTTTACCCCGTAGGCTTCCAGTGACTTTAAAAAATAACAACATTTATTAATTCTGAAACTTGGGAAATAAAGTCCAAAGTGTTTTCTTTCAAAAGATACTACAACTGTGTCCATACTCCAAAGGGTTCAGTAAATACAACCATTTAAGTTCAGGTATGTCATTTTCATGGTTTGTGCTCAAAAAGGGGGTACGTATCATCAGGTTAAATTGACACAGCCTCCTAAATACAAGAACTTATGACCAGAGGCTCAAAAGGAATAAGACATGTCTCAAAAAAAGCGAGGCACACGAATACAAGACCAACAATTCAAAATAGCACAGAGAGTAGGCAAAAATAGGCTTATTTAAAGAAATGGAAAATAAACTACATTTTGACTGTAATTGTCTGTATTTGAATTATCTGAACAGTTATTATATTTCATTTTAAATTTAGTATTATTTGAATCATTATATATTAAATGATCTTTATTCGGGGGCCTTTCTCAGTAAATATCGATATGCGATTAATTAGAACATCAAGTAATTAAAATGATTACAACTTTTAATCGATTGACGGCTGTAATTATAATACCATGGCACCAAGAGTGTATAAAAAAAATTGACTGGTATTCCTTAATACGGGCACATAAATCCTGGTCACTAAAGTTATGAGTATCATAGACTTTCATAGACATTAGTCCAGCTTGAACAACCATTGAAAACAATGAACTATCATGACCACAAGGGAAAAGTGTTGAGAGAAAGAGATAGTTCTGATTGGACCTCCTGTCTGACGCACTTAACAGATCAGCTTTGGATCGTCTTACAGATTTGTGTTACACCACACAGAGCAAAGCTGTCTGGCCTGAGCCGTTACTGTGGCAACTGCATCCCAGAGCAACCGGTCAACGGCACCTGAACGCTCCAGTGTCCCATCTTGCAGGAATCCATCTGGCTGTTTAACATGGCTTCAATTTCAGAATCCAGTCTAAAGTGCACCACATAACTTTCGCAAACACTGGCTGAAAGTTATGGCCTTATGATTCAGCATTATATTGGAGTAGAGGATGTGTCTTTAAAATTCAAATGCTATTTTGTTAAAGGAAGAGTTCACCAAAAGAAAATTCTCTCATCGTTTTCTCACCCTCATGTCATCCCAGTTGTTTGACTTATTTTCTTCTGCAGAACACAAATAATGATTTTTAGAAGAATATTTCAGCTCTGAAGGTCCATACAATGCAAGTGAATGGGTGCCAACATGTTTATGCACCAGAAAGCACATAAAAGGCATCATAAAAGTAATCCATACGACTCCAGTGTTTTAATCCATATCTTCAGAAGTGATTTGATAGGTGTGGGTGAGAAACAGATAAACATTTAAGTTTTGCTATAAAATCTTCTCCCTGCCCAGCAGGGGGTGATATGCATGAATCACCAAAAGTTAAAGTGGAGATTGAATGAGCAGGGAGAATTTATAGTCAAAAATAACTTAAATGTTTATCTGTTTCTCACCCACACCTAACGTATGATTTCTGAAGACACTGATTTAACCACTAGAGTCTTAAGGATTACCTTTATGCTGACTTATGTGATATTTAGAGCTTAAAAGTTTTGGCATCCATTCACTTGCATTGTATGGACCAAAACAGCAGAGATATTCTTCAAAAAAATCTTAATTTGAGTTCAGCAGATGAAAGAAAGTCATACACATCTGGGATGGAGTAAGGATGAGTAAACTGTGAGAACTGAATTTATTTTTGAGTGAACTATTTAAAAGTTTAAGTATATAATTGTTTCAGTTTAAAATACTTTAGCTGAGCTTAATGACAACAAGAAGTCATTCATATGTTGACTTACCACAAAAATCCCATTGCTCTGTTCGTTTGAGCATCACAAAGCAACATTGGCTCAACCAATGGTGTGAGATTTGGGCCAGATTAGGGGAGCGTTTTATTTTGCAATCCGTTTGGTGACAATAGCACCACAGAAATTACACACTTCACCTTTAAGAATGTGTGTGCTGTTATGTGTATTAACGCTTGCAAGCACAGCACTGACCATTTTCCCTCGCTGCAGAGCCGAGCGGGTCTCTCTCAAGGTGAACACGTTTCCACACACCGAAATCTCTCTCCACACACCAGGTTTTGAGTCCTCCGTAAAACCAAGGCGAGGATGCATTACTAATACACCGTTAGTTGTCAGACCATCCATCTGTCCATCCAATGTCCTCCACTTCGCTGCCTTCTCCTAAGAATAAAAAAATAATACTGTAATTACATTTTAATGATTTCAAATCATTACAATACAACATTTAACACTTAAAACACTTATTTTAATACTTTTTCAAGCTAGAGTCCATCAAAACCTCTAGATCTTTTTTGTTAGTGATTTGGACATATTGGTTCCACAAAGCAATTTATTTAATCAGCGCCAGCAGTGCCAGTTTCTCAGACCTCATTTCCCACTGTCATGATTTCACAAGTCACACTTTCTCAGCACCAGTTTATTTCCCTCTCTCTCTCTCTCTCTCTCACCCCTAGAAAGATGTTCTTGGAAGAGTCGAATCCAGCAGCGTAGATGCGGGCGGTGTAAGGGGGCGATCGCTGGCACATGATCCGGCACGCAAAGCGAGAGATGGTGCTCTGAACTGACTGGGTGTCTGAATTACTTTGACTTCCGGGAACTGTGTCAGTCACCACAAAATCTATTGGACTCTCAGTTGATCGGCCAATCTGATGTGAAAAGAGAGAATAAACAAGACAAATTAAGATGTATTCAAGGACCTGTTTGAACCACCATTCACAATTATATTAACGTCTTCTTCCATAACTACAGTGGATGATAGCTACCCCTACTCTCTACCAAGTGACAACATTATTTCAGGGTTAATTTAGGCTGACACTTTGAGTAGTGTGATAAATGGAAGCATTTGAACACCGTCCAGGCAAGCATTCTAAACAGGACAGAAATAAAGACCTGAAGGAAAGCACAGCACAGTCAGCAGCGAGTCAGTACCTGAAACATGTCTGTATTGCTGTCTTGAGTGTACTCCACCACAACTGTCTGTGCTCGGGACAGTGTGTAGGAAATACTGTGCTGATCCTTGTTGCTTATGGCCTAGGGAGACAGGAAGAGAAAGAGACAGAGATAGTGGAAAAGAAAGATGTGAGGGAGAAAGAGAGGAACTTTCAGTTGTGAAATAACAATAACAAAAAAGTAAATGCACATCCTTAGAAATTAGTGCTGAATAAATCCAATAAATAAAATCTTTGAGAAAGAAATTATTACATTAGTAGATACAGTTCAAGGTTAAGAGACCCAGGATGGCACAAGTTAGACCTTCAGGCTAACTGATTTTAATAGAATAAGGATGTAAAACAAGAATATAATTGACTGTGGAATAAGGGAGCTGAATTTGACAAAACCTCCCTTTGGAGACATTTCGGGATGTCCTGATTAATAAATAAATCCTATTTTCCAAAATTCTTCATGCAAAAAAAAAAACGTATTTTAGGGTTAGTATATAACAATAATAATAATTCAGCTTTATACAAAAACAATAGAAGTCTATAGTAAGTCCCCAATTAGAAACAAGTAAACATGTCTATGTGTGTGTTTGTGAGGGTGGGGGAGCCACAGAGGGGCCATTCATGAACTCAGCAGCATCCAGATGTGAGCAGACACACACTGTTTCATTCCAGCTCAAAACACACCTAGTTTTAAGATTCAAAACAAGCCCAGGACCAAATTATACTATAAGTGCTGATTCTCTTTTAGGTCCTGTGAAGTCCCTAGGTGGAGGTTTGGGTGTGTACCTTGGCCGCCTGTGGGGTGCAGGCTACGTGTACTGTGCTGGGTTTGACACCGTTGGATTTGGGCCTCTTGAAGAGTGCGAACCGGCTCTTTCTTCTGCCACGGTCCCCGTTGGGTAGAGAGCCATTATACCTGTAGGGGGAGAAATTAAACTGAAAAAACAGCACACAACAATTCCCCCCATCATGAGCTCTGCCACAAGTAACAGGTGGAGAACACACATTTACAAAAGCATTAGAAGAGCACAAACAAACAAAAACACACAACCATACGAATCTGTCAGTAAGCTGTACATATCTACTCAAATGCTTTTTGAAGTAAGCAGCCACACAATCTAAAATATTTAGAGCATTATATGGAAGCAAAGACAATCACAAATATAATACACAAAAGCCATTTTACAATTCTCAGGAGTGTTTGGGTAGAGCAGAGTGTTTTTTTAGTGTTGCTTATGGGCTATACCAGGGCTCAAATCCAGTACCGGAGGATCATCGTCCTGCAAAGTTTAACTCAAACCCATCCTGCCTGTAATTTTCAAGTAATTCTGAAGACCTTGGTTTGCTTGTTCATGTGTGTTTGATTAGGGTTGGAGCCAAGCTGCAGGATGATGGCTCTCCAGAACCAGATTTGAATAACCCCGGGCTATATACCATGTAATTCAAAACCAAATTATGAATTTCAAGATTCATTCTTTAAAAAAATATATATATATATAAAAAACACATGCACACATATATACACACACACAGTATGTTTTGCAAATATTTGATTATACCTTTTCATGTGACAACACTGAAGTGACACTTTGCTACAATGTACAGTAGTGAGTGTTCAGCTTGTATAACAGTGTAAATTTGCTGCTCCCTCAAAATAACTCAACACACAGCAATTAATGTCTAAACTGCTGGCAACAAAAGTGAGTACACCCCTAAGTGAAAATGTCAAAATTGGGCCCAATTAGCCATTTTCCCTCGCCGGTGTCAAGTGACTCGTAAGTGTTACAATTTCTCAGGTGTGAATGGGGAGCAAGTGTGTTAAAATTGGTGTCATCGCTCTCACACTCCCTCATACTGGTCACTGGAAGTTCAACATGGCACCTCATGGCAAAGAACTCTGAGGATCTGAAAAAAACGAATTGTTGCTCTACATAAAGATGGCCTAGGCTATAAGAAGATTGCCAGACCCTGACACTGAGCTGCAGCAAGGTGGCCAAGACCATACAGTGGTTTAACAGGACAGATTCCACTCAGAACAGGCCTCTCCATGGTCGACCAAAGAAGTTGAGTGCACACGTTATATCCAGAGGTTGTCTTTGGGAAATAGACGTATGAGTGCTGCCAGCATTGCTGCAGAGGTTGAAGGGGTGGGGGGGTCAGCCTGTCAGTGCCATACACCGCACACTGCATCAAATTGGTCTGCATGGCTGTCGTCCCAGAAGGAAGCCTCTTCTAAAGATGATGCACAAGAAAGACTGCAAACAGTTTGCTTTAGACAAGCAGACTAAGGACATTGGATTCCTGGAACCATGTCCTGTGGTCTGGTGAGACCAAGATAAACTTATTTGGTTCAGATGGTGTCAAGCGTGTGTGGCGGCAACCAGGTGAGGAGTACAAAGACAAGTGTGTCTTGCCTACAGTCAAGCATGGTGGTCGGAGTGTCATGGTCTGGGGCTGAATGAGTGCTGCCGGCACTGGGGAGCTACAGTTCATTGAGGGAACCATTAATGCCAACATGTACTGTGACATACTAAAGCAGAGAATGATCCCCTCCCTTCGGAGACTGAGCTGCAGGGCAGTATTCCAGCATGATAACGACCCCAAACACACCTCCAAGACGGCCACTGCCTTGCTAAAGAAGCTGAGGGTGAAGGTGATGGACTGGCCAAGCATGTCTCCAGACCTAAACACTATTGACCATCTGTGGGGCATCCTCAAACAAAAAGTGGAGGAGCACAAGGTCTCTAACATCCACCAACTCCGTGATGTCGTCATGGAGGAGTGGAAGAGGACTCCATTGGCAACCTGTGAAGCTCTGGTGAACTCCATGCCCAAGAGGGTTAAAGCAGTGCTGGAAAATAATGGTGGCCACACAAAATATTTACAATTTGGGCATTTTCACCTAGGGGTGTACTTACTTTTATTGCCAGCGGTTTAGACATTAATGGCTGTGTGTTGAGTTATTTTGAGGGGACAACAAATTTACACTGTTATACAAGCTGAACACTCACTACTTTACATTGTAGCAAAGTGTCATTTATTCAGTGTTATCACATGAAAAGATATAATCAAATATTTACAAAAATGTGAGGGGTGTACTCACTTTTGTGAGATACTGTATATATACACACACACACACACACACACACACACACACACACACACACATATATACACACACACACACATATACATACACACACACACACACATATACATACACACACATATACATATACACACACACACAAATATATACACACGCACATACATATACACACGCACGCACATACATATATACACACGCACACACACAGATATACATATATAAACAAATATAAATATATTTGGGAGAGATGGCATACTGAAACGGACACAATCCACATAGCAACAGTCTCTTCCAGGGTGAGAGCACAGTTTGAACAGTAAATCTTGTGAAGATGGTCAGTATCCATAGTGAGAGGGTAAACATGGTAAACAGTGCTTGTATATAAGGTTTACCAATATAATGTGTCATACCCTGTTGAAGAGGTTATCACAATGAATGGGTAACCATAGTGTGTGTTTAATTTTTAAGTTCTGTTCCAGTGGTGTGCTGTATAAATTGAGGGAACTTTTTGTGTAACAACAGGACCATTGAACACTGCATTTGCAGTGTCTTGTGGTTTCCTTTGTGAAGGTTCTGGTGCTTCCAACCACACTAAGGGGCCATTCACACAGAATGCATTGGTGATCACCTGAAATGTTTTTAATAGATTTTCCCTGTAAACATGAGCTAAATGGACATTTTGTTAAAAAATTCTCAGCATCTCACACATGAACACTTAAGATGCCGTGCCAATTTAAAAACGTGTCTCGAGACACCTGCATTCTGTTCCAATTGTTGTGCTGCAAACATTTTTAAATGCAAGAACACAATGTCCGAATGATGCAGAGTTATCTCTTAGTCACCCACCCAGTTTCTCAATGTCTAGTGTCCTTCAGGAACCACATTATGGCATGTATGTCTCTCTGTGTGTCAAAATGTGTGGGTCTTGGCTGTAAATACACAGTTATAGACTTCATTTAGTCTCTGATTGATTTAACACAAGCTCACAGAGGACATTTAAAAAAAACATGGTTTGACGTCGTTGTCTGCATTCCCAACATATTTTGGCAAAACCACATTATCGCGATGTACTCTGTAAACAAGTCAAACAAGCTCACTGATTGTGCTTGTTTCTCTTGAGGCAGGCCTCCCCAAATCTACCCTCCGATCTTGAAATATGATTCCGTCTGCCATAAAGTTAAGAAAAGTGCAGTAAAGATATCTGGGTTCACTCCCAAGGATATATGTTCAGCTTGGGTAAGTCTGCCAAAGTCAGGGTACTGACCAGGGAGTCGGACATTTCTAGGCCTGTCCTATTTGCAAAATCATTCAGTCGACTGAAACGTTTTTTCTCAGAATCTAATGTAGCATTGTATTTCACTACATCTCTCAAATCACAAAGAAAACTTTGATGTTGGCTTGACAAGGCCTTTTCAGAAAGTTTGAAGTTTAACTGTTATACAGATATTACAGTAAACTAGCTAGACATACAGTAAGATAAAACATCAGCTAAAGATCAAAGCAACTTAAAGCAGATCCTTTTATGGGTTTGTTTAAAAAAAATTCAGAGTATGAATTAAGCATTAAGTTGGACCGTCTGAACATTCCATCAATGTGAGTCTATAAGAATTTTGATTATAGGGTGTGTGAAAATCATAAGTCAGATCTGTGAGGAAAGACATAGGACACCAAGTCAGAACAGTCAGAAGGTTGAAAGGAGTTAAATGTTAGAAATTTCTGTCTCAGTTAGCTTTATCAAGTCAACATAATTAGCTTTATTACAAACCATAAAAGTCAATGGTATTCTGATTTAAAGTGTGTACATGTGGTAAAAATGTACTTTAGCTTATGACCTACAGAGGTTCTAAGTGTATCCACAATATGATGTTAAAAAACATATAAGCAATGTAAGGACATTCCCAAAATATTTAGCAGAACTACTATATCACAGATGAGAAACAGAATTAAACATCCACACCAAGTAGCCTTAAAGCTCTTGTTGCATTGCGGAGTACGTGGGATCAGTAACACAATACTGAGATCTCCCGTAACCTAACACAGGCCATAATGGAGGTGAGCACTCCACACACTTGTGACAATCTAATTCAACCCATGACTCCCAAGAACATCTAATCAAAGTTAATTAAAAAAAAAAAAAAAAGCTCTTTTAGATGCCAGTCGGTCATGTGATGATACTATGAGAAATATTGGTATAGAACAGTGTAGGAGCCAGAAAATCACATAGGACAAAGTTGTGCAAACTAAAGTCAATTAAGTGCATTATGTGCTATTTGTGGGATGGGGGAAAGTGACTCAGGGGTCTGAACACAGCCTGGTGTCGGCTCATATTCCAACACCATGTTAAGACCCCACTGTGTTTCCCAACAAAGGGCTCCATGGTTCCCAATACACATGCATCAAACTCACATCTTGTCAAAATGATGGTTAACAACAACAAAATCCATACAAAAATGTTTCAATGGTATGCCAATTTCAAACATGTACACAAAGTTGTCACTGAGACAGCATTATAAGCATTCTGATAAACGTCCAATAAACGTATATATAAAAAACATTATAAGCTTTTGTACTATAGTTTACTCTTGAAACTTGGCATTGCGATACTGCAAGTATTATTGGTTCTTGTGTTATAAAATACATATGTCACTGTGGACTTAAATGAGTTCTTCAATGCATCTGCTAAATGATTAAATGTAAATGTTGAAACTATTAACTCTGGCATGACAGATGTTGTTTTTAGGTGATCTGAGGTCAAAGGTCAAAAGCATTCTTACCCGAGCACAATGAGTTCTCCATATTTGACTGGCACTTTGGTTGAGGACGTGGAGATGTTTTCCTGGTCGGGGGAAAACATGGATGCAGTGTGTGTGGGGGAGGGGGGTCCTTTCCACTCCCAATGTGAACGCAACACAACCACACACACTCAGCTCTCAGCTCTGTCTCCTCTTCATCACCATCATCACCCTCATCATCACTGCAACTGTACGAAACAGAGAGAGAGAAATCTATAACTAAAACCTTTTAGCACTTCCTTTTAAACAAAGGCGAAAAACTGTAAAAAGCTATTTTTTGCACTTTTTTGCTAGTTTCGTTGAAGCTGGTGGTAAAACGTAACTTGCATTTGAAATGTCAATTATTTCAACTAGAAAATGGTGAAAGCTTCTGTGTACAGGGTATCTGCAGGTTTGAAGGAATTAAATTTAAGACTTTTTAAGACTTTAAGGCCAAATAAAAGAAATTTAAGACCACTATCGCAATAAAAAAAAAAAAAAACATGAATTCATTAGCTGGTAAATACAAAACCACTGAGGCTAACTGAATGTCTCTGGACATGTTTTTAATATAAATTTTATTGTGCATTTTTGTGTAAATAAGTTAATACAACATTAAAATGCTAAATTAATTAATTAAGAATGCATGTAGCCTATTATTGTGGCCCTTCTCTTTGGTCACTTGCTTTCTAGCAAGACATGACGCATTAAACCAATGCTTTGGCAACATCAAACATGGAAGTGGTGGCAAAAAAAATGTCCAAATTGTAATAGTATTTTTCACATTATTATTGTCCTGACTATATATTGTGATCAGTTGAATGCCACTTTGGTGAATAAAAGTACCAATTTCTTTCCATAAGAGCAAAATCTGTGGCTGCCAGTATGTATACATTAGGGATAGGCATTTTGGTCATTTTGTCTACTCGAGTACTCTGCCTAATTACTCGCCGAGTACTCGAGGGGCAATGACATGTCTGACAAAAGTCTATGGCTGCTGCATTAGTCTTGTTCCAGTGTATCATCTATTAATTTTTATAGGCTGTTATAAAATAATCTGTTAAAAATGTACAAAAAAAATTGCATAATCAAAATATAATGCATCATATTTTGTAAAGATTCGGTGCCCAACTTAGTGAAAGAATGTGCACAACACGGGTCTGTCTGATCTTCCTTCAGGTTACGTTGTAATCTTAGTAAGCACAAACCAGTTTTTTTAGTGAATGTCTGAACCATCTATTTTCAAATCGAGGTTGGTTTAACAGGAGACGCCATACCCATCATATTTTTAATATGCGTGTTAAGTTGAAGTTCAGTTTGAAGAATGCATTCAGTTCCATTTAGCTGCGCTCTGTCTAGCTGTTTGAAAAACTCGCCTGCTGTATATTATCCGTTGAGTCCACTGCCACATGCACC